>OX485808.1:19679144-20278979 GCA_950295325.1 Polytrichum commune | reverse complement strand
CTGGAGCTCAACTCACGATGCTAAATGGTGGGCAACATTAAGGAGACACCTCCAAAAATGGAGGCCCCGACGAATAAGCCATCAACGCACAGGTTCAGGGTGCCATAGGTCTGAGGTCACGACTAAGCAGAGATTCAAACATGAATTTATTCCACATCGGATGCACATGGTTAAAGAACAATAGTGAGAAGAACACCTTTGAGTGGCTAGTCTTTCAGTAGAATGAAGGGCAACGGAACCTCAGCAAATTGAGTTTGGATGTGTACAAAGTTGGTTTTACTGCCTATGTGTCGTGTGAAATGTGATTCTGACACCGACACATCACATGGAACCTGCTCAAAATGAAGTTGCAGACTAAAAACGAGAAACCCATGCATACGGCAATGGATCAATGCACTTAATGCTGTACATAATATTGTATCAATCCAATGTTCACAGACATTTCATGCATGCCCATGGATTGCTTCATACTCGGAGCGTACAAGATGTATGCAACACTCCGATAACAACAATTCTTAGCTCATTAGAATGCAGGGCATTATGCCAGTAACTACACCATTGTAAAGTGAAAAAAATGCAGCATATACGTTGCTTTCCACGAAAACCAACACATATAATGGAGGACGAGCAAGGAACTCTCGCCACATAAATTGGGTATCATTCAAAATTGCCAATTCAACGCCAGAATGTTTTGAAATCATATATGTCCTCCTTGCCATCAAGTCTACAATTTTGTGGTCATTTGTGAGTATCAGAGCCACATATCACTCCACATAAGACCAAGGCAAACTTCTTGCTTCATCCTACAAAAACATGTCCATATGTAAACTGTGGCATTGACATCATCTAATTATGCAGTTCATGGAACTCGGAAATTCCTACATATGTCCATACTAAAATACATATCTCCTAGTTACAGCGTCGTCCGATGGTCTCCTTCCACGGTGACCAAATGTAGGCTCATTCCAATCGCTCCCACCAACTTTGTCAATCAAGATTCCACAATTTCCATTATGTGTTCCACCGGGTTGCTGTGCTCCATATGCTGGGGCTCTTCTCCAGAGGGCAGTCCAATTTCGCTGTGGGCAGTCATCAATGTCTGCATCCAGCACGAATTCCAGGTAACCGACTCATAAACAGATTGCGACACCGTCCCCGTACTGCAAGAAACCACCTGGACGTTAAAATTCCCGGACAAATTCGGAGTCATGCCTCTAAATATGTCGCTGCGAGTAGGTGTGAAATACAACCTGTCCTTTCAACACATTCATATCAGCTTGCATGTGTGTCCAAGGAATGCCGAGCAGCTTACTGTGCGGCACACCTCAATTACAATGCGTTGATAAACAATAGTCTGCACCTGCACTACATACTATTCTTCAAAGTTCTGGGTGTTCTCACAAATACCGTGCATGGCTGGCGTGAGGCTAAACCTTGCAAGTAACAACATTTCATATCCAAACAAGTGTCCTCATGAACTCATTCAAGGGATCATCCAACATAAAATATGTGATGTAATAAAAGTGACATTATCAATAAACAAAATCCATGAATGGTGGGGAGGGGGTGGGGGGAACTCGTCGCCTGTAAACATATCACGTGTTGTTGACATTTATATGCTGAATTTGGCCGCACAGCTTTCCTGCACCTTAATTAATAAATCTCCACCTCCTACTACACATAGGGGGCACAGCTGCACAACCGAAATTATTATGCATATTGGGGTTGAGGGTCAACAAATACAGGGCTGAATTGGATCAGTTCCACTACAATTTGTCGGCGACAAATCCGTCAACTCCTTGTGCTTCGCGTGAGGGTCTGTTACTGCAAATAACACTACTTACAAGACTCAAACATTGCAATTGACATTGGGTGGGACCTTCCTCTTACCATTCACTTTGTTTGGCATTTAGGTACCCTTCTTGTTGGGGGGTCTGTTCTGCTCGGTCTTCTTCCTCAATTGCGAAGAATCCCGCGGCTTGGCAGCTTCCAAAGATTCTGTCGTGGTGGATGGTGAGTTCGTTCTCTTCCCTTTCGGCCCCTCTCCAACCGCATTGGAGGATGCCCTGCCACAAACAGCTGAGGTGAGCTTACCCATCAACCGAGTTATTTCTTCCATAGTCGGAATCTGCATTATGTAGCATACGCCCCACAATATGGGACTGTTGGGCAGTCCCTCTGCTTGGTCCAGGAAGGCGATGTGCTTTGGGTAGCGCCCTTCCTTCTTGAACATCACCGGAGTGTCTTTGTAGAACACTCTTATTACACTAATCATTTGTTCTCCTTTCTTGCATAAATCCTGCTCGTCGTTTAGGCACCTAGACTTGTGGTTGATTCCGGCGTAGGCCTCCGCCACAACCTTCCCGTCGAACTTTGGATGCAAAACCCAAACCTTTACTCTGACTCTGATTGGACTCTGCGACACAAATATCGATACCCACAATTATATCAAGTCACTGCCATTCGTTTAATTACAGGGTCAACTTCAGCCAACTTTGAAGACGACAATTCTATTATGCATTACAGTCACAACCAGAAGGTGGAACACTCACACTATTGGGAGGCCGCCTGGCAAATGAAAGTTGAGTGATGACAGATGCATCCATCTGCGGAGTTCTCTGTCTCTTTGTCGAGGGACTTGTACTTTTTGCATTGCCTCTTTGGGTCCTTCTCTCGGAGACTTTGGGTGGATTCGCCACCTTCCGCTTCACTGGAACCTTGGGTAGCACAGGCAGCTCTTCGCCATCTGATTCTGTTTGGATTGCATCGCGTCCAGTATCTTCTCCATTAGATTCATCACCCTCTTCCAGGCTGATGTCCACATCGGATTTTAACCTTTCATGTTTGGGCCCGTTCATTGTTTTGCTATGTACATCATTGTCGTCACTTTTCTGACCAGAACCTCCATCAAGGTAGCCATCGCCTAAGTCCGCAGGCCACCTCAACTTTGGGAACGTCGTTTCACCATGAGGACTTGTCCCACCAAGTCCTGCCGTATCCTCCTCATATGAATAGTTCATCAAATGTGAACTCTCTGGAGACCAGGAGGGGCTCCTAGTCTCCTTCCTTCTTGAGCTCCTTTGAGAGGTTGAGTCTCTTCCCTTTGTGGCAAATTGGGTGACTGGCTTTCTCACAGATTGTTTGGCGCGTGCACGAGGGCTTTCATCCGAAGTTGAGTCGGATGACAATAGCTCAACAGGTTGGTTGGGTCTCCCTCTCGCCGCCGTGTGATTTGTGCGGCCGCCACGATGTGGGACATCCTTCGCCGTCTGGACCTCAATATCCACTTCCAGAACTCTAAAGGGAACTGTGTCGTCCAACTCCTGCGGAGCTGCACTTTTCGCCTTCGTGTTCTTCATGTATCGCAAGTCACTGTCCTCCTCTCTATTTCCTTTGTTGCCTGCCTGGAAGTTTGGTTTGCCCGGTTGCACATGTGACTTGCCTTCTCTATTCTGCAATGTGGTTAAGGGAGTGGTGGAGGGCCTGGTCAACCCCTTCAACACCTCTGACGTCGTGCGATTGCTCGGCCTCTGAGTCTGTGTCTGAGTTAATGCACTGTCGTGTGCGACATACTTATGGGCTTCAACACAGACAATGTTAGCTAGAGAGTCACATTCTGACGACAAATTAGATACAAACTCATCTACCAATGCATGGAGTTTGTTGCTAATGTCGAGCATGGGCGGTCGCTCCACAAGACCGTCCGAAGAAGAAATTTTCGATGACGACGATGTGTGCGATAGACGCGGCAGTCCCGTACCCCGTAAGGGATTTTCTTTCTGCAGGTTCATAACATGGGCAGCACACCCATGGGTTAGAGATTCTACGTGTGCAGTCTGGTTTAGGGGGAAAATACAAGTGTTATACTTCCTGAACTCCTGCCGTCAATCAGTGGGACTCCTGTGTTGGAAAATTCATGCAAACACAATAAAGTGGCCATTTAGGGGTTCATGATATTACCGGATGTGCTTTCTCCTGCGCATAGGAGCTGCAACGAGCGCCACCTTCACTTTCGGTTGTGGATCTCCTATCTCTGGAGGTACTATGGCGTTTTGCCTACATACACCCAAACAAAGTGATGAGTTAGGACAGGTGTCAAGAATTGCACACCCCAAGGAGGTGTGAGGGGAGACAAATCCTTGCAGCCACCAAAGAACGGTGGACCTCACAATTCCTGAACTAGGAACAGCTGAATCCTCATTACAAATTTTCATAGTACAAGGAGAGGATATGATAACGTACTCCCGTGCCTTTCTTTGTTGATGCATTTGCCTTGTTTCTCTCGCATTCTCTGCTCCCTTCCGATGACTTCCAGTAATCTACCAATTGCAACCATGCCGCTGATGAACAATCATCAGGCCTGCTACTATCACCGTGTAGGAGCCATTGACGATGATACAATGATCTATTTCTCTTGTATAGACGTTGGAGATACCCCTCTACCATGCCGTCCGGGAGTGGCTTCTCTATTATGAACTGTCGCTTCACTTCTCTCATGATTTCTTGCATGGTGCATGGATTCTTTATGTCTATATCGGCGCATGGAACAATTGCAAGTGCAGCTAGTTTGAGTGCGTTCAAGAATTGCGCTTTGTATTTGACTATGGCACCATTGTGGTTTTGTTCGAGCCGGACTTGTGGCACTCTACCTTCTGCAATGGATCTTTTCACTTCTTTTAGATATGACTTCTCTTCTACTCTAAGTTGCTTTCTCTGTGACAACGTGGAGGGTGGGGATGACTTACTGGATGTTGGACTTAACAATGTGGGGCTATTGTTTGTATTTATCACCAAAGATGGCTCCTTCAGGGAGTGACGCCGGTCGCGCAAGGTACCTCCTTCCGATGATGTATGGGCACTGGCAACTGTGTGAACAGATTGCCGCCCCAATGTTGATGGCGCTGGCCGTGCACTCTCTGCTCCCAAAACCTTGCTAGACTCCACACGACCCCCACTCGTATCTCTGGTTGTATGGGTTTCTCTTTGTTGCCCACAACTGCCTTGTCCCATTCCAGTTAGGAGTCCAGCAACTGTCTGGCCCTCCGCAGCTTCCACAGGCATACACTGTGTCCGTGTGCGAGGTTGCGTACTTTCATGTGGTGGATTTTGCACCTGTCCTGATGTGTAGTATTCTGCGGCTGCCGCATGACTGGGTGGGGAGCCAAATGGTGCACCTTGTGGCCGATTCTGCTGCGGCAACAATGCGCGGCCAGAGGTAGTCCCATCGAACTGCGTGTCTCGTGGCTGTGCAGGATATGACACGTGATTGTTGTATGCATTGGATGGAGTAACTGGTGTACCAATATACGGATTGTACATGGATTGGGGTAGACCACCCATACTTCCATAAACCGGCTGGACAGATTGCCACGGAATTGTGTTCTGTTGTTGGTGATAGGGCGCTGAATAAGGCATGCTGAATATCTGCATACAATGATTTGTGAGTAGGCAAGTTTATCTTCGTCTGGGGCATACCAACCATGAGCACGGAACCTAGACAACTATATGCAGGGCATCCAATATGTTACATTGGCAATGCCAGGAGAGAACTGCATTACATCCAATTCATAATGCACGGGAGAAGGACAATAAAGAGACATCGGTATGATCTCAGGGCGACTGCACTGGTGAGGAGGGGAGGGGTCGGACCTGTGATTGGTCGATCCTCTGTGGTTGCGCTGATGCACCTCTAAATACCTGTATATACAAAGGGGGAACACATGAGTGTCAATGCAAGACCTATTTGTGGTGGAAATGACAGCTAACTACTTCAACGACGTTGCAAAAGAGTGCAATTCAATGTGAATGTGCATAAATCAGAATTACTTACAGGCACGTTTTCCATGTTGCCACAAGGCCATGCATTAGTGTTGGCCAACTGAGGATGCAGAGTGCGAGAAACACATACCGGTCGGGACAAGTCGTCCACAAACTGGGTGCTCCTCACGACGTCATATTCCGTGAGGGTCCCCTGACTGTATTGGTCGGCCATAGTATTCATATAATTGTCCAATATAGAACTGGGAAAAATATCGGGGCCCTACTATGCGAAGGACTTCTGAGTGTTGGGCGATCACGTAATTGTGGTCGTAGATTGTGTCTGCCCAAAGTTACAGAGTGGAATCTGTGCACTATCACGGAGGCATTGCAACCAACTTCATCAATACCTGGCCATATCTTGCATTGCAACTGGCATGGCCTCGATCACTGAATTCTGCCATAGAGAAACCTAATAAAAAATGGAGGTTGATTTGAGACCACTACACACTACAGACCATCAATATACGGATCAAGGTTGAATGGAGGCTGGAAATGGGTTTATGATGGAAAAGTGAAAAGAACCTGCTGATCTTGGATAAGCTGATGTGAAATGTGTATGTAAGAGGCCTGCTACTCCATAATCATGAACCAATGGGAGAGTGATCTCTGATCTGCAAAAGTACACCGCCTGCAAGCTAGAAAAAGTTGAGAAATTTTGTGAAGAGTCCTAAAAAGGGTGTCACATAGAGAATCAAAAGAGAAGAATCTAACATCCAGCAACACGGAATACTCAAGCATGGAGAAATATACGACACAGCGTGTACCCTTAAACCGGCATCAAACACAATACACTATTGCCGTTGTCCAACTTGAACACGGCATAAGCAATGACCACGAATTGGAAGGAAGACAAATCCCAGGGAGTGTGTAGTTCCAAGGAGCATACAACTACATGTCACAGGACATGGCCATACGGGATCCACATCGACATTGCTAACTATTGGTGAGCAAAGTATCGCTACATAAATCGGATTACTTACAGCCTCTTCTGGTTTGTTTTCAACATTCCTGTGTGCACGTTCAAGACGCTGCAGTGGTGCCAAAGGCAAAATACTGTTCTAAGCATAGTGTCTTTAATAGAGAATACCAGCACATAAGTTTATCTCTCAACCACGCATCTAAACAATGTCACCCCGGATTAAGAAATAATTGTGGTCACAAGCATGCCAAAAAATAGTTAGCACCGGACTACTTTTCCATTGCCATCTCACCCGAATACGACCACTTCGACACTACAGCGAGTCGACGGCACAATTGCGCAGTGGTTCCCTCATCCAGGAGGGGACCATTGATATGGTCATTTCAAAATGCACGATGACAGGAAAACTGTTACAGAGGGAACTCTGCGTGATGTAATAGCCAATCCCCATATGACATACATTTGAGGATAGAGGAAATAGTCGTAACACACTTTGCCATACACCACTCAAAACATATCTGTCTGGGAGTGATCAAACAATGCCCACATACCGGAAACAACAAGAGAATACTCACAGGAGGCAACTTGAGCAAGGAAGATTAATATGGACATATGTATCAAATGCTGCCTAAACACTCACCAACAAACTTGCCGCAGACCAAGACTGAAAAATATGACGATATGGTCATTTTGAAGTGAACGATGACAGGAAAACTGTAACAGATGATCTCTCCGTGGTGTAATAGCCCATCACCATAGTCCACACATTTGATTCTAGGGGAAATAGGCAAACATGCTGGGCCAATACACCACTCAAAACAGATCTGACTAAGAGTCTTCACAAAATAGCCACATACCGGATACAACAAGACCGTACTCACAGGAGGCAACTTGAGCAGGGTTTAGTTTTAACATGGACATATGTATCAAATGTTGCCTAAACAATCACCAACAAACTGAAAGCAGACCAAAATTGAAAAAACTGATGACGGAAAATGGCACAGCCACATCCTGCGTGTTAAAGGTAGCTCAAAACAACAACATTGGCGGGGGATCTTGGCAGCATCAACATGTTGGGTTTGCACACCGACCCAACACAGGTCAAACACATCAGGGTGCACAGTGTGGGGTTGTGTGGCACAGGCAGACAAACTGGTGCACTCTGACGCACAAGTGATAGTCGAGCCCCCAGACAAAGGCGACGGGGCGTGCGAAGGGTTCAACACCAAAAGAAGGTTGCTTGACTAAGACCCCTGGCGCAAAAAACATGGCGATGCTTTAGGGTCCGCATCCGGCATGCTATAGGCAGGTCAGAGCGACAAAGAACGAAGGGAAACTTGCGTGTATGAAAACTGCACATGTTGCACACCTATGCCAGCATGAGATGGAAACCACAGGCTGCGCACAGATAGGTGATTGGATTGGCCAACGGGAGGCAAGTGCGAAAGTGACCATGGATCACTGCAACACTCCACTCCTTGTACAGTGTAGGGTAGCAAGGCGGAGGCACACAAAGACCGAGAGGCAATGCACGCTGATGTTGAGGATAGAGTCTGCTCATGTGAGAAAGGCGAGGAGGAGACGATGTAGTGAGTCTGAGAGAAAAGAAAGATTCGCGGAGACGAGGAGACGATGCACCTAACAGAGACTCCTAACGAATGCAGGTGATTGACAGGATGTATGCAAGTCGAGGCAGAACCAAACCGACTCAGAGGGACCTCGAGGGAAATTCAATTGCCAAGCAGCGGGAAATTGAAGCGAAAGAGATCCGTTCCGGGGGAAAGTCGAAATGGGAAGAGTCTGCAACAAAGTGTGCCTGATGAGGGTGGGCCAACTGCCAGCCTCGAGCGAAGGGGAATCGTGTCGAAGATCTTCAACCATCATCACCCGGGGGCTGGATCAAATCCCCACGTACGCACAGCGGCCTGGCAGCATGGCCATGGCAATCATGGGGTTAACTCCAGCCCCCACCGATGACGTGGTGGGAGACACGTCATCCTCAACACGTGTGAATAACTTTTCCCATCCACATCGTCGCCCCCTGATGGACGGTCAAGATTGCCTCGGGCAGCACATTGCCTCGGGCAGGGAGCCATCAACGGCCAAAATTAATCGGGCAGTCTGGTTGTGTATTTTCGGCGGCGGGCTCTACACAGGTAGGCTCCACCCTGCTTGAACTCCGCCATTCTTGTCATCCCCGTTCGTTCTACCCATCTGCTCTTGCATGTACGCAGCTTTGTCATGGTTTTTGGAGGTTTCGGCAAGCTCGTATTGCAGTAGACGGCAACTCAGCGATCTTGGTGCTGGATGTGTGTTGCATTCTGCTGGTTTAGGGGAGGACACATACCCCGCGTAACGCATCGGCGTTCACGACGCGTTGCGCCATTGTAGATCGCATTGTGTGAGGTTCCTTTGTGTCATGCCGCAAAGCGTGAATGATACAACCGAGGCTATCTTGGCGAGGACTGCCTTTTGCGGGGTCTGCGACGTTGCAACTTGCCGAGGTTATCTCTTTCTTTTGTGAAGAGTTCATGTGTCCTTCACCTTGTGTGTGCATATCTGCGACGGTTTGGGCTCCCGGGTCCAGAGCTGTGTTACAAAGCTCTATTGTCCGTCTACATGACGGCATCGTCGCACTTTCACCCGAGGAAATTTGCGCCATTGCTGACTAGCTTGGCGTTCTACATGTCAGGTTCTGTGTAGCCGTGATGTGTTGTTTAGATCCATTCACTCTGCGATTTGTGGTGGATCCGCCCCAATGTTTCTGTGTGTGGGTGATTGTATGACGGCGTGGATCAGCCTTGTTCATGCCATGTCGTAGTTATTGTGTCGAGTAGATCAAGTCATCGCCGTGTGCCGATCATAAAACTTGCAGTACTATGACTGATCTTGTGCCTCATTGCAGAATGAACGTCTCCGTGATTGGGACTTGAATTGCACACGCTCTCAGAGGCGGACGAGGGACGCGTGGCTGCTGTCCTCCCTTGTCTCAGAGTAGCTTGAATGTTTGGCGTTGTTATCTATTTTGTGACATTTTCTTAACTTCTATAACTGGATTTCCGGGCAAACTGTGTAGCAATTATGTCATTATGTCATTATTGGCATCTTGCATCCTTAGCTTGGTCAGCATTCTTCAGTATGTTTTTATCGTGACGACTGACCCAGTTGTGTGTGGGTATGCACTTGGAGTGTCACACCTATTGGAGGAGATCGCCGTCGCAGCAGAACGTAATTACAAGGGCATTCTGTTGTCAGATGCAATCTGACAGCGGAGTCTGCGATCCGAAAGGTAAGTTTCCAAGCCCCATTTTTGGCTAGTGTGCTTTGCCGATACGATTCTTAATGTTTTCACCCAAAATATATGAAACCTGCCTCCACCAATGTTGACCACGCAACAATGGCTTGGTTCAGCACTATGGATTGACCCACTGGGTCCTCTTCAACATTGTCGTGCCTGCGTGTTCCGTTATGCCACACACTGCCTATGCAGTTCGATCTGTAGCCAGACTTGTTTCGGCAATGCAGAGTCGGAGTGTAACATCAGTTACAGATGGGCAGATTCAGTAATATATAGTTATCATGGTTGTCATGCTGCAAGGATGTAGATGTTTGCGGTTGAGTTGCCTGCCAGAATGGCTACACCATCTTCAACCTGGAGGATTGTTAGAAGTCTAATGGTTTAAACATACAACGTATTCTTAGTTCACTGTGTAAGAGCGTATGATGTGTGTCAGAATGTGTGTCATTCTCAACTCAGCTGAGAAATGTACGAAAAGTTAGAGGGTTCACCCAGTCTGGTGATGATGTTGGGTATGGGAGAACAGGTTGTGTCGAGAATGGCAGCCACTGATTGAGCACCATGATCATATAAAGTGCCTTCGTAATGCGCGCAACAACATGAATAGGACTTTGATGGGCTTTCCATCTTACCTCCTGAATTATGTCAAGCAATGTCCCCATATTCTGTGAAGATCACCTCACTTTCATGGGAGGTACTGATTCGTATTTGTGTCAAGTAGCAGTATGTAGAAGGCATGGGGTCTTTATCTGCGGAGGATGCAGGGAACCGGGCTTCACCGGCTGACGATCGAGTCCTCAGGGGAACCGTTGAGGTAAGATTGCGTGTACCAGAAGATCTGCGAGGACCATGTAAGTATGGATGCTTACATGAAACCCCTGTTGCAGGCAGACATTGACAACACTACTTGCCCTAATGATTCTTCGGAGTGTCTGTTGCTGGCAGTATATCTAAGGTCCATTGCCTGAGTGAATAACTTGTGTATATGGTCAACGACACAGCTAACAAGACAGTAGTGTGGATGCTGGAGTGGTTTAGCGCCATTTTTACTTGGTGCCCCGGCGTGAGTTGATGTGGATGAAAACCGTGTGTATGACTAGCAATATCGGTGTCCCCTTCAGTGAATGATTTGCACCCTTTTAAGGTGGTTGATAGCAAATTAGCCAAGGTGCGAGGTGAGTTGCTTCACATTGATCTCATATTGTAATGGTGCAATAAGTCTACAAGACTATGAATGTTGGACTGCCCAAAGTTATGTGTCGCCTGCCGTAGCTGGGACGTTCTTCTGTTATGCAAGACTGGGTTCATTAAAGAATAACATGGTGCTAAAACATGATGCAGATTGAGGCATGAGCATGGAGGGTGAACCAGTAGCTCGGCTTCCACTAGACCATCCACTCCGCATCAAGGCAAGGGATTTGAAGTTGCAGCAGCGAGACGAGGATCGTGCTGACAGGAATGCATTGTCTAGGTACAGGTGCCCTTGCAATCTTTGTGGGGGGCGGAGACGACCCTACAAGACCAGCACAGTTGCAAGGCACCTCAGGCATCGGGGCCGACATGGTGCCTTGAGAGGTAGTACACAGGTAATTACGCACATCGACCATAGTTGAGGGAGTGGTCATGAAATACTTAAACTTTATTATTGACGTGACCATTTTGTTGTCGATGTGTGTTTTAATATTGGTGTATGTTGACATTTAGGGTGACGACTATGACTCATCTGACGAGGAGTGGGATCAGCACATTGGCTCACACGCTCGAGCATTTCTCGGCCTGAATGAGCCAATAGCTGAGATAGCTCTCGACGACGGCGTTGGAATTGGGATGATGGTGAGGAATGCTTTCACGTTTGCGGACAACATACACATGCGTGCGGCTGTGGCCGCCTGCCCCGAAGCTGCCGTTGCAGAGGGGTCCCCAATGCAGCACCGGCAGGATGGACTCGGAGATGCGGATATTGTGAGCAACATTAATGTGCGGTCAGAAGGTGAATACATTGCTGAGTTTCAAACAAGGTCCCTGCAGTCCAATTGCAGTAACGATCACAGCCAATGCCCACGTCAACATGGAACAAGCAATGTCGATGGAGGCTCCAGCGGAGAGGAGGGTTCGGCCAATTTAGGGGCCGAAGATGGGGACGCGGAGGAGAACTCTAGTGATTCCTCCAGGAGGGAGCCAGGGGATGCATCGGACGACGAACAGAGTGATGAGGAGGACCTGGAAGAGCTGCTGGGTCAAATTCCCGAGGACCGAATGGGTTCGAATCCCGAATTTGATATTGCCGCAACACTGCCCTTGTATGAGGGCAGCACCTTGTCCATGCTATGCGCAACCTTGCTCATAGTGAATTGTTGTAAGACACACGGTGTGTCCAACACATTTACGAATGAGCTACTTATGCTCCTGAGTATGAGTATTCTGCCCGCGGGAAATTGTCTTCCGAAAACGGAGTATGAGGCGAGCAAAATTCTGCGGAGACTTGGGTTGGCATATAACATGATACATGCTTGTCCTAATGGGTGTTGTTTATTTAATGGTGATTTAGAGGATGTTGAGAAATGTCCAGTGTGTGAGCATGATAGGTACAGAATGTGCGGGAGGTCAAGGGTACCGACTTTGATATTGCGTCATTTTCCCCTTATCCCTCAGCTGCAAAGGATGTTTAGCTCTAAGAAGTTGTCAAAGTTAAATGTATGGCACTATTTTAACAAGTCGGTTGATGGAAAGATGAGACACACTGCTGATTCTCCACAGTGGAATTTTGTGAACACAGAACTGGAACCTGAAGCGGGCAATGATATGTTCGGTCGAGATCCGCGGGATATCCATCTAGGACTTGCCCTGGACGGCATGAACCCATATTCTGAGAAACGCTCAACCCAAAGCTTAACTCCAGTCATTGTGTTCAACTACAACTTGCCTCCGTGGTTGGTAACCAAAAAATACTTTGTAATGTTATGTCTTCTGATTCCAACTAAATTAAGTCTAACAGGTTCAAATATTGATGTCTTCGTACAACCTCTGGTAGATGAGTTGCAACAACTGTGGAGTCGTAGGGGGGTTCTTACATGGGATGCTAGAGCTAATTTGGGAGTGTCCCACTTCAACCTGAGGGCCGTTTTGATGTGGACATTGCACGATTTTCCGGCCTATGGATTGATTTCTGGACTAACTACAAAAGGGTTCAAAGGTTGTCCTGTATGCGGACCCCACACAGTATCTCGCAGGTCCAAAATACTGAGGAAAAATGTGTACTGCAACTGCCATAGAAGATATCTGCAAGGAGACCATTATTTTCGGGGCGCAGCTGCAGCATTTGACGGTGAAGCAAACCATGAAACGGCGGCCGAACCACTAACAGGAAACCAAACAATTCGGTATGGCCGTCAATCAGAGGCCTACATTGACGGAGGGGGCACAGAGAAGGACGACGAATTTCCTGCCAAGGAGCACGGTGTAAAGAGAGTATCAGCGCTATACCAGTTACCATACTGGAGGGTTAGTATTGCGAAACCTGTTGCTATTTATTCTCCTAATTTTCATTGAAAGGAATGACATGGTTGAATATCTCTGGTTGTCAATTCATGTCTACCTTACATGGCCAGGAAGATGATATGATCACCGGGATGTTGTGAATATTCCTGGTCCTTGCTGGACACACTGCAATGTTTAACTTCAGAGTCTGTAATGAATTAAGAATAAATGCAATGCAGACAATACCCTGACTCTATCAAAATGGACAGTTTGTTGTTGCCAGCCTGCTCATTCATCTACAACTGCAAATGAAATATATGTAATTTGACATATGTATATATGAATATCAGACAATGAAGCATTGCCTACTTGCTTGCAGGTTGTTGTGGTCCCAAATGTGCATATATGATGTTGGACACTAGCATGTTGTGGCTTGTTGTTGAAAACACCTAGTGACTTACGAGACCATTATGCACATTGCAACATATGCTTACTATTGCAGCTTGTAGCCGCAGAAGCTTCCAATCAGGCACCTCTTGGATGTAATGCACATTGAGCGCAACATATGCGACAGCTTAGTGAAGTTACTATTTGGAGCGAAAGACACCGCAGCCTCGCGTCGAGATATGGAGGAGGAGAGAATACGGCAACATTTGTGGGTTCGTCGAGGGCCGGTGCCTGGTGGAAATTACATCAAGCCTCCTGCACCATACGTGCTGACCAAAGAGGAACAAAAAAATTTTCTAGAGCAATTGGCTGGAATATCACTACCGACGGGCTATTGTGGGCCAATGCAGAAGCACATACTCCAGAATAGAATTGGTAACATGAAGTCCCATGACTTCCACATCTTTTTCCAATTTATACTCCCTGTTTGTTTGAGGCATCTTATGGACAGGGGGCCCCGATCGGCCATTATTCGGCTTGCAAGGTTGTTCACAATGATCTGCAAAAAGGTCATAGCTGTGACAGAGTTAGAGCGTTTACAACATTATGCAGCCGAAACAATGTGCTTAATGGAGGTATGGTTTCCTCCTTCTTTTTTTGACATTATGGTCCATTTGCCAATCCATCTTGTTAGGCAGGTGAAGTTGTGCGGCCCAATTGCCAATGCTTGGTGCTATCCGGTAGAGAGACACTTGAATGTTTTAAAAAAATATATCCGGAACCGGGCACACCCCGAGGGTGCCATTGCGAATGCTTACTTGTATGATGAGGCACTCGGATTTTGCACCGAGTACTTGAAGCTCTATCCCTTCACACGACGAAGAATTTGGGATGACGAGGAGGAGTTGGGTGATTGTGGAGAACTGCTAGAAGGAAAAGCCCTAAACCGAGAACTAACCAACGAGGAGCGGAGAGCAATCCATTCTTGGATTATTAGGAATTCAGAGGCAACTAGGGAGCCTTGGAGGTAAACCATATGCATTATGTCTTGATGAATAATCAAATTCACGCCTAGTCTGTATGTAGCCATGGCCTTTGCGTTCAGGTGCTGTCACACCCACTAATGTATAGTTATTTTGTATCTGCCAGACAATACCAGGCCCTTAAAGAGCAACTGGAGGCAGGAAGGGCAACATTCAGGAGGGATGCTGCATTAAGAGGGCTTAGCCGAAGACAACAACGTGCTTATCCTAATGACCTCTTGAACGACTTGCCTGACTTTGTGGACTGGTTGCCATCATACACCACGCAGTTGGTCAACACACATGGTTCACGCAATGTTGACATCGATTTGCTCCGACTATCGAGTCTCCCTTCTCGAGATGCTGAGAGTTATCAGCAAATGTGGGCCTATGGGAACCACTACAGGGTGTACAACGAGGGAGATGAACGAGGGTTCGTGACACAAGATTATGGAATCGCCAGCATATTTGGAGCAGAGGAGGGACAAAGCGCAGGTGTGAGTATGGTAGGAGTCTTGAAAGAGATTATTGTTGTTCGATACTCAGCGCAAAGGAGGGTAGTGTTTCGTGGTTCATGGATTCGCAATGCTCCTGGGGCACAGTCATCCACGAAGGTAGACCAGTATGGCTTCACGATTGTCAGGTTCAATGATCGGATTGCCCGTGACATAGAACCGTATGTGTTACCGGCCACAATCCGCCAGGTATCACAATGTAGTGAGTCTGATTGGGGTTCATGTGGGAATGTGGCTCCTCCCTGTTGAAGTGTGCCCCAATGTATGGTGCATCGGAGGATGTGCATATATTGTGTGAATCCATACAATACCTTTGTTGACTATTTGTGCACATGGCGCAAGGTGTTCTTCATTGAGGATTGGAGGCATCCTGCGTGGCGCGTGGTGCTCCAGAAGGAGCCGCGATCGCGGAGAGTGGTGGACAACGACGATGAACAGACATTGGGGATATCGGGGGATCTGATTGGCCTCCAACTACCGTTGGACATGAACGCAGCGCATTTCAGGCCAAACCCTGTGAATGCAGGGGAGGCAGTTCCAGCCGCGGAGATTGCCAGGCTGAATGCACTAGTGGCTGGTGATCCACATCAAATTCACCAACATGCAGGGGCCAATGGACGAAGGGGAAGGGGAAGGGGAAGGGGAAGGGGAAGGGGAGGCAACCGGAGGAGGTTGCCAAGAAGGAATTAGATAGGACCTTGGAATTCGGACATGGCAGTCATGTGCTTTGCAACACCTCGAATGGCGCTGACGGCATTTTTCCGGTAGACACCAGTATTTCTGATTGCATAAATGCAACTCAAACATGATATTTTGATGTTTCCTGTTAATGCAATGCATCGAACTTACCCCTTGTGCACATCGTCTCTACAGACACAGCAATGGTTTGTCATCTTTGATGTGGCAATTGTGATAACATTGTGGGTTACTAATGTCAATCATGTGGTCATGTAATATTTCAGGTGGTTGATGAGATTCCTATTTCCGAACTATTAAAGCTCAAAGATTCGAAGTGTTCTGGGGACATCTGGGAATGGGACTGTGGACGGCAGATTGTGGACGTACATGTCTACCTTACACTGAAGGAAGATTACACTTGTCATATTTGAGGATGTTTTTATGTAGAGCTTTCTATTACTTGGCAAAGAGGTCTTGCTTCTAAGATGTTTATATTTTGTGATGCGAGACATAATATTGGGCCTTGCCTCAACTTTGTTCAGGTAGGTGAATGATGAATCTATCTGTTTTAAATCATTGTTTAATCTTGTTGCACAGTTGATCTTCCCCTGCACACTCCTGGGTACTGGAGAACCTTGGACCCTGATGAAAACAATAAGTGTCACATAATACTTGAACTATGAGTCAGGTATGTTCTCTTCCTTGTACCTTGAAATTTGAAAGTCGGATGACTAGGAGTTCCAGCTGCTCAGTTTATCGGAGCTCAGCGTGTAGGAGATTGTTCAGATCTGCTGCCCTTGGCTTCTGTTGGACTACGGTGTGGGTTCACTGATTTGCATGACTTCATGTATTTTATTGCATGGACTCATTTTACTCCTCTGTGGAGAGCACGGACTTTCAGAATGTAAAGCAAGTATAAACTAATACCTTCAGCTGATGAAGACTACTGCTTTCAAGTGATGTTTGGATCTTTCATGTGCGACTTTGTTGACAACATATATTTGTGATGTTACATAAATGTAGCTATCCTTGAATTGTGCAAGAAAATTCTCAAAAAATAGGGGTGTGGGGGATTTTCGTAATGACGTGAAAACCACAAATATTCCTGTAGAAGTATGGAGATACTATCTTCTTGTCAATCGGCCAAAGGTACACTAATCTTATCCTTATTGAGAGACTTGCAAGGCTAAAATGCAACCTCGTGTATCCTTAATCAACTAGTGTGTCTAGCTACTGCTTGAATCTATCTGTGAAGTTCTTATATAGTTTTTAGCTGTTGGGTACATCTATGTTGTTCTTCCAATATGTTCTGCATGCTGTGTGTGAATGTTGTGGTCGTTCTTGCAGTTATGAAGGATAAACATAATTGAGAACTGTGGAAGCAATTATTGTCTAAAACGGATTTCCTTGCTATTCCTTTTTAATCCAAACTTGAAGTTCACAAAGGCTTGTGTGAACAAAATGTTCCTTTATGGGTTGTGCATTTGTATGGCAACGATCATTTAAAAAATATTCCAATAAATTCATTATTATTTTGATTTTTTTTTTTTTGGACCCTTTAATGATGTCTTTACTACAGGTTTCAGATACTCTGTTTACCTGGGCAGACCTTCAGGCCAAGCAAAACAATGAGTTGCTAAAGAATATGGGCAACTTTGTTCATCAGACCTTGTTTTTTCTGGCCAAACCTTCAGGTCTGCACCACCTCATATTCAAAAGTTATGAAAGTATTCTCTAGCTAGTTTATGAAAGTGTTATGAGACTAGTGTTTCTGCTTGTAAATTATATATGAAATGATCATATACAAATGATTATGAGATGAAGGTTTTGTGGGATTTTTTGACAGGGGAAGGTGGGTATATATCAGTGGCTACCGAAGCTATCAACCCTGTAGAGCATGAACTCACAGCCAATTTCGGATCCGAAGTTGAGAAGGTTGTGACTGAGTATGTTGACGCTATGGAGAAATTGAAGTTGAAGACATGCTTAGAGTAGCAATGAACGCTTCCAGTCTTGGCAACCTTTATTTACAGGCACTGCACCTAAAGAAGTTTTGGAGAATTGTCAGGACCCATTTGTGCCGTGAAAGTCCTACCTTTGTATGATTGATTCTATGTTGAGGAGCTCCATCATGGCGATGTTTGTAAATCCTAACTTTCTGTCATATCAATCATGGTTCATGGGAACAGGACAGCAAATTCTGGAAGTTGTACAAGGAAGATCCACCTGCTTGTGCAATTGTGTTGAAGGCATCTGTTGGACCGGTTCATTTGTTGACGACACTTTTTGAACCATTCATGCCAAATTTCTCCCACAAGGTAGGCTTTCAGAAGACCTTGCAATCATCTTTTCATGTGGCTCAGTTTCAGGCTTGAATGTCTTTGAAAGTCAAGAGGGTGCATCTCAATCACCATTCCAAACTTGACTTACTGTGGATCGAAATAGGCTACTTTGCAGAAGGCCTCGGATCCGAGGTCTGTTGTCCTTGGGGGTTGCTAAACTTGATTTGAGGTCAAGTTTATGGTTTCAGGTTGAATGTAGGCATGCCATGTTTGGGTTTCATGTCTAGCTACATTCAACCTGACTCCATAAATTTGAAATCGAATCATTGTATTCTTCATATACAGAGACACGCATGTGTTCATCTAACCGGCCTTTCCAGATTGGGGTGCTATGAACTCCTCCTCTCCAGGTAAAATTTCGACTCGTTATTCGTGCCAGTTGTTTTTACATGATCCGTGCTTGCATTGTGGGCGTTTTTTGTTCGTTTGAATTGTCTTCAAATAGATATTAATATGTGATGTAATTTTTAACTTGTTAAGGAGATGACATGGCAATTATCCTATTCATGCAGTATTTGCATCAATTTATAGTGAGTCTAGTGTAAGGTTCCTTCTGATACTTGGACTTGGAGCTGTATACTTTGCAGAGTAAATGACAAGCTCCACTAAACTCTTGCCTTGTATCTACTTGTTATGACAGTCACTAAATGTGGAGTTGTTTAGTGTACAAAGCATAAATCCTGAAAGTGTAATTATTTGTGCAGATTGGCAAGTCTGGAACTCTATGGACTGTGGCAGCGGCTTTGAAGCGCTACAGCATCCTGGACCCGGAACGCCAATCCTGTTCTCTGCTCAATGTTCGAAATGTGGCCATAGATTCAATAGCAAATTTGTACGTGTTGGAACATGTCATCCACAGTAGTTCATTTTTCAGAGAAGAAAGGTTCAAACATATTGGGACCATTGAATGTAGTTGCATTGAGACTTTGAGAGATGTGGGACGCAGTATTAACTGAGCATGGCGGATAATGTTACTGAGCTTCATTGGAGTTGCCAAACAATGAAACTCTAGTATGTTGCCCAAAATATTCATATCGCTGAAATGTATGATGTGAAGTTTGTGTGCAGACTATGACGCTTGATAGACATGTATGTGTGTAATTTTGTGCACGACTTTCTTTCATGGGAATGTAGTTATCATTGCAACCATTGTACAGACCATTTTTTTCAATTCCAGTGTCCCTTGCTCATTGACCTGTCCCATTTGTAATCTATGATTTGAATACAAGAGCAAGTAGCATTCGAGTGTAGGTTGAATGCATGTCGCAATCGTTTTTGGGTTCAGTCCGCTTGAGGCACAACGCATTGCGGGTGTCAACGGAAATCGAGTGTCACTCGATTTCCAGTGCCAGTGGAAATCGAGTGACTCGACACTCGTTTTCAGAAGACAGTGGAAATCGAGTGACACTCGTTTTCAGAAGACAGTGCAAGTTGGCTGCAACTGTATTTTGACTACAAGTTGCATCCAAATGCCACATGTTTCCAACAGGCACTGGACAGCCATCGTCATTGCAGCTAGGGCTGAACCCAATACGTAGGAGCATTTCGGTGTGAGTGGCAGTCAATATAGGACAAACCCGTCCCACAATTAAAGGGAGTGTGTGCACTGTTGGTCGATTGAAACACGCGTAGGAATTGAAGAACATCGATCTAAGAGCGCATTGGGCACGATTGGATGAGATCCGCGGGTTTGCAAGTCGGACCGGTTATGTGTTAACAAACTTGCCATTTCCTTCATAAAAATAGGGTATATTTCATAAATTCCTACTCCATGGTAGGCCCCTTTTCTGCAGTCTTCAACTTCGAATGGTCGTATTTCCACTTCATCCGGACCATTTGTAACCAACTGCCGGTTCTCCCCAGGTGTGCATTAATTGTTGCAGAGGCAATCGAAGACATACCTGTGTATTGACATAATACGGACTTGGCAAGCAATTGCATATCTCCTGAAAGTCATATATATAGCTCATGGAATGACATGGGACTGTGATTTCAAATTAACTCCGAATCAATGTTTACTCTTTGCAAAAGGCACCAAACACTTGCTGATACGTACGTACCTAAACTAACCCAGACATATATATATATTTTACGTACGTAAAGGATGTGTGAAGACATTAAGTTTCCAAAAATTAATTGCACGCAAATGCATATACACAGAATATAAAGAGAAATGATCTATGAATGTGTAAACAGTTAAAACCTTGAATGACAGTGACCCAATATTGGTAATTATCGCCCCCCCAAAAAAACTATTAAAATAGTGGTCAAAAGAACCGCAATAGAAAAACGACTGCGGTTTTTTTTAACCATGTTTTCTACTAGTGTGAGTTGTAATGGATGGTTATAACGGACAAGTTTGATATATGGCAATTGTTTGAAAACATATATCACTAGGAAAAACACCGCAAAATCCTAAATTCACTCTCAGAAACCTTCCATAGTATACTCTCCCACTTCTTTCAACATCACTACACACACCACCCAAAATAAAATAAAATAAAATAAACCAATCCTTAGAAACATAGCAAAACTATCCTACTTCACACAAAAAAAAGAATGATCCTATGCTCCAACCAAACTATAGACCAACCGCACTAACATGTACAAATTATAATATATCCACCAACACCCTCACAACAATTTTAGCTTCCTTTAAGGAAACCCATAAAATTCTACACAAAAGCCAAGAAGATCTAGTCTTTTAGAGCACAATAAAACACATCACGTCAAATATATATCATCTTACCAACCCTAGAAGACGCTAGACTCATGAAGAGAGATATATTAATAACACACATCAACTTACAAAGTGCATTTGGCTTCATAGATCATGCAAGGCTCTTCACTGTCATGATAGACATGGGTTACCCAACTGATGCAGTAGAAATTGTGGGAATCGTTTACACTAAAGCTACCTCATGTTTCCAATGAGATTCATTTGGATGCACCTACCCTATAAACATCAATAGAGGCATCATACAAGGGGATGCCCTCAACCTATATTTTTTGATCATATGTATTGAACCACTCCTCAAACGGCTTGATATATAACTCTCATATCTATCATATTAGCACATCCAATGCTAAATGTCACACAACAACATATGCCGATGACAAAGCATTATTTACCAATGGCATACAAAATATGCAACCTTAAATATATATAAAACCTACAATTCCTTTCCAAATGGGCTTTTATGGACCTAAACTTATCCGAATGTGCCCTTACCGGATGCCCTAATAAATCTCACCCAAGCATCCTGAATAATGTTCACGGACAAACAATTCCCAACCCTCTCTCAAAGTGAACCATACACATACATTGGAATCCAACTTATTCCCTACCTTAAATGGCATGCACAAAAAACCACATCAAAATAAGAAACCCAAAGTAAAACCCCAGTCCTTTCGCCAGCTACAATCATCCAAATAAATAAACAATCAACAAGGTCGTTCGCCCAAAATTTGCATACGCATGTCACATTGTCCCCTTCTCCAAGCCAAACCTTGTAAAACTTGACAAACTCCTCATCTATCTCACCAAATCAATATATAGAATCCCTAATAGTTCATCCAACATCTTGATACAAGTCCTACACAATGATTTTGGAGCAACTACATTTTCATTCTTTCCATACTATATTACATGCCTTGGCACCCAATTATCCCAAACATTGACTAATGCAAGCCAACTTGGTTACATATACCAAAGACTCGTCAAATTCACATCTGTAGTAAAATGGGGGCTCACTAGAACTACATGGTCTTACTACCAAGCATGTGCCAAATCACCAATCACTCGAACCTTGTTTCAATTGCAAGAAAATCATACAATTTCTATTTACTAACCTCTGGCAAGAATGAAGCCGAAAGGGCACATGCAAAATACCATAGTTTGTGAAGGGAAAGTAACCCAACTGAAAATACTATGGTGTGTATAGAGACAAAGACGAGGTTGAGAAGGCGAATAGTCTTAGTGGCCTAGTCTTGGGAAGCACTACCTTTCAATTTAACCTTGTGATGAATTAATCAACAAGTACTAGAGTGGTAATCTTAAATCAATCAAGACCTGGTAATTGAATTCATTAAACAATAGTCTTGAGATATTATAAATGGAATGAATGTTCAAATATGTAGTTGCTTAGGAGTGAAAGCATAAACTGAAAATCAAATTAAATTTGATAAATTAAATATTTATACCATGACATGGTAACCCACATATGTGGTGTGGCCTACGGTTGCAACTGATGGACACAATGGTTACTTTTGCCAAGACCAGGTAAAAGATCATTGTCCGATAATATAATTAAAAGCAAAATTTAATCAAGGAAAACCGAGAATCATGGAAGGATGATTGCACTGCATTCTTGAGTTACATTAAGAAGGCTTAACCAACACAAGACTATTGACAACACCAAAGTGCCCTTGGCTTTGAGAAAGAGACTAAAATGGGATACTCTATGCAAGACAATGCACTATGGTTGTGCCTATGCTTGAGCACTGCATAAGGTTCAATTAAAATGAGCTCATTGCTAGACGATTGCCTAGGTAAAAAGTGTGAGATTAAATGACTGTCATAATTGCATGCATTGACAATGAACGATTTTGAAGTCTTTATCCCCTAAATCATCACCTCATTCTCTATTCAACCTGAGTAATATGAAATAACCTTGTGTTTTCCCCAAATAAACTTATTTAAGACACCTAGAGGATACCAAAATCACCTTTTAAGTCTTCCTTAAGTGTTTACATGGGTTTGTTTGTAACCAAAATCTAAACTACATGTACCTTTTTATTGAATTTCATTGTTATTGTTTAGTTTGTTTTATTTAATGATACGATATTATAAGTGATGATTAATTGCAAACGCCTTCAAGTGGTTAGAAGTTTCATCTTATGGTTGCAGATTTTCCATTTCCAATGTTTCCTCACCTTCCGACACCATTCTGGAGTGGAATGCACATTTAGCTTCCCACATTGAGTTTTTTATTTGATTTTTTTAAATAAAAATAAATTCACTAACACTTACCTTCATGAGTATACTTGCATGCTTGGATGCTTCTTTTCTTCCTAAAGTAAAAGAAGTTAGGCAAGATGTGATGATTTGGGCGGAAACTTATGATTTTGTCATTGCAAACAATTGGTGGGGCATCGACAAGTTGCCGTTATGCTTTGGAATTAGCAAGACTCTTACAATACATGATGCATATTTTTTGTACAATATTCTTGATTCATACATTTATAGCATGTTTAGTTCAAACTTATGTTGATACATTCTAATTATATTTTTGGTTTTGTAGACTTTGTGCTTTTGTTTTGATTTTCTTTCATAAGGCGAGATCATTGACTCATCATGTGTTTCGTAAGTGTAAGGGTACACTAGAGATGGACGTGGGAGCTACCGGCATATTCTTTTATCTAACCAATTCTCGGACTCAGCTCATGAACAAAGATGTCCCTTGCAGAGATGGTTGGGAGGAAAACTCAAAATTGATGCAAGTTGTTATCGAGGCATTAATTAAACTCAAAGATGTGGTGTTTGATGCCTATCTACATGTGATTATAGACCTCAATGCCAATCATTCATATTTGATTGGTCATTGTCAATGTTTTATGTGTTTAATGATTGATTCATGTGTTGTGTCTAGGTGTTTCTATTCGTGCGTGTAAGAAAAGTGGTCACCACCTTGTGGCCTTGGAGGCCAATTCAACCATATTTGATATCATTTTGTCTCCATTGGGTAAGAAGACTCCGCTCTCACATGTGGAAGTGTACCTCACATTACATCCCTCATGGACAATAACGAACATGTTTAGAAGGTTGCAAAGGATTCTTGCATCAGTAAGTAAGTATGTGTTTGCCATTTGATTTCTACATTATTTAGTTTCGCATATGGCTACAATTTGAAATATCTTATATCTCTATTTCATGTGAACAAAATGATGAGCCAACTCCAATCACCCCTCAGCTTGATGTTGCTTCCTTTACATATAGAGAATGCGGTGTAGATTATGGCAACTACCTCGAAACCAGTCGCTCATCAAAGATCCCAATGGCTTGTTTGGTTGGCATATGCAGATGACGAGGCATATGAGAGAAATGAAGAGGATAGTGACAATGATTAGCATCATGGTTAGTCTTAGACATTAAGATTGGATTTGTGTGGGTTGGTTGTTGTGTTATGCCTTTCTAGAAATAAACCACAATTAGTTGACTTGGTTTGGTGCGCCTATTCATCTTCCCTTATAATCATTTTAGCAGACATATTACGCAAGTCCATTTCACAATTTTCATACATGATTTCGTTTCCTACTTTTAAATGTGTTGGCCAGTGTCACTTGATCTCATTGTGTAATACTCTGTTGATTACGACAATACTATCTAATGTGCATAGGAATTTGATTGGTGAATGCAATGACCATATAAATAATCCATACTCGTGTACATGGTTCATCTTTTTGTGCCAAATATTCCACGGTCACAGGAGACATGTCACCCTAATACCATTCGAATTTTGTCCATCACTGCTCATATGTTATCACTCAAATAATAGCATTTCCCCTATCCCATAGGTAGGCAATATTGTTATGAGTAGACCTGGACGGGGTAATTCCATCCAACAAAGTGGAGGAAGAACGGGCAATAAATTGCCAAAATTCATTTTTTTTAATCGTTGGACAAAGTTATTTTCCTTTGTTGTTGAAAATGTAGGATTTGTGGGCCTTCCATGGTCACCCTTTTTTAATCGGACACCTCTACCGATTTGAGTAATATGTAGCAATAGTGAAAAATGGAGGCTGAAAAGAAACATGGCACAATGAGATTGGACTGTGTGCTAGAAATATAGGCACCATTCTAGGAGCCTATGCCTAGCCTACATGATACTCACAAAGAAAGAGAAATTTTCATTCTGATTTATATAACTTTTACATCTCAACAATAATTCTAAAACTTGAAGTTGCAAATGAATGACAACCTTTGTGATATGCAATTATTAACACGACTGTCAAAAACAATCCAACAAACAACATTGTCAACGGACTGCCCACAATATGGCCTCTCACACGATAACCCCTGAAAATCGTGGAGGGATTTCTTAAGCCCAAGCAACCACCTTTGCATGTCCAGACCAATATCCACACATTTACATTATAATCTTATGTATTGGGACGCATGGACGACTGAATTGTTGCTCAAAGAACCCTAACTCTACAAACATGCCATTTGTGCGGTCGTATCCACCATCGAACGTACGTATCGTCTTAATTAAGTCGATGACTCGGGATGAACCTCTTAAGACGGATTTGGGGAGATTTGGGATTGGGCTTTTAAAGGGGGTTAATAAGAAGAAGACGTCGTAGAAGCTCCATGTCGTCCGATTGGTGGCCTTCCTCTAATATCCATGCTTGTGGTCCATCATATTATGTGTGTGGCAGCTCCACTTTGTTACCACTTGGTGAGTGGCGCGACCCCACACTTCTTTAGATTTAGTTATAGTGGGTCCACACTAACCCAAGATTTTTGTGCATCGTCCCACTATCCATGCCGCCAACTATGGCGGTTACGAAGTTCTTCCGGAACAATCATGCCCGTGGTGGCGGCGGTGCGTGGGTGGATGACTAGTGTGCATGTGCTCAAGTTGTATGAGATTCTTCCTTGCATACTACGGGGCCCCAATGTGACATGGGGGGTTTTGTTAAATAATAAACAATCAAAGCGGCGCACTACACCGGTTATGGTATTTAGTGT
The DNA here is from genome assembly GCA_950295325.1 of Polytrichum commune. Taxonomy (NCBI): domain Eukaryota; kingdom Viridiplantae; phylum Streptophyta; class Polytrichopsida; order Polytrichales; family Polytrichaceae; genus Polytrichum; species Polytrichum commune. Next base: position 20,252,768 of record OX485808.1, on the reverse strand, counting down.
CACATGGGTATAGGTGTTACTTACCCTGTTTTGAGGCATATGCTAGATTACACTGATGACCAATGACTTCGTCATTAGTGTCACCTCATGACACTTGGCATTCAACTGCACTTACTAAAATCTTGGCATACGTACGTTCAATAATGTTATGAGGTGTTATGCCTATGGTGTATGTGACATTGAATACCATAAACGGTGTAGGTAGTAGGACAGAAAGAAGAATGCATTCTACCCTTAACAACACGGGCAACCACAAAGTGGTTGATTTGTGGTCAAGAGGGCCAAATCGTCGATTACCAAACTTTTGTTAGAGACACTCCTTTTCACAAGATGTATACGTTACGTTCCGATGCATCTTTGGACCATTGGGATTGAGCCAAAAACCCAGTTTGTAGATTTTGTACCGTTGAGAAAATTGAAATTGGAGTGTCCAAAATGCAAACCAAATTCTAGGGACACTTCAATCATGTGCCTCTTGTAACTTTTTTTCCTTTGAGTTTTGTTCACCTGCTAATGAATACATACTATCTCTACCACATACAAAAACTCGATGAAATTTTATGCTTACATAATATTTATTTTTAGTTTTATCTCTTTTTACATGAAAAAGTTCATAAGTAATCCAAATATGGTCCAATCATGTTGAAGTTATGGGTACAACTTCAATACACATTGTCCTACTTATGTAGGATTTTACTTTAGGATTTATGCTCTTTCAAATAAACAAAAGTTACTCATGTGCGTTGCTTTGACTTTCTTAACAACAACAACAACAACAACTCTTGTTCAATAATTACATATAATTATTGAATGTGAGAATGTCCACCACCTTAACATCCATAACAATGTTTTGTGGGACTGAACGTGGGGAGTATCCGGGAATATTCCATGGAATATTGTCAGTCCCACAAAATATTGTTATGGATCTAAATAATGTTATGTCATGTATCTGTGTCGGTTTTAGATGATTTTCCATTAAACTTTGAATCATTATAACTTTTGCATACATAATTCAAATAAAACACACTCTAGTACTTTGGAATCCCATGTCAATTGTAACAAGATCCATTTGTAAAAAGAAAAAAGAAAGATTAAAAAACAACTACCAACAATAACATGAACGCTTAGTGCTTGAGTTAAGTTTGCCTTCTTCCTCCTACTCATCACCCGCCAAAGACATCAAAATGAAGTGGCATGCATGAATCTGCGAAAATGGAATCCACTCAAGTTGGGCCCCAAATCAGTCAACTTTGGCAGGAGGATGAACATAACAAAAGGGGGAAAGGGTTATTAATAAGAGGATAGAAAGATAAAGAAAAAGGAACCCACGGTCCCTGGAAAGATGGTCCACCGTGGTGTGACCACTCCCTGATAGCCACGTGGTCCTTTCTTTACCGCCACGGGCTCCCTGGGCTCGGTTGTTCGCAGTTCCTTTACCAGAAGGGGCCACCTAGGCAACCAACCACCTCCACCTCATCACCCATTGTTGACCACGTGGAGCATGGGCAAAGCCAGCTGGGTTTCCCGTGAAGCTCCCTAGGCTCCCCTGACAGTTAAAGTGGTGGCGTCCCCCTCACTTCTCTTCTTATCCCTCTTTCAAGTATAGTAAAGTAAAACACGGGCATCCATGGGGGGGGGGGGGGGGGGGGGGGGGGAGGGGGGGAGGAACATGTGAACTTCCCTCATGTGTGGAGTTCTCCAAGTGACAATTGCCTATATAGCCAAGCCAACGTGAGACATAGCCGGCCATATATGACCCCATCCATGCGCTTGAAGATGGGTTTGATTTGAAAATTCTCAATGTGGCTAGTGTTTTTGGTGACTTGATATATATATATATATATATATATACACCCCGATGTGTGCAATTAGGTTGCCCCACTCCGAATTTTTATCAACATTCCACACTATTTTGAGTGTTTGTTTAACCCCGGGAACGAAATATGTGGATTTTTTTTATACCGTGGTTGTTGCGTGAATGATTAGACAAGGTGATAAGTGTTTGTGATGTGATTTTGATCCAAGGTCATTTCCCATGGGTAAAGAGGGAACGTGTTTGGGAAGGTAACCTAATTGCACCTGTCAGTGTAGATGTTGTAGGTGGTGATGTCTCTATTATAATGTTGTGTAAGGTGAATGCTTTGTTTTTTTTTGTTTTTTGGGTGAATAGATGGGTTTTCATCTCAAGAGGGTACAAATACAACCCTTCTACGTGAACCCCATAAGAGACCGTGCTCAGATGGGACCAGGTCGGTGACCAAAGCAATACACTAGAAGAAGAAAAAACAAGGACAAGTAGCCAAGTAATTGAGGATGAAGGTGGAATAGGCACGACTTCTCTCCAATCACCTACCGTGAGGGGTGTAGTATGAACCTGACCCATGTAGATTTGTTGTTGATTACCTTCATCTAATCTCAATACAATAATTTTTTGAGGTCTTAGGTCTAGATTTAGGTGAAACACCAAGGGGAATGTGCATCTCTGCCTCCTCCATTGTGGTTGAAACACCAAGGGGGAACGCGCATGCTGCACTCCTCTGCCATGGTTGGGAAACCAAGGGAGAGCGATGACGCCATGTAAGAACCAAGTGCACTCCTTCAAAAGGAGACACCCACGGTATTGGTTTTTATATAGGTATCGAGGTTGTCATACTTGGTCACATGTGATTTCAAAGATACGACATTGTACCCATTGTTCAATTCCCACACTTTTGTGCTAAATACCACGTAATTGTTCCAAAGTTTGAAACCTTTACTAATCTTTTTTTTTAAATATTATTTTTATTTCTAGATATTGGGATGCAATTTTTTGCATGGACAGAGGGTACATATAAACTCAACAAATGAAATATAGCAATGGTTTCTAGGGCTTCTAGGTTCATTTGTTTCCCAGCAACATAACCACCCCCCACACCCACTCCCTGCTACACTAAGTATGACATTTAGTGTCATACGGTATTTGATGATAACACTAGGGTAACTTTTCAGATGACACTTCAGTGAACAAATATTGTCATGAATGCATGATGAATGAGTTCATCCATTGGGCAAAACCCCACCTTCTCTTGTCAACAACTTGTGATGAAATATTGTCATGGATGATTGACATTTGGATGAAAAACCACAATGTAAGTGACAGTATTTGCAACACTGTAAATCTATAACACCCTAATCAAATTTACAAGGAATGACAAATGATGTTGGCTTAACATTTAGTGTCGGTGACACTATATCCAGGTTTACAATTAGTACTGTGCAAGACAATAGAATTGGTGACACTAAATCTCATATTTAGGGTAGCTATTTGGCTCCCTCTGTATATAGGTTCCCAAAGCTCTCTTTGCTTAAAGTGTAATACTTGTTCACAGAATTTTTTCAAAGACGTGGCATTGTACCTTAGGTCAATTTCAACACCATGTGTTTTTAAGAAAGAAGACAATGTAAAATATCATTTACGAATTCCAAAAGTATGAAACTATTATACTACTTGTGGGGAAAATCATGCGTTTTTAGATATTGGTATGCAAACTTTTGCATGGACGTAGGGAACATATAAACTCATGAGATGTTTATAGCACTTTGCTTTCTAGGGCTAGCTCATCCGTTTCCCACTAGGATAACCACCTCAAATATTTGATTTTTACTTATTAAAAAAAAGTCTTTTTACTTTTTAGATATTGGTAGGCAGAATTTTGCATGGATTATACTGAAAGTCACTAACATAACCACCCAAACACCCACTCCCACCTAGCCACGTGGCAAGTTCCCTCCATGTTCCTATGATCCACCCAGACACCCTCACCCACCTAGCCACGTGGCAAGTTCCCCCATGTTCCCAACGCTCTCATTCACCTTAGAGTGACGTTCCCACCACTCCTTCCCAAATTGGGCTCCAGTCTTCGCTCTTTTCGGTTGCTGTTTGCTGTCGCTACCTTTTAGCAGACGCCATAGCCACCCTTCCTTCCACCAAATTCGCTCTCTTCTCTCACACCCCAAAACACAAAATTCTTCTCCCTTTTCCTCCTTGTACAGTTTTCTCCCTTTTTTCCAATCCGTTCAGTTTCTCGCCCTCCTCACCCATCCACAATCTTCACACCCCCTCAAATTTCATCACGCCCTTGGAGTTTCCGTCCGCTTCTCCGAGGTTGTAATCTGACAATTTTTTTGACCTGGCTTCCTCTCTTGTTTTTGTTTTTGAATTTGAGTCTTCTTGGGAATTTTCTGGCGTTCTCTTGCGTTTTGTGGGTCAAGTGGTGAAAGATTTTTTTTTAATTAGTACCCCGGGCTGGGTTGTTTTTCGTGCATTGCGACGAAATCCGGGTGCGGGTTTTTTTTTGGGGGGGTTGTTGGGGGGGGGGGTGGTTTGATTTTGGGGATTTGGGAAATTTGGGGTTCGACGACGTGGTCGAAGTTGCGTGTACATATTTGTGAAGGTTTTTTGGTTTTCATTCTTTTTGGGTTTCCTGGGATTGTTGTGCATAAACCTGCCGATCAGTGTTGCGAGTGGTTCGGTTGCAGAATTTCATTTCCATCAGGTGATGATTCCTTATCCTGGATCCTCTCCTCTCATGCTTTTGATAGTTATCTTTGATGTTTGTGAGGTTCCCTCGCATCTTGGTTGTGGCATGGGGTAGGACTGTTTTGTGGGTGATCCAAACATCAATTGCGGAGTGCAGAATAAATTGTAGGGCATGGGCGTTGTTGTTGTTGTTGTATCTGATAGCATGTTCTACTGTGAGCACATCAAATTTTGGCTCGGTTTTCTACATTTCGTAACATGACCCTGATGATTGTTTTGGACTCATGGTGGTTGTAAACCGAGATTTTGACATCAAATAACGTCTGGTAGGTTAAGGGTTAAGGAGGCAAATAGATAACCAGAGAGGCCTGTAAATCGTTCGACGGAAAATTGGACTTGTATAATCAATTTTGATGCAAGGAATTGTTATTATGAAATTGGCATGAAACTGGTGCGAATTCAGCTGTTACCATGTATGTCCACAGACTCATACATGGCCATATCTGCGGCTGCGAGTGAGATTATGTGTGTGAAATCTGAAGTAAAGGATGGGTTTCTGACATGGGAAGGCATTGGGGTTGGAGAACAGTTTTTGAATTCAATAGCGTCTGGCAGCAGTAAGCAAGAGGACTTATGTTGATGACTGATAGAGAATGTGATGATGTAATTTTATTGTTTCAAGGGACCGTTTGAATCACGTTTGGCATATCCCTACACTTTTCTTTAACCTGAAATTGGTATGAAATTGGTATGAATCCAGCTGTAACCATGTCCAGACACACACAGATGGTCATACCTGTGGGTACGAGTGAGATTATGGGCGTGAATTAAATGATGAGTTTCTGGCATGGGAAGAAATTAGGTTTGCAAGAGCAGCAACCAGAGGACTTCTGTTAATCAATAGAGAATGGAAAGATCTAATTCTTTGTGCGGCATGTCCTCCTATTTATATGCTGAAATCGCTATGAAATTGGCATGAATTTAGCTGCAACCATGTCCTCGTACACAAATGACCATACCTGCGACAATGAGTGAAATTAAGAGTGTGAAGTCTGAAGTGTGTCGGTTTTTGAAATGAGAAGAATTTGGGTTTTCAAGTCTCTGTTGATTGATACAGAATGGAATGATATTAATGGTTGTTCCATGTTTGGCATGTCCTCCACTTTCTTCGTACAGAAATTGGTATGAATCTTTCTTGCTATAACCATGTCCTCATACACACAAATGGCCATACCCGCGGCTATGAGTGAAATGATGAGTGTGAATATTGAAGTTAATGATCGGTTTCTGACGTGGTAGGAATTTGGGTTTGCAGGAAAACATAGAGAAACCTTTGGAAGCGGAAACCTGGGTATGGCCATCGATGCCCTAACGCTTTACGGATCATGGCGAAAATTCACTCCATCCCGGATGTTCATCTCCTCGCAAGCCAAACCCAAATTGCACCACCGCAGCAGCAAGCAGAAGACAAAACCTCCAGCAGCGAAAAAAAAAGACGATGAAAAAAAATTCACAGCATACCAGGAGAAACCCCAGCGCAGCCACCGAGCACGAGCCTCGAAAAAGAAGTGGCACGAGAAGCGCGTGGACTCGGAATTCGACATGGTCATCGTCCCGTCCGACGGCGTGTCCATGTCCGGCTCCGAAAACAGTGATGATTCGGACTGGTCGATCGGCTGGTTTGAGCCTCACAGCAAGAAATTCACCGAGAACGACGAAGAATCGTTCGCGGTGCTCATTCCCTACTATGGCTCGCCTCCGGTGGCCACAAATGCCACGACGAGGAAGATTTTGGCGCCAAAAGAAGACGAGCCTACGCAACAACCTGCCATGTGGACGACCATGTTGGCTAATCTCTCACGGCAATCCAGCGGCAGTGCGTACTTTCCTACTTCCTCCATTGTCTTCTTTGTTCACCAATGTTTTTTCAAGCTTGATGCAAAAAAGTGGACAGTGCACAAACGTGGTGGCCCTCCTTCTTCGTCTTCAATTGTGTCAAATGTCAAGAAGTTCTTGAGTGGAGAGCTCTATCTTGCAATTTTGGGGAGTTTTATGCTTGGATTTGACAAACTTTCGTATATAAATCAAACTATTGAGAGCTTCAGACCAATCCTCTTGAAAGCTCCCGACAGTTGAATAGTGCGCAATCCCATCTCCTCCCAATTTTCTGTCCAACAAATTCTGAGTACAAATCTGTTGCAAATTTCTGCTGCAAGATCATCTTCATAAAATGTAGGTCTGAATCGCAGATTTTTTGATCAATTCAACTGTGGTGGTCATTGTAGATCACAAGAAGCTAATGGAGCGATGGCTATCGAACCTGTGAGCAGAATTTCACATTCACAGTTGTATATAATTATTGATGTACAGACACACCAACAAAAACAAATCAAGCAGTTGCAGTAACCTATGGTTTTATATCTTTCAAAGAAGAGAAGGCATTTGCACCAAAAAACAAGAAGAAGAAGGTAGAGGCGGCTCTTCATCACAAGTGTACAAACAAATTTGAGGGGAGAGCTTTCCGGTGGTATGATTGACCATCATGGTTATTGTAGGTGCCTAAGCTGTTCAGGTCTGCAGTGTTTTACTAATAATCATTCTTGAAGAATGGGTGTGGCAGAAATTTTACATGTTGATTTCTGACCCCAGAAAAAACATGATCACCATTCACTACTTACAGGTTGTGCATATTGGCGGTAGCTGGGAAGGTTAATCCGTGGGTTGAACTTCTTATGTGAAATTTTGCTCTCTTCACTCTTCATTCAGCCCCAATTTTTGTCAGTGTCTGGGACTCATTTTCCTTCAATATTGGCACCGAACAGGTTTGGCACCTTCGGTGGAAGGAATTGTAGGTGCTCCTTTTGTCAGCCCAGACGGAAAGGTTTCAAAGATTCTCCTGTAGGGTAGGCAATCTTTTCATGATTCTTTTCCATTGAGCTTTGGGCAAGTCAAGGCTTGTGGTTTGTGAAAGGTGCATCATCCTCCACATTCAAGAAACTGTATATTTTCCATCTTGAGGTTCATCAAGATTGTATCATAATGAAAAGCAAAATCATCATCCGTGTTGTTTGTGTGCTTTTTCTTTGGAGTGTCTGATCTCTACATCATGTTTTTGAGAAAGGAAGACAAGATATGTGAATTGTCTGTTTTGCACTTGCCACAAGTTGGCTATTCTAAGACCAGAATCGGTGCCAGAATGGCCAAGGAAACTGGAGCAGTTTGCGAATTTGTTTCTGTTTTCGATTGTTGATGGAGAGACAGAAATGCACTGACATGAATGCTTGGTGTAAGGTATATGGGACTTTTGTGGTCACTGTTCCTGGGAAACCATATTTGAGTGGTGTATGACAAGGCTTGCAGGTAAGAACAAACATCGAAAATACATGTGTACCTATGACATTGGAGAATGTGCATAAAGCATATTGACCATTCTGGGTTGAATAGGGAACACAATTGGGAGGGCCTATGGTCCAGGCATCCATAGTTGACTAAGTCCATTTAACGGTTCCTAGGGTCATGTAATGCTAACATGGATGAGATCTATTTTTTAGGAGAACAAAGTTAAGGTTTATACTATGGCAGCTTGTGATTTATTACTCTCATAAGAGTTTTGATAATTGTCGTAGCCAAGCATTAGCATTTACATGAGCAATTATGGATTTGCATGTAGACTAACTATGTGTCACCCTAACGTTACATCATTATTCACAATGAAAAATAATTCTTGGTTATTACTCCTCCTAAACAAATGCAAAATCTTTTTATTTATTTGTCATAGATGCCTCAACCTTATGTGATTGTTTAAAAAAAATAAAAAATAAAAAATAAAAACTTCCTCTAAGTGGCATAGATACAACAAAGCAAAATATGCTTCAAAATTGATAACTCCCAAAATTTACTTATCGATCAAAAGTGTGAGTTATTTATACTCAAATCTTAAACTATATCCACTCACTGAGCACTTAACAATGGTGTAGATCTCATTATAGTATATCGTTCTAAAACATGGCTTGATTGTTCAATTCAGTGTTTGAGATTTATGATGTGAAGTTGAAGATGGGAATAACACAGTCGATTCGGAACCACGCACTAATATAACTTAATAAATGTAAGTGTATTTTCACATGTAGTGATAGTGCTTGTAAGACATCTCAATTGGCATTGGGTATTTTAGAGATCCTTTTAAATAAGAAAGATCAATCACATTCTTTTGTCATAACATTATTCAACACCGTGTATGACTTCAAAGGGCCCTGTAATTGGGCTTATCATAATATGGGATGATCCTAAAGGAGATTTGTTGTGGCTACTAACATTGTTAGCCTGACACATGGTTACCGCACATGTAAAAGCAACAAACTACTACCAACTCTAGGGCCGAGGTATCACATAGTGTTTGCCTGCATGCAATGTTCCACCCACTACAATAGCTATGTTGCCCTCCTAAGTACTATGGGAGGTGAAGTGTATGCCCATTTCTGGGTGTTCGCACTTGCTAGCAAGTTGTTGTCCCACGGGTCAAGACTTTTAGGCTTTAACTTGTGTGGGACCGAGAATAATTAATGGCCAAATGAATTTAAGTAGATTGGGCCCTTACATCGGTTGCCTCACTGCAAGTAGATTAGGCTAATGTGAGGTACTTTTCTTATGATAATTTGAGTCAACGTCATTCCTTTAGAGGAGCTACTAAGGCTTACTCAACCAAGCACTACCATTAAGTTAGCCTGGACCCTTGGATGCTTATTCACCTCATGCAATGATCTCAAACCCCAAAGTGATTGCAAAGCTATGTTAAGTTATGCCAATCTATTCATGGAGTTGGAAGTCAACAATAATGGTGGGTTGGGCTCCCATAGTGGCATAAATAATGAGAAGCTACAATGGCATGGCCTAAGTCCACGATCACTCCCATGATTTTGGGAGGCTCATGGTGGACCATAAAACCAATTGATTATTTTTATGCTACTCATTGGGCGGAAACTCATATGTATATATTGGTTGACACTAGACTAGGGACTAGTGGTGACAAGTAGGGGGATGTCACATTCACCAAGTCCTACATGAGAACCAACTTAATACATATGCAAAAACAAATCTCCCATAATATGTTGCCACATCTATTTGGAATGGTTATGTTTTGCGTGAACGGTCTCAACACTACCTAAGACTGTTATGAGTGGCTCTAACATTCAAGTCGCATAATTTAATAGACAACCACATATTGTGCCCGAAACCCACAACCCACAACCCACAACCCCTCGGGCAACCAAAAAAAATAAAATAAAAATAAAACCCAACCAAAAAAAACGATGCCCGCTCTGCCCAACTTTTGAAAAAACTTGCCCTTTGCATTCTTAAAGGCCATTTGTCCACAAAACCATATTGAGTGCACCTCACCTTCAAAGTCCAAAATCCAATATATGTGTTCACTTCCACTAACTTGATAAAGAAATGACTAGGATTTTATTTCCGAAGGAAAACCGTGAATAAAGCATGTAATTAACTTACAAATATTAGAAAAATCCGCATTAGAGTTATGGTGTTTGTGATTTGGGCTTTGTCATTTAAAATTTGAACTTAAATCTAATATGGTGGTTTTATTAAAATATTTATTAAAATATTAAGATCGTTTTTATAATATTAATTAATGTCTTCTCCTTTCACAAGTGTTGATACACCTTTAAACTAATTACACCCAACTAAAAGTAACCGAGCATAATCAAGCACAAAGCCTAAGCCTCATTTGGTGCCTATTGCAGCATCTGGATAAATGTGGCAAGTCTGAGAATTATATCAAACTAATCAAGCTAACTAGCCTAATTAAACCTAATTAGCTCAAAAACCATGCTTACCGATCAAACTAATCAAGCATAATTAAGAAAATTCAAAATGCTTAAATTAATTATGACGTGATTGAGGAACTTGCATTGATGCGCTTCATTACAGTTGTTCAGGTTTCATTAAGCTTAATCAGGTTTAATGTGATTACTTGCACTTAAGTAGGCTTAATTAGTCTCAATGAGTATGAATACATGGACAAATTTAGGCCTTGTGCTTAAATATACTCCATTACATTCAGTTTCGCTCAGTTTCGCTCAGTTTCGCTCAATTACTATTAATTGGGTTTAATTAGTTTGAATATGTGTGAATACTTGTGAAGAGAAGACATTAATTAAAAAAATTAAAATGATTTAGCTAGAATCAATTTATAACCTCAATGCTAATGAGGTTTTTTAATATTTGTACCACCAAGTTAATTACATGTTGTAATTGACGGGTTCCCTTTGGAAATGAATTTCTAGTCAATTGTTTAGTTACATCGTGTTATGAAATATTGTCACGAATGATTGAAATTTGGATGGAAAAATCAAAGTAAGTGACAATAATTGCAACATTGTAAAAATTTATAATGCCAAAGTTGTTTTACAAAGAATGACAAATAATGTTAGGTTTACATGTGGTGTTCGTGACACTACACAAGTGCTTTACTATTTGTATTGAGCAAGCAAAATAGAATTGGTGACACTAAATACAATATTTAGTGTAGTACAAAATGATAAATTTCATATTATACTAAGGCATTATTTTCCCCATGGTGGTTCACCTTTCTATCCTTCCCAACCCCATCCTAGTTCTTAATATTATTACATTGGCATTTTGCAAAATAATCATGTAGGTCCATAATGTTTGTATTGAATTCTTCCCTCATATTGAAAATCTTGCATAAGTTTTCTATCATTCTCGACCTCATTACAATTGTATGTTTTTAATGGGTGCTTTGCGGACTGTACCTATAATAGGTCTATGAGATCATGGCTATGATCAAAGGTGAAAACAATGAACATTATTACATCATTCACAATACACATGAGCGGTTCTCTCTCTTTTTCTTTCTTTGTGTGTGTGTGTGAGAATGCCCCACCCAAGTGTTTGAGTGCTTTGTTCTTCCTTCTCTTAGTTTTGCAACTTTATGGAATTCTTCCCCCACGAGTTCCAAGATGGAAATCCCTCTTTTCGCCCTTTGAGGCTCTTTAATAATTACTCTACTTTGTCAACAGGTGACAAACGATCCAAGAGCTTTATATTGTATCCACCACCCTTATAGATGCAAGGACATAGTCTTTATGTACGTACTCCTATACAAGAAACCGTTCACATGTGCAAATAAAGTGAGGTTACAACTCTTCCACTATCTTTCAACATTTTGGGTACATAAAGTAGCAAATTCCATGGTACATTGGAACATTTTAAGATTCATAGTTTATTTTGTCTTTGTCATAAAATATGCATTATCCTATTTGACATGGTTAGTTATGCCATAATTTGCTTGAAACTTAATATCTCCCTCACCACATACCCAAAAATCATGATACAAAGCGGGTGCACCCCTCCTCTTTGAGAGCTTGCCGATGGTACCAAGCATGTCCCTATACATGGCACGGTTTGTGATATCTCAATGTGACAAAACACACAAAGCAACTAACTAACTAAGTTGGCAATCATCTTCCTCATTATTTCACACTAATTCCGTGTTTCCTATCCTACAAGAAGTGGGTGCAAAGCTCAAAGTGTCCATCTAAAGCCCACTCACCTTAAACCTTGAACCTTGAACCTTGAACCTTGAACCTTGAACCTTACTGAAGCTTTGACACTATGGAATGGGCTTTGGAATGGTTTGAGGGAATTAAAGGTGTCCTTGAAGCTTCTCAAAAACTCATGTCAATAAAAACGAACTCCTTGTCAAACTTTCAAGAACATCATTTTGGGTGCCTTGAAAATTTGCCATGAAATTCATTTCTACGTAGTTGTCTTTTGGCCAAAGTCAAAAGCCTTCCCTTCATTTCATGAAAAATGGGGTTACAATACCATAAGATTATTAAGCAACTACATGATGGTCTCTTTCCCCCCAAAAAGAGATGGGAATTCAAAAACTTTGATAATTACAATTTCTTGTTGAAAAGTTCACAATGCACATCCTGAGCGCTCCCCATAAACATGGAATCCCATAATTAAGAGAAAATTATGCTCATGTGATACCTGAGCCCAAGAAACACAACCAAGGAGTTGTGTAATGCTATGAGTGACCACTTGAACGCTCCTTAAACATTATAAAATTTCAAAAGTTGTTGAGAGACTAGGAGGACAACTCTAGTGGGAACGCTGGGAACACAGGGAACTTCGTCTCTCTCGGTCACGAGCGTTTGCGCGGGAAGCCAAACAAGCAGAGCGTGGGAAACCCTAGAGGGGAGCTTCAAACAGATTGACTCATCGCCAGACTTCAGTTTGCCAGCTTTGATCAAGAATTTGTACTGTGGTGATTGCAAGAATCATCAAGCCATTACGAACTCTTCTCTCGTTATGTGTATCAAAGGAGTTTTTTTTTTTTTTTTCTGCAAAAACAGAGCAAGAAGAGGAGTGCTTGGAGGAGAGCTTTGCAATTCCTCATCTGCAGAGATCAATGAGGAGGAGTTCGCGAATTGAACACGATGATGAATCGATGGAATTGTGATGCTGGGACATTTCAAACCGAATTTTTTCTGGTATAACATCCTGGTTTTGAATCAGGAAAAGGCAAATTTACGATGGCCGAGTTGTTGAATCTCGAAGTGGATGCATGTGTCACTGTGAATCATGGTGAGACATTTGGTTCTGAAGAGTTCAAGCTGTTGGAGGTGGATGAGAGCTTATTGAAGGAGCTAATGAGTGACGGGTAAGTATGGATAACATCATCACTGATTACATGTTTTTACATGTTTTTTAGTTACAATAAATCAATAGTAATCAAATGTGGATATTCATCTCAAATTTTCAATCAAACTGAAAAATCGTGGGACACACGCTCGAAAAATAAAAACAGGTTTGGGGAAGTTTAACCTACATTTGTGCTTCATTCAGCAACTAATACAGACTTCATCTTGTTCAAATAAATTTTTTGGGACTTCCATGTCAATTAAGTACTTCCTATTTCATGTATGTCTGTTTTAGGCTGACCATCAAGGGGGACCTGAATGAAGAAGCCGTGCTGTGCACAGCATCAACCACATATGCTATTAAATATGTGTCCACTTCAAATACAGTTTTACTCATTCCTCCAGGAGGATATACAAATTCAACACAGTATATAGCAGGAAAAGGATGTGATGGTGCTGATATAAGTGCTGATAGTGTGGGGCCACCAACTGCGAATGTGTTGGCGACCATCCCAGGTTACTTGGAATTGGTTGAGACAGCACCCAGGCTTGACAAACTGAAATTGCTTCTCAACGAAAGGCCTTATACTGAAGAACTTGATGAGGAGCAGGTGTGCTTTTTATCTTACAAACATCGATGTTTACATATCAAATTGTTGTTCTTCGATTGTAATAAGTACTGATAATGAAACTAGAGGATTGATGTTCTCAGCTACATTTTTGGGGGTTAGGCAACACCAGGAATGATAATTCCTTAGGAGGTTTAGGTCATATTGTTCAAGCTACTGGTACAAGATGCTCAACTGTGTGCTGTTTGTGTTCCTGTTCTTCCAACTTCTTAAAATCTAAACTCCAACAAGCATCGTTTATAGTACTTCTGCACTTTACAACTTTTATGAATATCTAATGCCTTCACTTTTGAGCCCCAAACAGATAGAACTGGAATATCTGAAGTGGTTAGTTTGTTCACTTAATAATTATTACTGCATATGTGTTTCTTTATGATTTTCTGGTTAGTCATACTGCAGGGTTTGCTTATTCTGAACTGATTGCATATATTAGAGTTATCCTTTAGTTCAATGGGACTTTTTGATGGAAGTTGGTCCCCTATGATCTTCCATTGGTTGTTTTGCATACAAAATCAATATTTTTTTTCCTCTTGTGGTTCATGCTCAGAGGTAGTGTTTGAATTCGCATGAAGAGCAACCTATTTTGGTTCATTGAGGGCCAAACTCATGTTAGCACCTCTTGGCAACCCCAAACGAGGTTGACCCTCCATGAACTGATATAGAATGTCCTTCATTCGAACCTCCACACTAACTCCAAGCATGCACCGAAACTTACCAAACATGGACAGTGTTGTATACAAAACAACCAACTCCTGACCAAATGTCATGTTGAGTTGGAGGATAACTATATTGTTGAGAGATTTAACATGTAGATTTTTTTCCAGATGCTAGAGGAAGATAGTCGAGGAGAACAAGGGCTCTATTCACTAGATGAACTTGTCAGCAGAGTGCAAGCAAGCCATGCACAAATCATAGCTGGTTTGCAGTCATTACAAGCTGTGGAAATTGGAAACTACTGGAGGGTGGTAGATGGAAGATTTCTGCAAGGCCTGTTAGATGTACTCCTATTGACTGCCATCCAACACGACTGGGATCTCAAATTGTTACAAGAGTCGGAAGTAATAAAAACAGTAAGAAATGATGGCTACTCACCACATATCATCCGACATTGTCTAGCATGTTATGGAGATCGAGTTGATGCAGATGCACAAGAAGAGCCTAGTAATCATCAACATTGGAAACTTGATGAAGGTAAAGTGTGTCTACACTACGCGAAGCAGCTCCTAAGGGCAGCCTCAAAATGGAAGCTGGATGATTTTTTAGAGGCATGGAAGAGCAATGTTCCTACGGGGTTTCAGCCCACCTTAGAAATGATGAAAGGGGAGGTTTTGACAGAGAAATTAGGACCTGAGGTGTGGCTCCAACCTTTCAGTGTCTCATCTCTGCCTACAAAGCCAGCAGAGAGGTTTTCAGCTCTATTCCAGGCCAGGTCAAAGTGGGAGTGGGAGGATTTGGAGCCCTATTTGAGGTATGGTGCGAGTCTGGTCCCATATTACTGGTGGTGTTGGCATCTGAACAGAGTTATATTACAGAGAATAGAGTTATCCTTAACTCAATGGGACCTTCCATTGGCAGTTAGTCCCCTATGATTTTTCATTGGTTGTTTTGCATCATATATCCATAATTTCCTTCCACTTGTGGTGCATGCTCAGAGGTAGTGTTTGAATTTAAATGAAGAGTGGCCTTCGGTTCATGGAGGGCCAAACTCATTTTAGCACCTCTTGGCATGTCAAAGTGTGTTTGATCCTCAATGAACTGATATAGAACATACTTCTTCATTCAAACCACCACACTACCCTCCAAGCATGCATCGCAAACTTACCAAACATGGAAGGTGTTGTATGCAAGCAACCAACTCCCGACCAAAAGTCATGTTCAGTTAGAGGACAATTCTTATGCATTTAATGTCCAGATCGACTCATAAAATTTAACCTGTTGAAAAAAACACCTTCAAAACCTCAAAACAATCAATCTGACATGGGCTGTACAACTTCTTGTCAATATCTTTGTACTGATCATTGTTTAGTGGTTTATTTATGCTCCATCTCATGTGCTGTTTTGGTGACAGGGGAATGCAAGCTCCAGGGCAATCAGTGGAAGCTATGCTTCTCAAGTACACCCGCAAGGTGCAGGTATACCCAACTTCACCTGTAATTTACACACGTCGTTGACTCTGAGCCACTCAAAAGAAAGTTATTCATGGTCCTTCATTGGCAAAGTCCATATGGAATTCAGTGTACATATCTTAAAGAGTCATGTTTTGTCACAGCTGGTGCAAAAATTGCTGAAAGTCGGGTTGTGTTCTTTACTAGCAAGCCTGTTATATCAGCTGGGGAACCTGTTTTATCCACTTCTCCTAGGATATTAAACACATGATTAGTGTGAGATGGTTAGCTAATCCAAATCAAGGCCGTAGCCATTTTCCTGATCATTTTTGAGCTCATATGAATGTCTTATTCATTATCGAAGTGAAGATTCACTTTCTTCTCAAATGGTCATATAGGTGCCCTCAATTATGTTGACTATTGACCCTAGAAAAGCTATAAAATCTGAGTATGTAGTCCAATCTCTTTTGAACACATGACCGTTTGGTGTCCATTCTAGATCCATGCCACTCAAATTTAGGTTTTTAATCAAGATAAGGAACCAAATGAGGCCTGCCAACCTTACCTTGCATGTTGACGATACAGTGTGAAGTGCACTATGTACTTCTTTTGCAAGATTCTTAATTTATTTGGACTTGGCAAACCCGCACCTGTTTCCTCTGAAGGACTTGTGACCTTTTCTTAATTATTAAACACTTTTTTAGGTGGGAGGGTTTCCAAGTCCTCAAGGTGAAACATGCTGGTATAGCAGTACTGACTAATAATCAGCAGTGAGTTAGTTGAATAGGTTGCTCCTGTAGATTTGCAATTGGGTAGACACATTCTATTTGCATATGGTACTGTGTGATATGCACCAACTACATTGGGTGCCATAAAATGCTTCACTATCCTGTCATTTAGGGACTTTTTGCACTACAGCATTTATGATATTGAGTGTTGGTCACTATTTGTAGTTACATCGTGCTGTAACGTTTCACTTAAGATGTAAGTTATTACCAAGTGAAGTTGGTTATGTTCTATCTCTAAAGAACTTAACCAATATTGGTAAAAAATCAAATCCATACCAAGAATTTATAGCAATCTACAATTCTAAATAGTAAGTGACAATAAATACCATAAATGGTGTAGAGCTTGAGGGTCTGTGACCATTGTAATCTAAAATCTCTCATTGGTGGAAAATGCCAACACCATCCCACTTTGCTTAAACTTGAGCTTGAGGGGGGTAGGGGACCAAGGAAGTTTGAATGGGTGAGGAACCTATGTGGAGTTCTACATGCCATGAAATGGATAATGTTTCATGGTCTACCGGGTTTTGTGGCAAGCTCAGCTCAAAGAGGTGGGTCCAATACAAAACCGGGAAATCATAATAATCAAAATATCATAAGCCTTGATTTATTACCGTCTGTTATCTAGAAATGACCCACATGAAGAGTATGGTAATGAAATAGCATTTGGTTGAGTCTGGTCACAAATCTTAGCATTGCACCTTAAGGCCCTACATAGAATTTAATTTCACTTTTTCATGAAATGGCCTACGAATGAGTTCAAAGGGCTGTTATGATTTCCTAGTCATGGCATTTGACCAGAGTAAAGTGGCCCGTAGATGTTATTATGAAATCCTACAGAAATAATTATTGATCTATATCAACATTGTTTTGGTGGAATGGTGGAATGGTTGAATGGTTGAATGCAATAATGTTGTGATCCTTAAAAGATGAAATAGAGGGTAGAACATGAAGGGAAAACATCTTAATTTTCAATTACTGTATAGCATGTCTCTCCCATATTAGGAACTATTAAATAAACATGAGTTTAGAGAGTTTTGTGTCCTATTCTCAGTGTCAGCGGAGGTAGGTCCTGAGTTTGATCGTTTTCTCTTTGGGAGCATGTTGAGCTTGGGAACTTGTTGGGAGCCATGGGGTTGGGGCGCACAGCCATCTGTATCCGAAATTTTTGCTGGAACTGTAATAATTATTCTAAATTCTAACAGTAATCCTACCAATGTATTTTCTCAAGTACAGCAAACACATTGTGATTTGTCTCTCTATTGACAACCTCTACAAATTGTTGCACACATGTCAATGAAGCCTTTGATAGTGGAGTCGGGTGGCGGGCAATTGGCTGGATTTCTGATCCATAGTCTGGGGAATTGTAAATGTAATCGACCCAACCTTTTGTGTTAGATGTTGTGGGTGCTGCTTGTTTCCAATCGTGGCCCTCCATGATTTTCAACAAATCCTGATGACCCTCAACAACAATTGGCTTTGCATTCACCCGAAAATGAACAAGTTTGTGTGTTCTTTGGTATGATGGCTCCTCCTCCTGCACATGGCCACAGATTTACAGTCAAGAACTTTACAAATACATTCATGTCATAAGACATCCCACTGTGAGGAATGATTCCTATGTTGCAACCGGTGGCGTGAATTATGGTGTTGCTTCATCTTCGAGTTGGTTTAATTCTATGTGCAATTTTGAATCATGCATCATAAGAATTAGAGGGTTTTCGAAGATTGTTGCTCATTTCAAAGGTGTACATCTTGAATGGTTGTGGAGAAGTTGACGTGCACTTGTCACCCTCAAGAACAAGCCCCTAGGTTCCCACATGATTGGTTGAAAATATTAGGTTCACTTGAATTCCCTCACTATGATAGAGTGGGCCAAAGTGGTCAGGTGCACCAAAAAATCAAGTGTTTGGAAGTTCACTTATCCAAGCACTATTTTGGCCTTAGGCCTCCCTTAGGTAGCATAAATTGAGATGGATTTATATTTAGCGGAGGCCTTAATTTGAACTACATTGTTGAGGAAGGGCCACTTGCAAGTATGTGCATTCATAACAAACAAGCTCTTACAAGATGGCTTCTCCTTTTGTACAAGTGCAATCACAAGCCGCTCCCCCCCCCCCCCCCCCTGCCCTCTCTTTGTTTGCTAAATTTTTGTAGACCAAATTACCAACGAGAGGAGAGTGGATGATGACCAATGAGTGATCCACCTACTTGAGCCAATTATCGTTCTTAACCAATTAGTCCATAGACAACATCTTGGAACTTTGGATGGTATTGTGCCTACATTGATAAAGCAATGTGACGAGTTTGCATAGCCATTATGCTCTTGGATGAGCGATTGGTTATGGTATGGGAGAACAATACTAAGGCATGTGGGCTTTGATTGAATGCTAGTCTTAGGCACGCATCTATATTTATGTGTTATGTGGTAGTCCTTGTAGTTAGGAATGAAAACCAATAGATGTGTGTTATGATGATAGTGGGCTTAAAATAACGACACCATTCGAGGTTTAGTAGTTGACACAAATGAGATCGCTTGATTGTTTAAGAGAAAAGAGTTTTACACTTCAACCCCTCATGAGTTTTGCATCTCACCTATGCTTTTGACACTTGAAACGACAATCTTCATGATTCACAATTACTAAGTGGATGAGACAATTCGTGATCCCAATCGACGATCGATTGTGTATGTGAGGTTGAAAGTGTCCATTACATTCCTCAGTATTAATGGTCCAAATGTTGATAACGAACGAAATTAGTGAGCACAGACACAAACAAACAAACAACTTTGATGAAATGAAATTGCTTTGAGAGTCCAGGAAGCCAAATGGCTAATCACTTACCCCAAAGTCATGGAACCCCCAAAAGTCATTGTTAAATTGAGCTGGTGGACTATGAAGCACATCATCATTCCAGTACAAAGGATCCTTGGCAATTGTAGACTCTTCAATATGAGGAGAGACTCCAAAGTCCTTAAACCCCGCAAACGGTCGCATACTAGAAACCACATGGTTCCCGGAAACATGAGAAAATGCAAAGGAATTTCCTTCACTTGTATTCAAATCCTCATCATCGTCAGCAATTAGGTCATTTGTATTAAAGATTTGGGTTGATGCTTCATCCATAATTGTGTCTTTGAACCAATTGATAGCCTTCGTCACCATTAACAACCACCTTGTGAACCTTTTGGTAGGCATCCTATGAGAGTTTGTTTTTTGAAGCCTTCCTCTTAAAGTGTTGAAGGGCTGATGATTTACTTTGGTAGGGCTCTAGTTTCTGCTCCTTCTCTTTATTGGCTCTGTCTGTAGGACAGAGACTATGCATCAACTTCTTCGTTTCAAGAGCAAATTTCCTAACCACTTTGTGTTCACACTTGGGCGTTACTTGTTCTTGTTATTTTTGGTCCACTTTATGTAATGTGGATGTTAACTATAGTTTATATATATATATATATACAAGTGCTCCCTAAAATGCATTGAAAGAAATCTAGTTATCTATAGTTATTTCTGCAGTTCTTGATTATTTATTTTAAAACTTTTGGGTGATAAATGAGTACCTTCAATCCTTGACCCGTATTTGAGAAGAAGGTGCACAAAATCCAAGAAAGGTTTGGTGTAGTGAATAGCCATGGATTGGCATGAGCAAAGTGGACATCTACAATTGTAGTCTTTCATAGCAAAGGACAGAGCCTCATGGTTCTACCGTTTTCTTGTTATGTCCTCATTTCTCTCTCCCAAACTAGTCCTAAAAATCTTATACCTACATATAAGTTTGCAAGAATTTGCGCACTTCCAGAAAAAGAAAAAGAAAGTCTTGTTTAAATTAAGACCATAACAACAGAAAAGCGATACTAGACTTTTACTTTGCTAACTTTAAATAATAAAAAGTTATCGTAGGTGATAAGCATGTTCAACACTTTGAAACTCAAGTGTTAAGATTCAAATGAGGCGACACATGTAATATTGTACAGGTTTCAACAAATACAACCATTACAGGTGGCACTTACCCTTAAATTTAAATCAATTTGTGATAAATTGCATGGTTACCACATACACATATTGTTGGAAGAACAAGCAACATGAACCAAGGTGATTTTGTCCAACTATGTTCAAGAGAAGTTGCTCTTGGGAAAAAGGTCATTGCAATGTCCCAATTAGGGGTGATGATGATACCTTCCGCCTCGGGGAGAGTTGAGGGGGACCCACTAGGAAAATTTAAATAGGTTTTGGTTTCCTTGTGAAATTCATGGTTTGAAGCAATGGTTGTCCACTAAAATATGTGACTTCAATGTTAGAGTCACTCATAACATTTGTAAGTGGTGTTAAGACCGTTCATGCAAGACATAATCATTCCAAATCAATGTGGGAACATACTCCTTCGGTAAGATGAATTCATAGAGGTGCCGACTCACTTTCATGATTTTACAAATCAATTTAGCAATAAGTTCTACCAATTTCATTGATATCATGAACATAGTTCACTATATAGATAACCAATTTAACTCGAACTTCCAGTCAATTTCACTACATGTTGTGAACAATTTCATGATTTGGTACTCACATTCACAACTTCATGAAATCAATTTCATGAACTATATAACTTTATTTCACATATAATAAGATTCTCCTAATTGCTCCCCATGACTAGCTCTACCGAAATTTTAAATTGACCTCTCTTATCCAACTGGTGTCAAGAACCTGAAACTACGTGCTTTTGGCTTTGAAATATTGCAATGGAAGACCACAAAGAAATCGTTGTCAAGGCTAGAGGCTTTCAAGTAAACATAGAACAAAGAGGAACCAATGAACAACGAGAAGGCAAAGAGTGCGAAACGAGGAGGTGAGAAATTGAGAAGTTGAAAATATGAAAACCACAAAGTGTGAAAAGACTTATGAAATTGGTTTGAAAGATTCATGAAGTTGCTAGAGGCAGAGGTCCACTATCATAAAATTGAAGGTGTGCCACATCTCAAGTCGGTTTAGAAGAGTCATGAACTAATTTCGAAGATTTGTGATATTGGTAGAACACTCTAGTAACATTGGTTGAAAGGTTCATGAACTAGCTTGAAACCTTCATGAAATTGAGTTTGCACTTTTGTGAAGTCATCTTACCAAAGGAGTATTATGGGTGATTTGTATTGGCATATGTATAAAGATGAGTCTCATGTAGGACTTGGTGAATGTGACCTCTGCCTACCAAACACTGCTAAGTTAGCCCATTTTCTAGTGTCAACCCACAGACATGAGTTTCCACTCAACAAGTACCAAAATATAATCAACATCATTTATAGTCCATCATGGGCCTCCCAAAATCATGGGAGTGATTGTGGACTAGGCCCATGTTATGGCAACTTCTCATTAGTTATATCAATATGGGAGTCCATCCCACAAAAGAATGTGACTAAGCCATCTTATTCAAGAGGGACTTTAACATACTTAATGTCAATGGGGATGTCTTACCAGGACTGTCACTACATGTGAAAATAAACTTACCTTTATTATGTTATTTTAGCATATGGTTTTGAATTGACTGTGTTGACCCCACCTTAATTTTGACATCATAAAATCTCAAATGCCCAAGTGAACAATTAAGCCATGTTATAAAATGATATGCTACTATGAGGTCTACACCATTGTAAATTACTAAGTAAGTGAATGTATTTTAAAGATTTCAGTATAAATAATTTGCACTTTGGTTTGGTAAGTAAATTTTGGGAGTTGTCTATTTTGAAATGCATTTTGCTTTGTTTTATCCATGTCACTTAGACAATGGGGACAATCCAAAACTTGCTTAGATTGATCTACATTGTGACCCTAGATCCATGAGAGGAAACATCAATGTTTGAGATATGTGACTGAAAGGTCATTTGAACTTCATGCAATACATTGCCAAGGGGATTCTTGGGCACGATAACGCCAAGCGGACTCTTGAACATAATAATGCCAATGGAGCTCAAATTCACATTCGATGTTAGTTTTTTCTTTTTCTTTTTCTTTTTATTTATGCAATACATCACTCACCTACTTCACAACACAACACAATTGGCATGGGAAGCAAGCACGGTCAAGTATATGGGAAAAATGCTCCAGTATACTAAAACCATAATGTTTTTGGTCAAACGCTTAAAAGTAGTAGCAAAGTGTTGTTTAAATTGGATTTTTTTCATGTCACCCTCTATTTTCACTCAAATATGGAAAATCAGTATGAGTTCTTTGAAATTGAACATCAAAAGTATTGCTCAAAAGGTATTGGCTAAATTTGTTTTCAACGTAGATTTCATGACCTTAAATGTTTTGAAGTCATATTTTTTTTCATATTCCTTGACTTCATTATAAACTTCAAGGCACCACTACAAAAACATCAATTTCATGCAATTTTATCATATTCTAAACAAATCTTAGACAATAA
This sequence comes from Polytrichum commune, assembly GCA_950295325.1. Taxonomy (NCBI): domain Eukaryota; kingdom Viridiplantae; phylum Streptophyta; class Polytrichopsida; order Polytrichales; family Polytrichaceae; genus Polytrichum; species Polytrichum commune. The sequence continues at coordinate 20,229,632 of OX485808.1, read as the reverse complement.
TGTGTTCAATATACCTACTTGCACACTACTTGCACCGTCTTCTAAAACATTTAGACTTTTCTACAAAAAAAACATTTGTCAACATAAATTGCTTGGCTTTGTAGATCAATGTGCTTTTCAAATGTTTATGATTTTTTCCTTTCACAAAATTCAACGTTAGTATATGGTTTTGGATCACTTTCACGTAACCCTATGCAGGATAATGGAGTTGTGTACTTGACCGTGCTTGTGCCCATCCTTGGAATCATTTTTAAAGGGATGGCCAACCAATAAGGTGTGTGGCATGTGACCCTATTTTATTGTGGGCACCTCTAACTCAACAAACAATTATGACCATCCGGTGACTCGGGAATTCACATCCAATTGGCAATTGTGAATCACTAAGATTGTCATCTAAAGTTTCCAAATCTAAGCGGAGATACAAAAGTTGCAAGAGCCAAAAGTGTAGATACTCTCTTTCTTTAAACAATCACATAGGCCTTCCCAATTGTGTTCCCTATTCAACCCAGAATGGTCAATATGCTTTATGCACATTCTCCAATGTCATAGGTACACATGTATTTTCGATGTTTGTTCTTACCTGCAAGCCTTGTCATACACCACTCAAATATGGTTTCCCAGGAACAGTGACCACAAAAGCCCCATATACCTTACACCAAGCATTCATGTCAGTGCATTTCTGTCTCTCCATCAACAATCGAAAACAGAAACAAATTCGCAAACTGCTCCAGTTTCCTTGGCCATCCTGGCACCGATTCTGGTCTTAGAATAGCCAACTTGTGGCAAGTGCAAAACAGACAATTCACATATCTTGTCTTCCTTTCTCAAAAACATGATGTAGAGATCAAACACTCCAAAGAAAAAGCACACAAACAACACGGATGATGATTTTGCTTTACATTATGATACAATCTTGATGAACCTCAAGATGGATATTATATAGTTTCTTGAATGTGGAGGATGATGCACCTTTCACAAACCACAAGCCTTGACTTGCCCAAAGCTCAATGGAAAAGAATCATGAAAAGATTGCCTACCCTACAGGAGAATCTTTGAAACCTTTCCGTCTGGGCTGACAAAAGGAGCACCTACAATTCCTTCCACCGAAGGTGCCAAACCTGTTCGGTGCCGATATTGAAGGAAAATGAGTCCCAGATACTGACAAAAATTGTGGCTGAATGAAGAGTGAAGAGAGCAAAATTTCACATAAGAAGTTCAACCCACAGATTAACCTTCCCAGCTACCGCCAATATGCACAACCTGTAAGTAGTGAATGGTGATCATGTTTTTTCTGGGGTCAGAAATCAACATGTAAAATTTCTGCCACACCCATTCTTCAAGAATGATTATTAGTGAAGCACTGCAGACCTGAACAGCTTAGGCACCTACAGTAACCATGATGGTCAATCATACAACCAGAAAGACCTCCCTCAAATATTGTTTGTACACTTGATGAAGAGCCACCTCTACCTTCTTGTTTTTTTGGTGCAAATGCCTTCTCCTCTTTGAAAGATATAAAACCATAGGTTACTGTAACTGCTTGAATTGTTTTTGTTGGTATGTCTGTACATCAATACATTTTATACAAGTTGTGAATGTCAAATTCTGCTCACAGATTCGATAGCCGTCACGCCATTAGCTTCTTGTGATCTACAATCACCGCCACAAATGAATTGATCAAAAAATCTGCAATCTAGACCTACAATTCATGAAGATGACCTTGCAGCAGAAATTTGCAACAGATTTGTGGTCAGTTGCCAATTCTCCCACTTCATGCAACAAATGTTTATGACCTGTGCACAGGAATATGCACAACAGTTTTTCCAATTGACTGCAATTACATCAAGGGAATGTCAGATAAATGGAAAATACTGGTCGCAAATGCACTCGGTGATTCCTGCCAGGACCTCCGCATGGTGGACACAGAAGTGTAAAGAAGGAAACAGGTGACGGGAATGCAGACTTTACTTGTAAAATCTGTAATATTTTGCACATGGGCCTTGAACTGAGCAAGTGAGACAAATTTTAAGAGACTGCAGTACAGAACTAATTTCAGTGAGAGTCATTCATCATAATCATGACTTCAAAAGAAAAGGGAAAATCGTTTTGTCTACATAAGGTACAGAAAATACAAGGGTTTCTGCAACCAATTCTTCACCCCCTATTCTACTCGTGTAAAAACACTACTTACCAGCCTTCCAATCTATGACTAGAACTAAGAGGGTCAGCACATCCCAACAGGAGTAAAATTTGCCTCTGAAGACCTACATTTCCTACAATGGAGCAACACAATGCCGCAGCAGTACCTCATGTCTCAACAAATGGGAGCAAACAAAACTAAAACCCGCAATGATCCAGGATTTTGGTTCCGGTCCCTGGAGCACCCTCGAGTTTCTACACAAACTTGAGTTTCCCCATGACATGGCACAATCACCCCAGGATGAGACAATGTATCCTCATCACAGCATCTGCTGTGTGCTGAAAATGGAAGACTCAAAGGGCCGCAGTGATGTGAACTCATTGTACTGGCCACTGGGTGCTTCAGCATGCGAATGTGGTCCATTGTGAGAAACCTGGTGAGCCGAAGGCATCTGCATGAGATCAATCGTTGGACGGACATGCTGGTGATTGGAAGCAGGACCTGAGTTTAATGATTGATACTCGTGACCCGCTTGCAACAGCGCAATCATGGAGTTGGCCCCCTCGTACCCTCCCAGCCCAGCCAGGTAGTTGTTATTGTTGGTATCGCGGATTTGGTCATTTCCACAATTCAGGCCCATGGAGTTGTTGAGACCACCTCCAGACTGCATGCGGAAGAGCTTGTCGTAGCTCTGGTGCTGCTGTTGATGATTAGATGTCGATGACGGTCCACCAAGAGGAAGTTGCAAATGATGGTGGGAGAAGGGAGACGGCCCCCGATTGCTATGTTCACTGCTGCCCGCCAACAGCTGCTCTAAGGTCGAGTTGGCTGGCTGAGGGGGGAGGTCGAGAGGAGCGACCAGCGGGGGGGCAGGAGCGCGCGGGGGTGGGCAGGTGGCCCACGACTGCGATGACAGAAGAGAGAGAGCACGGCCAGAGTCAGTCGACAGCCCTGAGACACTGGAAAGGCTCTGGGAGCAGGAACTGACAACACCACGGTGTTGTTGTAATTGTGGTGGTTGTTGTTCCAAGCTACCAAAAACTCCTCCTGTGGATGAGGACAATGAAAGACCCTGGCCTAATGGACCCAAAGGCCTTTCCAGGAAGTGATGATGATTATTGCCCATTGCCAACCCGTTGGTGGAAGGGTTGGGAGCTGACATCGGTGTCTTGGGGGACTGGAGTAGCATCAGCAGCCGATCAGTTGTTGCCGGACGGCTACCTGAGAAGATAGACTGCTGCTGCTGCCTCTCCGCACTTTGAATCTGCAAGTTCCATAACGGCCCACCATGAGCACTGGTGCATGTCAAGGATACCCCAGCCACCTGTGAGATTCACACTTTCACAGCACTTGCATCTAAATTCCATTGCTGTTGACATAACAATAGCAGCTACTATCTGAATTAGAACTTTGTGTACTGAAGTTGAATCAATAATAGAACAGATTGCTTGCAAACTACAAAGAAACCTAAACAAGTCCCAAGGCAATCAGAGGTAGAACGAAATGGAGCCAGACCTGCAGCTGACTTTGTAAACCTCCATTGTCCCGCCTCTCCAGAGACCAAGGGTGTGTGTGCTTCAGGCTATTTGTGTAATGATCATCATCTTCAAAACTCCGGCTATGTGACAAGAAACTCAACCGCTTGCTCTCTTCAAGCCACAAAAACAGGACACCAAGTATTAGATATAAGATGGCATTTAACTGAAATGTCTCACAGGCATTGGAATTGAGGTTGCTAAAATAAGGCAGAACTGGGACATAGAATCGCAGCCTATCCAAAAAAGCAAAGAAAGAGCAAGCTATCAAGGGTGCATGCCTCAACCTCTCCTAAACAACCATGTCTTCAATAACATTGCATGGTAAGTGAATTAAGAGATATAATGCAAGCTTGTAACACACTCCACCATCTTTGCATTTTGCAGGTGAGTGACCCACTCTCATCAACTATTCAAGGGAGCATATACTCAAAAACTGTGCAATGAGGTTGAGTACAGATGGTAAATGACCTGTGAGATATAAGGACGCACCATCTATTCCCAGACTAGATGTGTCACTGTGAAGTGGAGATGGGCTCCGAAGCCCTATCCCATGATGATGCGTGTCTACATGAGGTTTCCGGCGCCGTTCATTGTGGCCTGCCAGTCTTCTGCGACAGCTGCGCTTCTCTTCATCGAACTCTGTCAACACATGGAATCTGCATAACCCAGGAAAACCCAGTTTGAAAAAAAATGGAAAAACACAAACAAAGCCTTCACCACAGCTAGGTCTCAACTGAAGGAGCTAAGCCAACAAGACAAACCAAGACTGATCCCGCCCAACCTGCAAAGGCGATGCAACATTCAAACTTGGGATGCTGGGAAGAAGTACCAATGACAGGCAAGCTAACCAACCACTAACTAGCCAATGCATGGGAAATGGTCAGTACGGAGAGGAAGGGAAAGACAGTATGGTGACAATGTGCATGTAAAACCCTAAACCCTAAACATGTACCCTAGGATGTAGTGATGATGATGATGATGATGAAGACAACAGCCCTACCACCACACCACCATCACACCTCCACCTCAAAATATCTCATGCAGATCAATCTGCAATCTGAAGCATGGGTGGCAAGTCATGAGAGTGCCTTAGAGCAAACAAAAGGGCAAACACACAGATTTTGATGCCATTAGGGTAAGGAAATAATCATCTACCTCGAACACTGCTGGCAGAAGCGCTGCTCTATCCCAGCTGCTATGGCCCTGGAAGCCTTAGAGTGCATCTCACAGACTTTGTGGCGCCTGTGATAATCCTTGCACGAGCTCAGATCCGCCTTACACCCCTCCACTTGGCAACGAGCGATCTGGGTGCTGGGCGATGACACAGTGCGCTGCTTCTTGCCAGAAGGAGACAGTGCGGGGGTCGAACCTTTCGTCACCTGACCTCCTCCTCCTCCTCCGAGAGGTCCTCCTCCTCCAGGCCCTCCTCCAGTGGCAGAATCCTCAAAGTAAGTCCTTCGCCCCAATTTCAATCCCATGTTGAGGGAATCAGCTCCACCACCACCCGCCACACTCCCGCCACCATTGCTCTGCTGCACTATTTCAGATGGTTTTGGTTCCTCGCTTCTCCTCTCCAACACTTCAGATTCCCTATCTGAACCGCCACCTAAAGAGATGAAAAGCCTTCGCTGATGCTGGTGATCCAGTGCAGAGGAAGTCGCAGGTGTGCCCAAAACCGTTGTTAGCTGCTGCTGTTGATGCTGTTCCATGCCATTGTTAATCTCATCTGGCTCACTCTTCACCAACGAGGAGAGGTCTGCACCACTGCTGCCTCGGCTGGCAGCCAGCCCAGGGATTCCAGATGACACAGACATCCCAGAAGCAGGGCTGCCCCCGGAGGCCAGCCCAATGGAGAAATCCATGGACGAAGTGGCCAAGGTGACTGCACTGCAAGCACCATTGGCCCACTCATTGCTAGTCTGCTGTTGCTGATGTTGCTGCTGACTCCCTGCTGCTGACCCACCATCACCATGCCGGCCAGGGTAAACTGTTGTGAGGTTATCCCATTCCCATGATGTCTTTATGTCCCAATCTATCCTGCTGCTGCTGTATTCTCCCCCTCCACCGCCCCCACCGCCTCCCCCACCACCCTCCACGGAGCCAGAGTCTGTGAGGTTCTGGTGCTCCCATGCTGTGGAGGACCAGCAATTGTCCGGTGGCTGAGTGGAGTGGGTCAGGCCCCCAAGGGCCATCTCTAGCTGACTCATGTACTAAGGGAGGATGATGGATGGGTGAGTGGTGCCAATGGGTGTATTGATGTTTCCAGTGTCACTCACTCTCCTCCTAGCTTGCAGATCTACCAAGGGATGCCTTCAAAGGTCGACCTCTTTTTTAAATGTCGGTAAACTCATATCCCTAGCAGCTTGCTCTGCCCTTCTCCTTGTCGCACCACCAAACGTCGTCTGCCAAACCTGTTCCAGATTTACCTTCCTTCATTTGTGCTCCTCTTCATAGAGGGGTTTGCTTAGTGATGGAAAGTAGTATGTGAGTCCATCTCCTTCACGAACCTGAAAGTCGAACAATAAATGTGTCCCAAGGAATGGTTGCCGTTAGCAGTTTCTCCATAATGGAACTCATCACATTAAAGCAGGCAGCTCACAAGCATTGCAGTAGGCTCCTTTTGATTGACTCCCCCAATTACAAACAAGCACATTGTATGTGTGTCATTGTCATCCTTAATGGTTCTCATCCCAGGCGTATACAACAAGCACATCTATGGCAACGATATGTCCATACCTGCCATAAGTCCTCTTCATCAATCGAACTTTTGTCGTGCTTAAATATGATGTCGTTCCACGTCCAGCTTCCTCCGATTCAATGAGGCTATATTTGTTCTTCTTGCTTTTTCCACACACCAACCACTCCACTCTTGATCTTCGCTCCTGGCCCAGCTCTTCAAGCAGTTCTCCTCAAACTGCTCACTTCTAGCTAGCGGCACTAGCAAAAAGGTTTGAGTCACTTCTTCAGCTTCAACTTCCACCACGCCACAAGGAATCGGCAGACCAAAAAGGTTCCCGACTGCTTTGTTTGTTCATGTAAACCTGCCACGTCTTCTTCTTCTTCTTGTTGGCACCTAGCAGGAAATCCTTCAATTCGCCGCCCTCACACAACCTACTGCAACACATATGATCCAACGCTTCAGTCTTAAGTGTTATTCGTAGTCTCAACCTGTATATCTTTCTTTGCTGCTGCTCCAGTACATAGTCGACTGCAAACGTAACTCCTAACCAGAATAGGAGAGAGCGTGGTACTACTGCACATCGCACCGCTCAAACCTCTTTTAATGGATTACTCTTTCTCAAGTATGAGTATTTTTTTGAATGTGTTTCACAGACCTTTCTGTTTTCAAGCTTTTCGCCCTTTCAACCACAGGAGTAGCTACTGTACTAATCTCTTCAAAATTGTGAATATTTCTACTCTCCTCACTTTGAGATGAGATATAGCAATAAGACGAATCGTGATGGACTGTTTATTTTACAGAAAGTTCCAGACATGCGAGGGACCTCTAAAAATCCTTATCAAAACTCCTGGTGCTCTCGCCAGGAGCTGTGAATATTATGCTCAAATTTTCACTAAAACGCATGTGCAGGGCCACTACACTACGGACTTCAAAAACTAATCTTCGTACACAAAGGACACTTATCCGATCCATTGCAAGCCGCGCGCACTGTCCTACTCTTTGTATTCAACCTTTCCGGTCTCAGCAGACGTAACCTTATATAAAAGACCTGACTGTCAGTCCTCACTGGTTCATATCAGGCCACTGAGATTGAACGCATAGAAAGTCCTTGTCTGCCAACTGAAGAGCACTTGTACTCCCGTTCCTGTGTAATTCACATAGGTCGGCTAGCCTCAGCCCTTCGGACCGACCCTTTCTGCATTAGCCTAGACTATATGGACTCAGCCTGATCACGCCAGACATATCCTAAACCCTAAAGTTAATTAGGTACACTCAGCCCTGACACAGCTAATCTTGGAGGTACATCGAGAACACTCTTAGTAGAGCAAACCCCATGGTTTACCATAAGCATAAAATGGCACCTCTCCACCACAAGTAACGCTGAAACAAACTCAACTAAACTATAAGCCAATCAGCACATTGCTTTTCGGCAGTATGTGACTAGGCAGGCTCGGACATACATGCCAAAAAACACGCTACGTATTGTTCGGACAGTGCAATGTAGAGGTTATGTGCCGCCTCAGCTAACGACCAGCAGCTGTGGCCTACGAAGTCTGCACTTCCAGGCTCTGGTTTTCATCAACCAACAGTTTCGTGAAGGTTCCCCAAGGTATCCATCTATCGACGTCCTAGCAAGTGCGCTCCTGCTCTCACTTAGCCTAAACTAAATCGCTTCAACTGCTGGCCACGAACAAAAGCACTCCACAGCTCAATCACTAGCCTTCACTACGAAATCAAGCCTCCATGGAAAGAAGGAAGAGCAAGCAAATCCTTAGGACGTCAAGCCAACCTACCTACAACGAGAATGAAGTCCAAAGGACTCGCTCAAAAACCTCTCTCGAGTGCCATGCCATCGCATCATCGCAGGCTCTCTCCAAATCTCTCTCCAGCTCGCGGTTAGAACAGCTCACGCTTCGTTAGTTAGCTACCTTCTCTCAATCCAGGCAAGTACACACTCTCCTCCGCAAGCCTGCCTTCTCCTTCTCCTCCTACACTCGACAGTCGACACTCACACACACACCGGTACCGAAGATGTCACAAGTACACCACCTGCAGCAGCGCATGCAAGGCGCGGCAGCAGCCCCTCCTCCAGCTCTTCTAACCATACCTCTGGAAACACCGCTGCAAACACCGGCTCACCTCTCTCTCTCACACACTCTCTCTCTAGCCGCCGCCGCCGCAACCACCACCACCACAGGCGCCACCAAACCACGTAGCAGCACTACTGAGCATCAGCAATCAAGCCTCGCAGCAGCAGTTGCCGATGTGCCGACGAATCCAACCCCCTTCCTCCCGACGCTCCACACCACACCGATCCGATGGAGGCAGAATTTACTGCCCGCGCCGCTGCTGTGATGTGGTCCTCTCCTGCCCCCCCAAGCTCGTACTCTAACGGACATTCAAGAACACACCCCCAGCTCCTCCTCAAATACACCTGTGCCTGTACACCACCCCCACACCTCTAGCTCCTCCCACGCAGCAGTATTTCGTACTCCCCCCCACCCCACCTCTTCCCTCCTCCCTTTTCTCCTTCTTCTTACTCCTCCCACACTCTCCGAACATCTGCAAACGTCTGCAAACCTCCTCCCTAATCACCCCCCTCCCTCACTGTAGAGGGTAACCACATCCTCGATTCCAACCCCACCACCATAACCCTCACTTCACCACCGCAGGCTCAAAAACTCACTCTCGCTCTCCCTCTTCTCTTCTCGTCTCTCGTCTGCCCTCCCAAACTCAACCCCAACCCCACTCAATTTACCATCTGCAAACCCCACAAACTCCCATACCCTCCCCCCGCCCTCCGAACCCACCTCAAAAAGGTAAGCACAAAAGCTGCACCTGTGACACCTCAGACCCACCCAACCCACCCACTTGTGGATGATGAGATTTAGCAGCAAGCTCTTCTACATATACACACACTCTCTACTACGCACACTCTCTACTACTCTACTGCATTCTCCTACACCGCGGGCCCCTTGGCAGAAGCGCGAAACCCAAGTTGGCGATGAGGACGATGATGATGTACTACCAACACCAGCTCCCCCAGCCACAGCAGCTGTACACATACAAAACTTGCCCTTTTCCCTCCTCCGCCCCCAATCTCACCCATACACCCACAGCTTCCATACATCTGCCTGCCTCTCTCTCTCTCTCTCTCTCTCTCTCGCTCTCTCTCAATCTCTCAATCTCTCAATCTGTGGCTGCCGGCGGGAGCAGCAAGGCCGGCAAGCTGAAGAAACCACAAAGGGCAGACGAAAGCAGCAGCAAATGGGGAGGTGAGGAATGATGCCCGCAGGGGCTTAGTATGTATTCGGGAGTGTATTGAAGAGGAGTGATGAGTATGAGGGAGTAGATCACAACTCTCCCTCTTCACTGCGTACTGGGTATTGGGAGAAAGACTGCGGTAACTTGGCAGAGAAGAAGGTCTACGTTTGCTGCTGTGAGGCTTCTACGTGCCCAAGTATGTAGCCATGTAGTATAATGTAGTCTAGTGTAGTGTAGTATGGTGCAGAGTATGTATTGCTGCTGCTGCTGCTGCTTCTGCTTTGGCACTGCGGCAGTGGTGGGAATTTAATAAGGGTGTGTACCAAGTATTAACTTAACCCTAGGTTGATGTTTATGTTAACCTTGGGTTACGGTCTCATGTGGAGGCCGACGACCCACGTTCCCAAACGCCGGTTTCAAAACGGAGTTGGGTAAGCGAAGGTAAAAAGGAAATTCGACCTTGACCGGTGCCTGATTTCGAGGAGCTTGGTTTCAACGTTGGTCCCTCTTTTATTGGGTGTACGTGTGCCTATTTCTCAACTCTGATTCAAGACAACGGTTTTGTAAGGCTTTCAATTCAAACCTCCATTTCCAATCGAAGTTGGAAACGAACGGTTTGAACCCCCCCCCCCCAATCCCATCTCCCAAAAAAATGACCAAACTTGAAACCTTATTCCTCAACATTAGGCACGTGTCGAGGTTGACTTCTTTTACATGCATTCACCATACTCTGTTTCGAAACCGGCGTTTTGGAATGCATGTCGCCTCCCCTTCCTGGCGGTCATGGTTGTGGTGGTGAGAGGGGGGAGAGTAAGATAGATGTGTCTAATTTGGCTCTCGACCTGAAATGGACACCTATATTATTCGTGTGATGTTTGCTCGGGTGTAAATTCAAGAACAAACACCAAAAAGACATGTGTTGAAAAAGAGATCGGACCACGTGTTTGACTTTTGTCAACCATTTTAGATTCAATTGTTCACATGGTTGGGGGAGACCCATGTGATCATCTATTCACTCGTAGAAGCTTCACTTTGATAATGAACATAATATTCATACAAGCTTTGAAAATTACAAGGACAGTGGATGCGGGCACAACTTGGACTTGCTAATCATCTCACACTAATTGCTTATTTCATAGCCCGCAAGAAGTGGGTTCCGAGATAAAAGTGTCCATTTAAGACCCTTCGCCTTATTACATGTGAACGTCCATCTCGTTCATCCAATGTAAAAGCCCTAAAATAATGTGCATCTCAAGCATTATTGTTTTGGATTGATTTGATGTTGGAATTAGCTTCAAAGACCCTAAATTAGTACAAACCGTGATCATTTAAGATGATATAGCAACATCTATGTAGGGGGTTGAGGTTTCATATCGGATGGATGAGAGACATGCTCGTATGCACCAATTCCCTATCTCCGTCATGGTGGTGGAGAATCGTCGGTGCGGGCTTCATGGGGGCGTCTAAGTAGGTAACTAATTCATCCATCATCTTTGTGATTGAATGTGAGGTGAGGTGCTACGAATGGGAATTTGTTCTTGATGTTATTGGGGGGGGGGGGGGATTTGAGTGCCTTTCCACCTTCATGTTGGATGCATGGATTGACCTAAACACCATGGAACTCTAAATCTTGCCGTTTTTTTGAGTCATGTCAACTACGAGTGGAAATTTGTTTTTGGGTGTGGAATCGGTAGCTCACTCATTTCTACCTTCTTAATGAATGGACAATGTGATTGGACACCGCGAAACTATAGCCTAACCGCTTTTTTGGAGTCATATTAGCACAAATGGGAACTTGTTCTTGGTTGTAACATAGCACACTCCATTCCACTTCCCCAATGGATGGATTCATCTTTTTGACGAAGCTCGAGCATGGTTATGTCTTTGGCTTTTGTGACATGGAATCCTACATGTCTTAAAATGATTAGTGTAGGTGATCACTTGAATTTTGCAGTGAGATTATCCTAATAGATTATCTTAACAAACACCCCCCCCCCCCCTCCTCCCAAGAAAAGAAAAACGATCACCAAGAGAAATGAAAAAAATACATATATATTGCAAGCTACATAAGATCATTTTGCCAATGGTCATGTCCAATGTTCTACAATGCATCAACTACTGTACATTGCTTATTGATGATGAAAACATGTAAATTTCAGTTATTTCAAACCCTTTGTTAGCTCTTTTATCATTCGTGTATTCCTTTTAAGATGACATTGTGTTTGTTCTTACAAAGTATCCATGCATTGAAGGATGATAAAACATGCAAATCCTTTGAGATAATCATCCAAATTTGCCACTTGGAAATACATGCCAACACATGGCACGAGTCTTGGTGACAGTGTTTAACATTTGTGAAATAATTCTTTTGATGATAGTGATGCCCATTTGGGAGTAAGGTAGACAAGGCTATTTTGGTTAGCTTCCTCAATCGACATCTTGTGTTGGCTCGTAATCGGCAATGCAACTGTCTTGATTCAGTGGATGAGCAATACATGTTGATTTAGCCACCACCTTGGTTGGTATTTGGTCACCTTCTTAGAAATCAAACCACTCCCATCATCCTCCATAGTTAAGAGTGCTACCCACTGAGCCCTAACACAAATGATTTTTGTGGATGAGTTGGGCATATTAGGAGGTGTCAGGTGATTGTGAGGTGTTGACCAACTTGGTTGTGGATGTTCTATAATGAAAAATCAATTTGGCAACAATTTATCTTACCAGTGACATTTTAGAGACATGAGACAATCTATATTGACATTAAACTTGGTTTTCATTGGCAAACGACCCATGTAAAATATGTTAGTGATGTCATCCCCTTACATAACACTAAATGATGGGAGAGTCCCCCCCCCCATAACACCATATTTGGAAGTAGAAAATCTTTGATTCCAGATCGTAGATCGGCACCTTCCTCAACTTTGATTTCAACGATTTCAAAAATTATGGGTCCTCGTTCACAACTGCTAACCTACTCAAGCTTCTAATGCATGAATTTATCGGTTAGATGACTATGTAGGGCGTGAGGTGTCCACATTAACCTCGTCTACCTCGAGCAAGGGGGATTTAACTCCGAAAATGTCATAAATTGGACCAAAAATTGTGATTTTTTTTTCTAATAGAAGGAAAAATTACATCATTTGACTCCAAACTTTGCCCATGCGACGAGCACCCAATTTTGAGATAGTATCTTTTATTGGAATCAAAACTATGAGTTTTCATAACTTCATTCTAAAAAACCTACCCTCCCTCTCGTTTAGTCTACGTCCACTTTACATTATGTCCTACAACCAACATTTTAAATTGTGCTATGGATGTTTCTCCTCCAAGGGCATATGACCATGCGACATCCAAAATAAAATTCTCGCACAACTTGTTGTTGTTGTCACTTGTGTAAACAAACACGGCTTCATAAGCGAGTGCAAAGAAGGAGTTTGAAAGTTGGGAGTGCTAAGGTTGGGAGTCCAAGTGGATAGTGTATCTTCCGGAGTGAAGAAAAGCAAAGGAAATGCAGGTGCTCGGCCCCCTCTTCCCCACAATGCATTCTTGGGCGATGATCTGATGATTGTGATTCGAGGAACCATCGAATGATTATTATTATTATTGTTATAGTTATTGTTATTATATCCAGTAACTCTTTAAGGGTCAGACTTGGTTTCATTGTCGAGTCACCAAATGGTAGTTGGGGAATAGATATCACGCGGCCGTATCCTCTTGAGGACTTACATTGTCGTGTCCCTTTCACCATCGCTTCTACACGCGTTTTTATCACTATCTACACAACATTTCACATCATTCTTAAATAGCCATGTCACATTATTAAGGGTGAGTTTCCCTGTAGTGGGAATAAGGACAAACTTGTCCAAATGTAGATGGGATTTGGTGGAGTAGGGTTTGTATGTGTCAACCAGCTACTTCTCGTTTTCTCTATCCAAATCCACTTACTAAGCTCCTCCTCTTCTTAAATCCAGTCTTCAAACCTTCAATGACCGGCACTTGTAGGTTAAAAAATGCTTTAGTGGGCGCATGGAAGTCTAGCGGCCATGGCCACGGCCCTCCACATTCTAGTAGGCCATGAAAATATGGTTGGTAGGTGGTTGTGCTTATCTACATGAGAACACCTCCGACTCATTGTTATCTAGAATTTAGAAGGCGAACGGCCTACATGGAAACTCACCCTAAGCGGGGTGAGGATGTTCACTCTCTCTTGGAAGTGATATGAGTGAGATGCATTGAAAACTCAAAATAAAAATGCATGATGTAGAGTCTTGAGTTTATTTCACCTTGAATTTGAAGTGGAAGGAGAGGAGATGATGCACTTTAATTTGATGTATTTAGGAATAGGACAAGCCTCATAGGTTGAATAATATTTTAGGGCATGTTCACACGTTGTACACGAAACGCTAACACAAGGGGTGCTAAATTGGGTAACATTATTTTGGAGGGGAGTGGTCTCACTATACGTCTCACACATTCACTCTATATGAGCTTCATAAGCTATGGGTCCCATGATCAAAACTAATATTTTACAATGCACAAAGGCTCCACCCTTAAATAGCTGAAGCCAAGATTCTACTTGGTCAAAGATTGGGAGGTATTGATAGTCGATTCTCTTATAAAGGAGTTGAAAGCTAGACCACAATATACCAAGCTATTATGGCCCGGGAGGGCTTTCCGGGCCCCACCAATGGTACAATAGCGGATAAGCTTGACGTGTGGGTCCACCTCGCGAGCTAAACCTGACATTGTTATGTTGCAGGACGTTGAATGGAAAACCGACGAACATGCTTTTATGTCACATGATGCCGTGTTGACACTACACTAAGTATCGCTTACTATTTGGAGTTACACAATGGGTTGGAAATTAATGCAACCCATAATAATCACCTTATGCAAATCAACTTATTGTGGCCCACACTAATAAGACTATTTAGTGTAGTTGACATCTAAAGATGTAGAACTATAGTTTATGCCCAAGGCATGACACCACTTAGCATTGTCAATGTGTGACATTGATTTGAGATTGGTATGAAATGTAGAATAAAGAGAAATTCCTACAATAGTTCACCATTTTGGGTATTTAGTGTCGCATGTGGAATAGTGTCACTTACTCTATTTTGAGGCGTATGCTAGGTTATTTCAAAGATTGACAACTTCGCCATTAGTGTCACCTCATGAAACTTGGTGTTCAATTGTGCTTACTAATATCTTGGCATGAGTATGTTTACAAGGTGAATGTCCATGTTACACAATACTCTACAAGTTAACTAAGGTGTACACAAATGACACTTGGCATTAGTATGCTCAAGAACATCTTTCTCTTGGATACTAAAATATAAACACGCGACACTTGCTATCAACATGCTCAATAATATCTCCGCCTTGCATATTGAAATGAAAACTATCGTCTCAAATATCCCGATGTGCTATGCTAAATATCATAATGTAAATAAATATTCACTTGAAAAAATTACTTACATTGACGAATAGTATCATGTTAACAATTACCAGATGTCACAATGTCAGACCTATGAGCATCTAGTTTAGGCACTTTGCAAATAGTGCACGTGACACTAAATACCATAAATGGTGTAGTTCTTGTTGTAAAATTAGAGAGGCCCACATACATTACCATATCAATTTTCAGCGTTATCTCTCCATCCTTAGATATAACTGAAATCTACAAAAGGTCAACGTTCTCAGCCGCTATAACCAAAGAACGTGTGTTGAATATAGAGCTTCACTTCACGCATCAAGAAGTAGCCCATCCCAGCCTGCTTAGGGTGGTGCTTATGCTTTGTTCCGGAGAAATGCTTATCTAGAAGAAGTCTATGGGCGATGAAAGCAACTTATGGCTTCTGGTGAGGCCACGTTGCATGTGCATTCTCGACCGTCGGATTTGGCCAATGTAAGATCTCCACCGTTCCTGCCACCACTCATCCACTGCGTTTGTTGCTTGATGGCGTCACCTTGTTGCGCTTAATTGGATCCAAATGAAGCATAAACCATCTACGTTTTTTTTTGGGGGGGGGGGGCAAGGTGCAAAAGAAGTTGTTGGGTTTCTGCACCTCCTCTTCCTGCCTCACCCGAAGAAAGAAAGAAAACAATTGGTTGGACAATGTTGACAAGTTCTAACGATTAACGAATTACCTAATAATAGTAATAATAATAACTTTGAGGTGTTTGGAAAGTGACAATTATCCTCAAAGAATGGAAACACTGCGTTGTTTATGGGCATTTGGTATCACATACATTGTTTGTGAAGGATCTAAACTAGTCATGCAAAGGCCTAGAAATGTCATGTCCATTGATTGTCAACATGAAACTATTTCTCAATGAAAGTGATTTTTTGAAGTGAATGGTTTTTTAACAATGTGATATGTAACGTAGCATGTTGGAGTTTTCAAAATGATAAGATTTACATTTTAATGTGCAAGAGAAAGACAATATCGACTGTACTAATGCCAAGTGTCATGTGTTCGTAGTTTAGTATGCAAGAGGAAGATAAATATTGAGCATACTAATGGATGTTGTCATGTAGATTGTGACGTGACTTTTTGGTAAATGGCGATAGCTTGTGGTTTGACAATGTTATTCTTTTTGACACTTGGACACCAAATAGCTTGGAATTTTTTTTGATGAAAATTTCATATCTTAAGAAAGTATACACAATCAATATGAACATGCTAAAAGTGTTTACGGGTTAAAGCACATGCTTTTGGGAGTTGTATTGGGGGGGGGGCATCTTAAAATGGTATGAGATACCCATATGCAATGCTAAACATAAGCTTAAGAGATTTACTAAGATTTCTTCCTCTGACTTTCAAAATTTACAACTAGGTAACAACACATCTGGAATAATGAGGTTTGACGTCCCAAAAACTTAGGGTTTCTTTACACTAGGGTCCAAGACCCATAAATAACTCCAAAGACAAGCACTCTTATTGGTTGTGAGCAAACTTTTGGACTCAGGAGTTTATACTAAGATCCATGTCCACAGCATGAAAAAATAATAAAAAAATGTTATTAACCCCCAACTCCCCAACTCCCCAATCTACTCAATCTACTCAATCTTGATTTATGGATGATTTTTTCCCCTTATGTTAACCTCACCTAACTCATTCATCCGCAATCAAAATAATCATAAACATCAAGTCAACATGGATATCCACCCATGCAATTTGGAGATGATTAGAACATGTGATTTTTTTTTTGTGTCAAAGTAGGAAGTGGTCGTATTTTTTGTTGTTGTATTTGGAGCTCATGTGAGGATGTGGACTCCAATCAAGAATTGCGACTTCAATGCAAACTTTACATGAACAGTTGAAGATGTTTATATTTGGTAAAATTGAAATGATTTTTGGTGTTTATGTAAAAACAACCTTTGTGCTCGCTTCAACTGTTCAATTTGATATTTGGATATTCTTTGATTTTAAGGAATTCCTTGCATGTACGTGTTTTAAAATATGGGACAATTTACGTACTCCAGCCTAATGTGGTTTGCACATTTTGGCATGAGAATTTGTGGAGGTGTTCGACTATCGAGTTGTTCCCATCTAGTGGATCACAAAAGCATTCAACTCACTTTCAAGGCGAATTTGATGGGTCAAAGGTCTTCTTTTGAGGATAAAACACAACACTTTCTTGTGCATTGCTTCCTTCAATTGTTGTAATTTTAGGAAATTTGAGGGTTATTCATGCCCATTTCCGTCCCCCCCCCCCCCCTTTTACTTAAACTAGCTCATCTCCCATGTTTCAAGATCATACAAATAAATTCCATTTTAACCTCAAAACTCATCGATGGTGATTCCACAACCAACATCAAGTGAAATGCATTCAAAACAACACTTTCAAAGGCTTGAGAAGTTAGGGGTGAATGTGATGCCATTTTCTTGTCGAACTTGTTGATCCACAGTCGAGAAAGTACCCATTTATTTTAATACCATAAAGGGCTTCTTATTTCATCTTTACATGTGCCGGAATGTAGTTTCCACATGGGATTTAAGTCAATCTTGGTGAATGTGAGCTTGACACATGACCTATTTTGAGGGAAAATTTAATTAATTTGTGTTGGAATAAGGAGCCCTCTATGGTAAACCAATCTTCAAGCTGAAGCCCACCTTGAGTCCAAAAGTGAAGTCCATTTCACTTATCAAGTGCTTTGGATCCCCAAATTTCTTGACCCGGACCCCTAATGTATACCCACCCTTAGGGCCACTTCACACATGAGATTAAGAGCCCGTGACCATTGCCTTCAAGCACTCTCATTGGTGGAAAAGGCGGAGCGGGTCCAAGTTCGGTTCACACTACACTTGAGGGACCAACGGAGTATATAAGTGAATGCAAGATGGATGTAAAGTCTACATGGATTCCTACATGGCATTGAACGAGTCATGTTTCATGGTCACTTGGACTATATTCAAAAACCAACTCTTGGAGGTAGGCCTAACCCAAAACCTGGAGACCGTGACACTCCGAACGCTCACAACCGTTGATTTATTCTATTTTATTATGCGCGAAGACCCCCACAAATAGAAAAATCATTGAAATAGCATTTGGTTGAGGGCCCGGTCACATATGACTTCACAATACACTTGAGGGTCCGTGACCACACTGCATGCACGGTTTTGGAGGTGCCTTGGGACGGCCTTTGGACACTCACTTTCTTTCGGGCTCTCACACTCTCATGGTCACGGCTCTTGGCTCGTGTGTGAAGTGGCCCTTACTGTTGCAATTTCTGCACGTAACTCAAGTGTTGCGGATAAACTATAAATGTTTGTACACTGTAAATTGGCATAATTCATTCTTGGCCTGAGGGCCCATGGTTGCCCGTAATTTTGCTTTCAGTCATCTTCAGTCTCTGTATGTACGATTGCCAGCTACATATATATACATACGGTGCAACAACCGACTCAACCAAAGGCTTATATATTCCAAACACCGACATTGTTTATTGAAACCTCCAAGTTTCTGCACTGGTAAAAACACCCATCTGTACTTGAAGTGAGGAATGGGTCTCGTGTCATTAATTTCAATTGTAGCTTTTATAAAAAAAAAACAGAAAAAAACCAACAGCAACAAACAAAACAATGCTCTTTATTTTTTGGGGCCCAAAAGTTAAGAGTGGTTTACACCAAGAAAAGAACAAGGGACATTTGGCAGTACACCACTGGGTTCAAAGCTTGGCTTTAATTTATGCCATAGGTGATATATAAGCATGTTTGAGATACATTGATTCGAGATTAGTGGGGAGTTCTACAAAATCTCACATGTTGCCTCCAAAAATTAGCATTTTCGGTACTAAAGTGGTATACATGCTTATCACATACGGGAATCCCACTATGGGTTTACAATGAGCATGAAGTTTATGTCCAAGGGTGAGGTGTTTCTTATCCACCGTTTACATTGAGGTCAAGGTCTATGTCATTCTTCAACTATTGATGGTAAGTCGAATCGGGTTTCTAGTGTTTATAGTTTCATAGATTACATTTCTTGAGTATCTATGCAAGGCAAACTTGAAGGAAGTCCAATAGACCATGACAACTTCAATCTCGTAGCTTTATATGTAAGTATGTATGATTGATTATGTGGTTCACATTGTCGGGTTTGGAAATCGAAGCAATACATGCCTTCTGATGGTCTCTCTTGGGTTTAAACCGAGGTTTTGCAAAGTAGCAATACATGTTTTGGGGTGAGCATTTGGTTCACATCGTTACATTAAACAATGTGGAGTACCGTTGAATTTTTGTGGTCACTTTGCATGACCTTGGTGTTAACCACCTCTTACTCAAATATGATGTTTCGGGTTGAGTTTACATTTACATAGAAATTTAGAATTGAATGAGGGCAACACTTTTTGAGGGTGCATAAAAGAAAAGAAAAACAAACATCGGTATCATCACCGACGTGAATTTGAACCCATTGGCCCAACCTTGCCCAAGAGTCCCCTTAGTACAAGGTGGAGTTATTGCCTACCTTGCGGTAGGTGGGCCCTATGTTGAGTAGCGTTGTTGGGGGAAGATTACCCTCTTGGGAGGGGGGGGGGGGGTATGGGTAATTGTTTGTTGTCCAATTGTTTGTTTATGACTAAATAAGTGAGGTATATGTAATTGCTATTTGGTGTATGTTTTTCATGGATTTTTTGATTGACGGCATGGGGATATGTAGGGATTTCAGTTCTTTGAGGATGTTTGTGTTTATGGTGCATTGAACCCCGACGGTGATGTCTTTGAGTAGATGGACTATCCACCCTTGTGCTCAAATGGCATTGGTTAGTGGATTGTATTTGTGTTGTTTCATCTCAATGGCTTAAATGATGTATCGGTCGTGTGTGAACGTGAACTCAATAATTTGTATGGAGAGTTTCAATGTTGGAAGTAGTGGGCATATTTGTTTGAGGGATGCTCCTTTGATATACGGGATGTATGGTTTGAGTTTGGCAAGGATGGAACATTTTGTGTTGTGGCGTGTGCATGCGAGGGTCCATGGTGGGATGATGTTGTCTCAAGGCACATTGTTGTTGTTGCCCACATTGGTGAGTGGGAGGTGTCTCGTATGTGTGCATGACTTAAGCAGGTTTGATGATTGTGGGTAGTTACGTTATGTCTTGCTATTTTGAGTCCTTTAAGGGGAAACAAACTGTATAGAAGAGTAGGTGTGGCTAGGTGTTTTTGCCATTACGTTGGCACAATTTGCAGCAGGTTGGTGTAGATGTGTGGCCAAAATAGGTGTTTTTATGTGATTTCCCATGTCTTGGGCGGATGAAAATTTGAGAATTTGTCTGACTTGGGCGTCTAATGTGTGTGTCTGTGTGGGGTGGGGGGGGGGTGTTATGGTATTTATGTATGCTCGTGTGTGGTCAAAGATTAGAGCATTGTGATGTTGGATTTGTATGGTTGCATTCGTGGATGGTAAGGGTGAGTTGTGGTGCTTGGATTGGTGATTGTACAAATTTTGTGTCTAGAGATCATGGGATGTTGAAGTTGTATGGGTATTCATTTTGTTTTGTTTTGTTGTGTTATGTTGGTTACATAGGAATTTAGTTACATTTGTGAGGTTGCGTTCATATGTTAGATTTTTGTATCGAGAATGTGTTTTTCGTCAACCTATTTGACTATGTTGCATGAGGGTGTGGTCCACATGTAGAAGATTTGTTGGTAAGAGGTTGTTGGTCCCCGTTTGTTTTTCCTTTTTCTTAGTTTTGCCGCTGGTGATGGCTTAGATGCATTTCCCCATTGGTTATGGGTGTGCATCTTAGTGGGGAGTTTATATGGGATGAGTTATTTGATTTTGAGCATGGTGTTAGGCTAGGTTTGTTGTTTGTGGGTGTTGTGAAGGGAAGATTTTGTTGGCTTGATGGAGGGCGCTTTTAATTGTTTGTGGGAGGTTTTGGTATTTGTGTTTGAATTATGTTGAGGAAATGATTATTGCACTGTATGGGTTTTGGATCTGGTTCAATTTGGTGATGCTATAATGGAATAATTTATTGAGGTAGTTTCATGTGTGGGACTTTTCTTCTTGGGGTAGTCATTTGTAGTTTGGATTAATGAACCATTTGGCCTCTAGTTGTGTTTGTTGTATTGGGAAAGTGGTTACATTTATGTTGATGTGGACTTCGTACTCTTTTTTCTAGAAGAATGAATGTCAATGCTATAAGGGATCTAGCACATGCTTGGTAAGTAAGTTTTGCGAGGTTGTAGGAACTACCATATTTGGTAACGATGTATTTGGTGAGTCCTTGGTATACTTTTCCTAGTTGGCCTTGGCGATTGAGGGCTTGGATGAGTTGTTTGCCTTTGCAAGTTTGGTAGGATAGATGTTGTGTTGATTCCAAAGTCTTTGGCATTCATGTGTGTTAGTATGTTGGTTGTGTTGGTTGGGATTTTGCATATGTTTTTGGTAGATTTACTCAAGATTCTATTAATTTTCCTTGTATCCCATTTGGAGAATTTTGTAGTGTGCGTAGGTTGTTCTTAGTTTGATGATGGTGTTTAATATTTTTAATTTTTGTTGTATGGTGGCCGGCAAGGCTAGAAGTAGTTTGCTTTGTTCGTTGTGATGTTTTTCTAGATTTGCCATCTTAATGATGCGACTAGTTGTAAACCCATGTAGTCTATGGTTCATTTTGTGATAGGATTGGGAATTGTTTCCCTATATGTGTGATGTGTTGTGCTTGTATGTAAGCTTTAAATATTATGGGCTTGAATGTGGCTTTGTTTGGGCTCCCAGTAATGGCACGTTTGGTGAGATTTACGTCCACGTGTGTCCATTCTACAAATCTGTAGAGTTTCTCTATTTGGGGTTGTATGTGGTGAATGTTGTCCATGAGGAGGGCTAGGTCGTTTTCGTAGGCAATTGTGGTGCATGTGCATTGGGATGTTTTGAAGTGGTAGCCTAGCGAGTTAGTTTCTAGCAATTTAGGAGGGGTTCAAGGAAGAGAATAAAGAGGTATGGACCGAGGGTCTCCCCTTGTATGGTTCCTTGGCTTATGTGAATCGGTGGGGTGGTTATGAAGTAGTTGCCTTGAAATGAGGTGGTGGAGCTGGAGGATATATTTCCTATTATTTTGATAGCAGTGTGGGAAAAACCAACGCCTTCCATTATGGCTAGGAGTCACGCGTGATCTATGGAACCAAATGCGTTGCGGAAGTCAATGTAAGCTGCGTGGATGTTTTGGTTTGTGTAATAAACATCTCCTAGGGCTGCTACGAGCATTTGTATTTGTCGTGCGATGCTACTTTATGGGTAAAAACCTAGTTGGCTATATGAAGTAGTTTATGTTTTTCTTCGTAGTTGGTGTAGAGGGCAGTGAAGATGTTGGTGTTGAATTTTGTATATTGTGTTTGCTAGGGCTATGAGTATGTAGTTTGTTATTGGGAGGGGTCCATCCTGTTTATACAATATTGTTTTGATGTGTTTCCATAGCATTGAGTTTTTTATTTATTTATTTAAAAAAAAAATTGCGTCTGTAGCATTGTTGGAAGAATTTGAGGATATGTACTTGTGTCCTCCATGGTGGGAGAGTTTGCTTGGTTGCTTATGGGTTGTAGGCCCATTTTTGTGATGAATGTGTGCCAATTGAGGTCTTATATTATGTTGGATGGTATTTGTATTGTTTTGGGTTTGTCCCCTTGAGGAGTATATCTATGTTGAAGTCTCTGCTGAAGAAAATAATGTAGGTAGCGGATTTTTCTATAGATTCTTTGATGTGGTTTTTAAAGTCTTGTATTAGGTGTACTAAGTCTTTATGTTGTGTTGGCTCGTATATGTGGATTATTGTAATCGGTTGTATGGGTTTGTTGAGTGTTTGGATGGTTTGAATGTATGGAAATAGTATGAGTGGTGTGAAAAAATATTTTGTATGTTATCTTTGGAGTATATGGATTTGTGGATCACGGTGAGTAGTCCTCCTCTGCTAGGGGTGTAGGGAGCAAATGGGCATCTTATGCATGTTTGTATGTCATTTGTGCTATTATATATATGAATTTGTCGTCTATGTAATTGGTGGATTTGTTTTTCAAATGTTTTGTTTCTTGGATGTGGATGGATTCTTTGGGTGATGAGTATGTTTGTACATGTTTTAGGATTATGGGAAGTTTGGAGTTGATGTGGTCAATGTTCTATGTAATTATGGTAAGTGCGGTGGGTTGTGTGTTGTTTGGGGTTGGGGTTTGTGGTGGTTGTATGTGGCTTGGCATAGGATGTTTGTGTGAGGATTCTCGGATGGGATGGGTAAGTTTGATAGTCTCCTTGACAAGGTTGTTGTGTATGAATGGGAGTTCTTGGGTTAGGGTGGTAAGGTTAATGGGGTATTGGTTGGCAGTTTTGTGGTTGATTATGTTGTAGGCTATTTAAGTGGTTGGTGGATGGGCTTGTGATGGGGCTTTGTGGCATGAGATTTATTGTATGGGTAGTTCATTGGAAAGGCCGTGGGTGCAAGTAGTTGTTGTATTTTTTAGTCTTTGGAGTATAGTGAGGCTTATAGGGTCCATCATGTTGGCTAATTGGTCGTTGCATGTTTATGGGAATAAGCTTATTGATGTGATAAATGTAGAGAGTTTGTGGTGTGGTGGGTGGGTGGGTGTGTGTGTGTGTGTGTGTGGAGTAGGGCGTTGTGTCTTTATAGATGTTTTAGCAGATGGGTTGTAGATGTATGGTTGTGATGGTTTAGGTAGGGTTCAAATAAGTGGGTTAGGTGAGCATATTATGGTTCGAGGTGTAATGTGTTTCGGAGAAGGAGTGTTTGTAGGTTCATGACACAAGTTATTGTTTGTATGTATTTGGGATTTTCTTCTTCTGATTTGACGAGGATGTGGAAGGTGATAGTTGTAGATTATGTAGGTTTGTAAGTTTGTAAGTTTGTTATAGATTGGGAGGTGTGAGTGCTTGGTTGTATAAGTGTGGTGGCTTTTATTGTATGGCGTGGAAAAGTTTGTGTATGTAGGAGGTTGTAAGTTGGTAGTGTGTTGTTTGTGGTTTGCAAGTTGTGGGATGTGGGTGTGGGTTGTTTCTTGTTGTGTTTTGGTGGAGATATTAACAACGAGGAGTAATAGGAGTACTTTCTTTGTGTGTGTGTGGACTTCATGGTGGGCATGTGGGCCTTTATATTTTTCGAAAGAGGATTGAGTTGATGTTGGTGGTTTTTGTGTGGCTCTATGTGCTTTTGAGTGGTGTAGTGCGGGTGGAGACATTTTGGGATGATTGTAGAAATCCAAAGCATTAGCTTGTATTAGCATCTATGTGAGCCCTTGAATATAACGCAATAGGTGCCCGAGTAACCTCTCAATAGAATGTGAGCTCTTGATTCAATGTTCAACATGGAGCCTTTCAATGTTTCACACAATGTTTTTAAGTTTAATAAAGATTTTAAGTTTAACCAATATAAGTATGTGCACTTTATGAATCAATTGATTTCACATTGGTTTGCTCTCATGTACTTATCTAAAACTAACATGTAACTCAAATACACACTTTACCTCATGTCAAGCCCCACATAGGGCTTCTTGGATGCGTAGGCTTAAGAATGAAACATAGATAAAACAATACAAAGCACAAATAAAAAAACTTTGATGTTTGTCTAGTGGAATCTAGTTGCAATATAAGTAAGAACCCACATAGTCCAAGCTTTTATTTGGGATGGACGCTCGTCACCCTCCAATGAATGATCAAACAAGGTTGTCGCAAAACTCGCAAAACCCTTTGCCATACACCTATCTTAAAAGGATGTTTGCAAATTCCTATGGTTTATGGAACGATTTTGTTAAAGTCAACTTTAAGTCAATTGCATTATGAACGTGTACTAAGAAACATAATTGCACTCTCCAAGTCAAAATTGGGGGTAAAAATGTACGCATGGGAGTATTGTTTTCACCGTCTATCTATTGTATTTCAAGTGAGAATGTACATATTTTTTCTTGATGTACCCCGTAGCAAATGTACTCACATGAAGTATGCACTTAACACCGTGATGCTACTATGCTTGACCAAATCCATCATTAGAAGCCAATAGGTATTATGGAGCCATCCCTATTGGGCTTTGGGTACTCACATGGCATTTCCGTGGCGGATTTGGACCCACTCCAAGCTAGAAAAGTATCCGACATGTAAACATTCTCATCAAAGTTGAGGGGTGGGCTTGTAAAAAGGGCCATCAAATAAGGACATATTGGTCCAAAGCAAAGCAAACACTCGAGACTCTAAGAAGCCCCCTTCCTAAAGGCATCTTCATGATGGCTCGTTTTTGAGAAAAAGGGGTTTCCTTGCTCAATCCCATGACACGTTTCTAGGGCTCCCAACCAAGAGGAGGTTAGGGGAGGGTTTGGACGATATGCGATCGAGGATCTTTATGGGGGGGCCAACCCACCACTTTGTGCGTCCCAAATCCATTAAAAACATTTGGAGCAAGATTGGGCATGGCATCGTCGAACATAATTAGGTCACCTACTTTTTGGCATAAGAGTCCTCGGGAAAAGTGGGAGAAGGAAACCAATTGGGTTGGAGTTCCACCCTCGCAAGCATTTGTGCGCCACTTCAAATTCCTCCTTCATCATGCTACTCAAATTCTTGTCCAAGTATGCAATCAACAATTGCCCACGTATCTTCGGTTATACACTTAGGTAGTTTAGAGGGCCTAATGTCAAGGCATCCATAGTCGACTGAATCCATTTAACTGCTCACTAGATCATGTAATGTCGACATGGATGAGATTTACATTTTCTAGGCAAACGAAGTTAAAGGTTTGTGTGGTGGCGACTTATGATCGATTAGAGTAGAGGTGCCCATAACTGATCACTTGAGAGATTTTGTGCCAACTTCTGAGAAGTATAAGGTGGTGCAAAAAATTCCAGTGTAGGCAGATAGAAATTAGGAGGATTGCACATTTTCCGGTAATTATATTCCTTAAATTGACATTATTGTGAAAATTTGAAGAAAAAAGTTGGCTTGAACATATTACCGATGTTGAGAATTTGAACTAACCGCTCATTCCTACTCACCTTAGCACTCAAAACCAAAACATGTGTCATGGCACTATTGGTTCCACCTTGATCAAAATTATGATACCCTATAGATCGCCAATAGGGTCTTGATCGGGAATAGTCGCCCCTACTATATCCTCATAGGAGTTTCGACAATTGTTGTAGCCAAGCAGTAGCATTTAGATGACCAGTTATAGGTTAGCCTATAGATCAACTATGTGTTACACTAACTTACTGCTTCAAAGTTTGTAGCAATTTCCAAATTCATGAAAATTAATTAATTTCTTTTGCATTCTTCCTAGAATTTGTTTCCCTTGGTAAGAGAAAAAAAACAATTCCTCGCTGTTACTCCTTCTAAACAAATGGAAACTCTCTTATTTTTATCGGTTATAGATGCCTCAACCTCAAGTCTCATTCAACAGCGTATTATAATTAAGCACCTATATTCGAGTGGCGAGTGGGTAAGTGTGGATCTAATAATGGACATCATAAAAGGCACAAGTTTAAATATGATTGTATTGTTTGCTCAAATTTGACCGCGACTCGAATTGGGTATCCATCTTGTAATAACTGGGTGTTTGAAATTCCTAGGAGAATTGGGGTAATCCGAAGAGGGGATTCATTATTTTCAAAGAAAGAAGAGTTAAGACCCATCCATCCTCATTAAGTCAACACTCATAAGGCTTACATTGATGCTCCATTCTCGTCGACTTAAGACTCATAAGTTATTCATCGATGCTCCATTCTCATCAAATGCCTCCCAAAATGCCCCAATATCAATGCACGCTTCACAACCAAGATTTGATGCTCGTATCATTGTTCTCAACGTGCATGGATAATAGAACAACACCCACTTAACAACAACAACATCATCATCATAAAGTTGTTCACTCACCTTTATTCACACATAGTTTTCTATTCCGAAGCCAAAGAAACATATTAAAAAGACCATCCGAAACACCCAAAATCGCGCCACATGTGCTCTTTTTACTTGCGATCCAACGCGGACGTGGGACCCCACACCACTCAAAAGCGAACCGCAATAATTGAATATGCGCTAAGGTTACCCGATCGGTTACTATATGTTGAAATTTCAAACTAAAGAACCTCGGCTTTATAGAATTTTATAAAGGTGTGTTTATCTTGTACATGCACAAAACCGCAAGGTTATGGTGGGTGATTGGCTCACACATCCCGAGAGGATCCCAATGAATGAGGTTCATGGCGAAACCGGGACACCTCTTCAATCGGGTCCGTACCCTCGTATAATAAGTTAGAATAACTTATATACTACCCGCAAAATATGCTAGAGTTTCATATGCGTTTTCAAAGACTTTGACTCTATATTTACACATTGAAACCCCTTCCCAACTTGGCCCATATATACACCCTCGAGGATGCTTTTCACCCGTGTGGGGGCCCACTCGTAAAGTTATGTTTGGCAATATGGGAAAGGTTGATTGAAAGTTTATCGTTATAATTGGGAGCTAGATCGGTTTTATTGGACATCGGTGCATGAGGCTTTCGTCATCTCGCTCTCACAAGTTATGTTGATTCGTTTATTTGTAGTATTGGCGTCAATCATGGTCCCATTTCAAAGTGGGCATGCCCATGCGGACATGCACGCGTAGTGCACTAAATAGTGTGGTAAATGAATAATGTTGGTCCTATTTGCCAAAGCTACAAATGAGGTGGCTGGTTTTATATTTAGAGTGAGATATTTAGTGTGACTTTTAATTTGCCTAGGCATAAACATAAGATGTTGTTATGACATATGATAACAACATCAACGAACTAAGTATTAGATCACACAAATAGACTAGTTTATTGAGAAATATGAATCTATACCACTTGTTGTAACTTTACGATGACATTTTACATACGAGTAATATTTCAATATCTACTTGTTGCAATTACACTGATCGTCCCAATCGATGCGTGTTACTATTTGACGGTACAAAGTGCAATAACATCTTACTCATGAGTTCAAATTTTTATTAACAAAAGTTCAATAGGTTGTTCGGACATTACAAAACATAAATGACTTTGCTTGGTACAATATTACCTTCTCATTAAAAACTTATAACATTGCGTAGCTCCATATAGTAACACACACTAATTGGGATAATCAATGTAGTTGATAGAAAACCAACATAGGTTCGTTCCATGTATAAAACAAAAAACAAACCAAACCCAAACATTCAAATTGGCCTTGGCTTCCCTCCATGCACGTAAGGAGACATGGTAAGAACATGCTACCTATACCGGGGTTTTTTTTAAGTTGATTTGTATGCATTGCGTCTCACAAGGCTCATTCATATATCTAACACTCCTAATTGTGGTATCAAATCAAATCAAAAAACATAGTTTGCAAGGTATAAATCCATTGCATTTGGATCTTGAGCTCACACGTGCAGAGGGAACCCGGGCAATCTAAATTTGAGAAGCAAACCCTAAACCCTAATTCCACGCCCTAAGGACATCCACGCCTTATACAATAGTAATAAAGGTTGGTTTGAGGCGGTTTAAGTTTTTAACAATAGATAACAAAATCCTTCATTATGGTGGATTGGACATGTACTTTGTTAGAATGTTTGAAGCATTTTATTCAAGATGATTCTACTTCTACAAGTCATGGCGGTGTATATATGTATAGCTATTTATACCGTACATTTGGAGTTTATTAATCGTGTTGTTGTCCAACGTGTAATTTCTTTAGACCTTGGTGAGTTAGGCATTTTGATTGGAATGTCATAAATATTGGACACGTGAACCTCAAAAAGTTGTTGTACTCTCAACACTTCAAGCACTATTTGTAAAATATTGGACATGATGGGGCATGTGTTCAAGTGATTGTTGAATTGTTTGAAGGCAATATGTTGTTGTCACATAGTATTCTAGTTAGATGTCATCTATCATTTGAAACATATTATTTGCACATTTTATGAATATTTTTCCATCTACAAAATGCAAAAAGAAAAAGAAACTCTAGAACTTGCAAGCTTATTCTATCAAATTTATTAATGTTAAACTTCCCCAAAAATTCAATGAACCCCCCCCCCCAAAAAAAAAAATTTTTTTTTAAAAAACGCCTAATTAGACATGTGAATTCACAATGGCAAAAAATAATGTTGCAACCTCGTCTAATTCTTCAGAAACAAAAACATCAAAGTTATTAGAGAAAGGAAGGGTATACTTTAGATTTTGGATAGAAAAAAACCCATGGAAACACTCAAGGAAGACTTAAAAGGTGAATTCATATTATCCAGGTGCCTCATGTAAGTTAATTTAGGATAAACACAAACTTATTTCAAAGTATTTGGGGTTTAAACTCAATTCATACAATTCTTCAGGAGTGAGGGGTTTTGGAGCCTATTGACAACAATACATGCATTTGGGAGAGTCGATCAATCTCACGCTATTCACCCATGCAATAGTCTAGTAGTGAGTTTCCTTTTGATGGGACCTTGTGCAATGCACAAGGATAGGCACAACCTTGTCAATAGTCTTGCATGAAGTATCCCATTTTCATCTCTTTACCAAAGCCAAACGCACTTTGTTGTGGTTGATAGTCTCGTATTAATTAACCTTTTTAGTGTAACTTAAATTGGCAGTGTGGTCACCCTTCCAAGGTTTTCAAATTTCCATGATTACCTCATGATTTAGTTAGGTTGTATGACAATAGCCTCTTTGACCTCAACTTCGATAGCAAATGTGAAGTAGATGTTGAATAGGACATACCCTAATTCATGTTGGAAACACGGGTAGATCACTTAGTGCATTTTAAAAACGACGTGCGGCATAATATAAAGAGGATTAAAATCATTTGAAATAAAAATTATAAAGGAATTCCAAATAATGAAGGGGCCATTAAATGTATACAATCACATTATAAGTAAGTTAGATGGACATAAAACGTGGGCCATTATTTTTTGTAAAATTAATATAGGGGCTGAAGATAAGGATCCTAGAAGGTATGTTTAGTATGGTATGTAAACGGGTTTAGGACTCACGGGGATGGATGATAATTGGTATTACTTTGCTATGGTCTCCTATGTGTTTTCTTCATAACTCGATTTGCAATGGTATTACTGTTTGCACCCTTCTTTATTTTCATGCTTTCCCTCAACACTCGTCAATTGCGTTAGGAAGTATATTAGTTTTTATTACTTAAAAGGAATATAAAGTACAAAAAATTGAAGTGACTTGGACAATATAAGTAATGGAAGGGTGCAAACAAATGGGCCATTTTTGAAATTTAAGTAATTATAGGGAGGCTTTAATTCAACCCTTGAAGGTAAATAGCCCCAAAACAAAAAAAACCCCAGCCGCACGTGATGCACAAAAATGTCTTAGAGTGATCTACCCGTGGTTGGAAATCCGTAACCTTAATTCATTCCTTTAACTACCAAATTCGTGGTACTGCTATTTTGTATTTCACAACTTTTGGCACAAATTGAAAGAGAATTCAATTGCAAAAGGAAGAGTGCCACCACCTCGAGCGTAGTATTGCCCTTCAATGTGGTCAACTTCAATAGTAGAAAAAGGTAAGCTTGACATCTACGATTTTGCATATTACACTATAGTGGATCTCACGACAAGCCTAACTTCCCCCCATCAATACCATTACCCCCCAACACACTCGAATTCTACCCTTGTTTGTTGCTTAGAGTCTATGGTCTTCCTTGTTTCCTTCAAAAGCGAATAGTCTTACAAGGGGACGTTTCGTTTCACCTCCTCCGGGCTACCAAAGCGTGAAGGGGAGAAAACCGCGGGCTTCACATTCACAAGCACTCGGACTATGGGTAAACAACCTCATCATATGCTCAAAATAGAAATCTCTCATAGTACCACGACGACAAACCTTTACGACTCACAAGGACGATTCCCGGAACTAAATTAGTTTCAATCTCGGCGACCATCAAGTACCCACACCCCCCAATTCTATTCACGATTCATACTACTAGCACGCAAATGTCTTGACCACACTTCTTACTTAGTGGAACTCGGTCCCACGCCTCAACCTCCTAATTTACAAATAACAACGATCTTAAGTACTCATGCCCCGATCACACCAAACTTTCCGTCTGGTTTCAACCGTGAAATTACCGGGGATTATGTTCATAAATAGATGTTTGCCCACCACTTTTCACACTATTAGAGCCGGAGATGCTGACGGATGGTGTCTGAACTAGCCGGTCTGATCAACCCCTCAGTGTCTTTGTAATCCGAGATCCACGTTCGTAAATAATCTATGGCGTTGGTTCAACATTCTCGATCGTCTCAATCCTAAGGTCGAGTCTCTTTGAAAAGGAGACTATTATGGTCTCCATCCGGTCATGCATGGGAGTTTTCCAAGAACAACATCCTAATCTTCTCTCACAATCACCTCATTTGGAGTGCAATAACATAAATCCACTCATGCTATGTCAATGAATTAACACAATAATAACTTACATCCAAGTTACTCTGCTAACTATTTGGAAATCACAGAGTGCCTGGGAAGTTTTTGGGCATACTACACTAAATAGGTAGATTAGTGTTGGAAACACTAATAGTCGACGAAAACGCTAAATGTAAATTGTCTCTATAGTGTTAGAACACTAAATGTCAACTCTAACACTATTTGTACCAAGTAGTAACTTTAAATATTTACATGAGCGCATTTAGTGTTAGTCGATATTTTGTAAATCTTGGAATGAAGAATTGAAGGAAGAAGAATATGAGAACCTCGTAAAAGGTATAATTTGTTCAAACCCTATTCAAACACTAATTGTAATATCAGTTGAAAATTAGTGTTTTAGGTAACTATTGCATCTAACACTAATTTTCATCTAACACTAATCTACCTATTTAGTGTAGTCGGTCAAGATCCCAGTGATTCTAAATCCAGCTGGTTACATGTTGACATCTTTCGGTTTTGCTTTCATTCATTTGAGGTATATTCTTTTGTAGATTCCTCGAGAATGATCGGTAACTCTCCTGAAGTCTCCAACTTCAACCGGTTATTTCTCAAACTCAACCGGTTCATATGGAACTAACCACCGGTTCTTCCCGGACATAGGCTCCAATGTTCAAGATTGAAGCCCTCGTATGAGTTTCATTTTGAAGGGTTCTCAAATTTTAGCTCTTCAGTTGAAGGGCTGGTTCGAATTGAAAATGTTGATCCAATAATATGGAAACGAAATACAAAACTCGTATTAAACTTGTGCATGGATTAGACGGTACATGTTTCTAGTACAACGTGAAGAATTAAGAATCAACCATCTAACTCCACTTCTTGTAGTGGCAATGCCCTACGTTTGATGGTTCTTATAACGGGCATATTACATTGAGGACTTCAAGTGACGTCTTCATTTTCAATGTGGGGTTGCGTTATGAAGGGTTGTTTTGAGCGAGGTATATTTTGAAGAGCCAAATTGCGTTTGAAGGGCATTGAAGACTTCAATCTTGAACACTGATAGGCACCGTCATATAATTAGTTGCCTTACCTCTAACATGTTTATTTCATAAGATCATCACATACACTCTCGTCTTTCTCGAGAGCTAACAAATGTCGAAGGGAGGTTGTTTTCAAACCATAGTCTCAGTATATCAGAAAGTTGTTTCTTGACTAGTTTGGCTTGCAATCTCAGCAGAAGTTCAACATCCTATTCAAGGTTATAATCCAAAACCAAGGAACCACTCCTTGGACATATTTTAAAGCAAATTCTTATCACCATTCACTCATGGAGATGAACCATTAGAAATTGTGATCCAATACGGTCCCCCTGGATGCACTTTGATCATTCAAGGATTTAGTCGATGGTCTTACAGTCCTATGGTTGAATCACATATACATTGCTAGAGCCAGAAAATATGATTTCTCTTGAGAGTGGCAAGACTTTATGAAACCAAGAATATTGTCAAAATATTTGTCTTACTCAAAAAGAAGCTCGCCGAGAGAGAGAGAGAGACTTCACACATGTTAGCCTATATACCCGTCAATCAACATGTCCAAATTTCATAATACACATCCCTCTCTATCAGGCTATGGTCCTTGCAATCAATATTTCATGATATCTCAAGACAATAGCCTATTTGAACATACATGATTTAGAGATTTTTGGTTCATTTACTTTTCTATTCTCACTGCTTCCGAAATTAGGCTAGAGAAACAGGAAAAAAAACAGCACCACAAGGGGTGAATTTCCATTTGAAGGTGATAGTCAAAGCGGTTTGAATCAACCACCTCGACAACACACCGTGTTTAAAGGCCATCTATGCCATGCATCTGCATTGATACCATTAATAATTGTAAGCCGTAAATTTCCACGTTGATGCCATGACATTCAGAAAAATTTGCTCTAGCAACAACCAAAATGACATGTTTATTTGTAGTGGAACACTAGCAACACCAACTTCATTAGCCTCGTATTTGCTGGTTTTATTCCCTCGCCTACTCATTGATATAGTCCAGTACAATCAATGTATTGTTACGAGTTGGACCCATGCTGAAAAGTTGGGACAAATGAAAAAGGGCGAGACCAACTTATTAAGGATGAGTCAACAAAACAACAAGAATTTCAATCATCATGCAAGCAAAGGTCCATGCTCTCCATGTTGTTTGTTTTTATACAATTTACTGGTG
Organism: Polytrichum commune; assembly: GCA_950295325.1. Classification (NCBI taxonomy): domain Eukaryota; kingdom Viridiplantae; phylum Streptophyta; class Polytrichopsida; order Polytrichales; family Polytrichaceae; genus Polytrichum; species Polytrichum commune. The sequence goes on along the minus strand of OX485808.1, from coordinate 20,195,905 downwards.
CATCATGTTGGCTATGCTCTTGTTGGCCTTCACCTTAACTTATTAACTTGTGCCCAAACATCCAAAAGGAACATTTTGTGCAACCTCTTTTGGAGCTATGCAAGATGAGGCCAAGGAGTTTTGGAGGCCTACACATGCTCGTTGGTTGGTTGGGTGCGCAGAGTGCACCCTCAGGGAGGGCATCTTTATTGGTGCTTTGGTAATGCCAACATATGTGGCCGATTTCCAACTACTAAGGGTGGTCCTACATTATTTTCAGGTAGAAGAAACTTGGGGCCCAAACACACATATGAAATGGACTATGTTTCTGGACTCAAAATTGGTTCTTCACACTAGATGGAGTATTCGCCAAGATTTGGCTATTAGTGCTCATAAAAAACTCATATTTATGAATATTTATTATGAGTATTTTTAATCATCGCATTGAGAGATCTCGTTTACTATTATTGATAATGATCATCTTCCCATTTTTGTTGACTATTGAACCTATACATGGTTAGCAAATTTTGAGCATGTAGTACTATCCTTTTTAGACACATGACTTTTTTGATGTTCGTTCTTAATCGACACCATTCAACACTCAGTCAAGTACAAGTGATCATTCATGCTTGCCTTAGCATGAGCTTGTATGTGAACTCAACACTTGGGTTCCGGATTTAGTTGATGGGCCAAGTGCATTGGTGTTGTGGTATTTCCATCTATTGTGACCGATATAAATATAAGTACAATAATCACACAATGATATGAAAGAGAGAGTGAGAGAGAGAGATGCTCTTCTCCCTTGGGCACAAACCGAGCTCAAATGTAAACCCAACACTAGGTTACAAAGCTAGTTGTGAGTCAAGTATTGGATGGCATCAATGTCTAAGGTAGACGTGCCCAATTCGGTTCCTTATCTTAAAATACGTGGTATGTGGTTAGGTGTGATTCCAAGTATGGATACCAAAAAAAAAAGTTTTTCAAATCAAATTGGACTACGTGCTCAAAACATGATACCCATTCTAAGTGTAGTAGTCAACATCAATGAGAAGACATGTCCGACCATTTAACGAGCACAATAATCCTCATTTTTTTTCAATCATAAACAAACTATTCATACGAGCTCCAAAATCTATGAGAAAAGTGACAATGGTCTCAACTTGGATTTTACTGGCCATCTCGTGCCAATCGTGTGTTTCATAACCTAGGAGAAGTAGGCTAGTCAGAAGAAGGAAAAAAAGGATAATCATTCAAGACCATCTACATTAGTCGCCCTTCCACCTCCATAACATTACTTAACAGTTCGACGATGGTCTCTTCCCGAAGAAGGAGGCTTCCATTAAATACTTGTTTGTTGAAAACTCCACAGTACACAACCTGCGCACTGCCCCCATAAAACAACGAATCCCGAAATTAAATGAGAATTATTCTCGCCCGATACACGATTCCACATACATAACCGCAGCCAAGGAACCGATCGAGTAGGGGTATGTATATATGTTGGCCGGCCGGCCCTTGAGGCTTAATTGTTCACGTTAAATTAACTAGTAGCCGTCCCGACTCCCCACCCAAGAGGCTAGGAACCTTTGGGAACCTCTTTTCGAGTTTCGCTATATGAGACCAAGGATTCGATGAGGCCCACACCTGCCGGGGTGGAAGCGAGCCCCAAGGGCATCTTCCTCCCTTGCCTTGGTCACAATAACAACAATAATAATAATCGGGTGTTTTCGGATGGGCGTCGGAAATAAAGGTGACATGACACCAACTAGTGGTTGGCGTGAACAAGACTCTTTATTCCCGAGGATAAGGGGGATGGGTCTTAAGTGGCTTAGTTTTCTTAATCGGGCCCTTAGATTTCATTGGTACGTGGTTTGGGGAGGGTCAAAGAGACAAGCGAACGTTATATAGACACATGTTTCAAAGAGACTGGACCACGTCGTCGAATATTAACAACTGCTCTACACTCAACAATGAACACAAATGGGGGACCTATGTATTGGATCAAGAGACCAATATACATGCACTTTCGATAATCGTAGTTAATTCAAAAGGAAGGTCCGGTTTTCGAACCGGTTCTTGCATGTGTTTCATTGTAGATTTGCTAATGCGGTACGAGTTTTGTTGTGTACATCTAACCGGTAGAAGTTGAGGAATGTGGAAAAACAAGCCAAATAACATCCACGTATCTTAGATGTTTGAGCTTGTATGTAAACCCAACACCCATGTTACGGAACTAGTCTATGAGTTGAGAGAGTATTGTTGGTTTGGGTAATGCCAACTAGTGTGACTAATTCCATTGTACTACAAGAATCATGGAGTACGTGAGTGAGTTAGTGGGTGAGATGTCAATGGGAGATTCTTCACCCTCATGCAAAGACTAAGTTGAAATGTGAATGGAGATGGAAACGTACATCTTACTCATCTTACTCACATTAACCTCACTGGATGTAACATATTGCAATTTGCCAACGTGTACAAAACAATAACTCCTATCAAGATGGAAACTCTCCCATTGGTGTGACCAATCGTTGATCCTAGTGTGAGGCATGGGATTGAATACACGTTTACATGAACTAGCTCCGTAATAAAGTGTTGGGTTTCCGCAAGGGTGGAGACATCAACAATGATTCTTCGCCCCGGTTTCCATAAACCCAACACTTTGTTATGGAGCTAGTTTATGAGGCAAATGTTGGATGGGCTTAAGTGCCTACCATGATTATAGATTTCATTAACTTTGAGTGGCCAAGAGCCCATAGTGACACTACGTGGTCTTTGTAGCAAATCGTGGAACGGTGTTGTGTTTCCACTTGGTTGGGTTTACCACATGGTACCAATGAGAAGATGGGGTTCATGGTGGGTTCATTGTTGACATAGTACCTTGAGCTAGCATATAAATATGGACAAAGGACTTTTCCAAAAATAATAATGCATTTGACATAATGAAAATTGCACGGTGAAGATAGACGCATTGCAATATAAACCATTGTGTGTAAGAAACTAGAAAGGATGTGATGGAACTCACAATTATACATACTCTCAACTACCCACCCTAAGCAGTACGAGAGAATTTATAGAGAACCACTCTTTCTTAACCCTCATATTGGTAACTTTTACTAGTGATTATTTAGTGACCAACCATATGCTTTTGGTTGTAGTTAGTCCAAGAAATCAAATCTTCTACACTAGCAACCTTTGCGATGAAGGAAACCACGACGAAAGGAGTCTTGAAGACTTGTTGGCATCGTACGAGCCTCGAATATTAGAGCTAAATGGCTCTAATATTATCAACACCATCCTTGTCAATAGTATCTTACATAAAATTATTAAACAACTGCATGATGGTCTCTTTCCAAAGAAAGAACCAACTATTTATATTTGCTTGTCAAAGAGTCCATAGTACACAGTCCAAGTGCTCCCTATAGATAAGAAATGTTGGAATTAAAGAATAATTATGCCCATGCAATACATCGTCCCACAAAACATAACTAAGGGGTTGTGCAATGTTATGTAAAACGGAGCCTACTTCAATCCATGGTGAATGGGTGATGATTGGGCACATTGGCATCACCGTGATTCGTCAGGTTGGATTTCTCTATCAAGAACATTGAGTGCAGTAGAGGGTTCTCTATCTCATCTTTATATGTGTCGAAATATAGTTCTACGTGGAATACACGTGGATCTTTGCGAATGTGAAAATGACACATGACAAGTATTGAGAAGAGAAACAATTACATTGCATTGGAATAAAGAGCCTTCTACAGTGTTAAGAAAATTGTAAGGATCCCATAATAATGCACCAAATTAGAGGCTCCACTAACATCTCCGACCTTACGTTGATTAGAGTTAGAGATCATCAAGTTTCAAAAACTAAAGCCAACTCTGCCCAAAGATCTTGATGACATTCTATGCAATGGGGACGAGTCCACATACTAGTTGGTACCTTTGGCCTTATCAACGGCATGGTTGGCATGGGACCTGCATGAGTGGAGTTGAGAGAGGGTTGACCCATTGAGGGCAAAGAAAATTTTCACTTCACCACCAACGTTGGCCACCGTAATGGTCTTAATGCTTCACTCATGATCCCGATTAGTGCGTGTTACTATATGGAGTTACGGAGTGCAATAGCATCTTATGCGGGAGTTCAATTTTTACTAATGAAAGTTCAATGGGTTGTTTTTCACATTGTAGAACATAAGTGTCTTTGCATGATAAAATCGTACATTCTTCTTAAATAGTTATAACACTGCGTAACTCCGAATAATAACACGCACTAATTGGGATAATCAATGTAGTGACAAGAACAGAGCATTCTTTCATAGATGGGAGAAACTGGAGATAGAGAGAGGGAAGTATTCATATTCGAACATACCTCATTCATCCAACATAGAAGCCTTGGAGGTTACCTATTTTAATTTATCAGACACAAGAGTTAGTTTTAAAGACCCCAAATTAGTGTACACGAGGTCATTTGAAATGAATCAGCATCAAAACTATAAGGCGTCAAGGTTTAATGTTGGATGGATGAGCGGTATACTCGTATACCCACAACAAAATTAAGAAAGCCACAGACAATATGTGGCCTATCACCAAAACATTAAAAAAAAACTCCGATATTGTGTTTGGCAACTCAACGCCAAGGGACTCTTGGTTGATACATGGAGCATCTATTTGGGCCAAGAGGATAATTGTAGTAACTAAAGGTCCAATATTGTGGAGACCCTTAAGCATTGCTTCATGTTTAGTGGGGTGTTAAGGATTCTCCTTGGTAAGCTCCCATAATTCTTATGGAAATAAATCTCCACCGAGGTCACTCCCGGCATTAGAAATGGTAGAAGGTACAAGATGAATCCTACATGCGTGGGATATGCTTATTTGTGCAATTATTTGGCATATTTGGTGTGCTAGAAGTAGATGGGTTTTCTTAACGGGCACACTCGGGTGGAGACTCTCAATAGCCATAGAGCTTGGAGCAACACCATGCACGTGGGCAATGGCACATAGAAGCCGCGTCATGAGACACGTTGATCTTAGAAGTTGCATAAAATGAAGTAGCCCTTCAAGCATATTATGTTACCATTTGATGCGTCATTGAGGTGCTTTGTAAAGGTGACTTCTCTCACTTTCAGAGAATGCTACCCCCCCCCCTCTTTTTGCCATTCAAGTTTGTCAAGTTGGCAGTTTGTAACTACACTAAATAGTCCTATTAATGTGGGCCACACTAAATTTTAACACCCACTTTAACTTTCATAATGAGAATTAGTGTGGGCCACATTAGTTTTTAACCCAAGCTAAATTTCTAGTAGAAAATTAGCTTGGGCACATCAATTGCTCTTCTAGAAAATGAATGTGGGTGATTGTTTTTATTTTACAAGTAATATTCAATGTGGTGATCATAAGTGTTCACAAAGACTTAGGGGTAGACACGGGGTCTTGGACCCATGTTGATTCCACCTTGACTAGAAAATTAGGGTGGCCCATGTTAATTTTCCACCCACAACACTATTTAGTGTATTTTTTAGTTGTGCCCGGAATATCAACTAGCAATCAACTGAGCTCGTCTTAGGGGATGGTTTTACACTAGTAACCAATGACCGTGACCACCAAGGTTGTAGTGGCATTGCAACGCATTTGTTTTCAAAGCTCGTATACATTTCTTATTCATTATCAAAAGAACACGAGCATCCTTGTTTCCTTTAATGATCTTATACTACACTATATATGATATTTAATGCCACCAATTCTAATTTTCTTGCTCAATACTAATTATAAACCCCGGTGTAGTGTCACCAACACTAAATGCCAACCCAACATTCATTTGTCATTCCTTGTAAGATTTGGGGGATTATAGATTTACATGTTGCAGTTACTGTCACTTACCAAGTGATTTTTCATCCAGATTTTAATCATCCATGACAATACTTCATCACAAGTTGCTGACAAGAGACGGTATGGTTTTGGCCAATGGATGAACTCATCCATCATCCATGACAACATTTGTAAACGTATTCACACAAAGTGTCATCCAAAAAGTCACCATAGTGACATTAAACACCATATTTAGTGTAGATCCCCCGATCAAGCATGCAGTCCAGTCTCTGTTAAACACTTGTTTTCCTTCTTCTAATAATGTCCAATGTCTTGGGAGATTTTTGAGCATAATCAGTTGAGATCCTAGCTAGTGTTCCCAAGTCCAACCGGTTACATGGTTCCATCTCTCGGCATTTCGTTATTAATTGGAGGCATATTCTCTAAATTCCTTCTAAAATGATCCGTAAGTTGTGAAAACCCAGAACTTCAACTGGTTATCTCTCAAAAACTGAACCGGTTCATCTGTATCTAAACGTCGGCTCTTCCCCATTCATTGATAATGTGTGAGCAGCTTAATTAGAATCCATATTTGACCACACATCCCTCAAGCATAGGCCCACGTATATAAGTTGCTTAATTAGTTCAAGTTTGCATCAATCCACTGCAAGATTCAATGGAATTAGAAGGCAAACTTACTTATAAAGTCAAGGTTCCCTCGAATGCCCCCCAAAACAACACTATATCCGGCTACCGGCTATGACGGTTTCATGGTGACATCAGTATTTGTCAATGATAGTGTGCCCTATGTAGGCTATATAGAGATTATGACATCACTTGTATGATCTCACCTAGCATCTATAAAAGGGACAACTGTGGACTCAAGCACCGAGGAAGTTAATTAGGTCACTTGAGGTAGGGGAGGGCGCTAAAACCAATACCCCACCCAAAAGCAACACTTACAAACGAACACCTCCCATTCACCAACACTCCACTACCTTGAACCATTCCCCATGGAATAGGAGTGGCTGGGCCCACAGCGCGACGGGTTAGGTGCCATGAGTGGCGCCACTGCATATATACCTGCCTCCCACTACTAGAGAAAGGTGGGTCTACAAGACACGCCAATCTAACACGAAGTGTCCAAAATGACATCGGTTGGTGTCATTTCGGACGCCTCATGTTAGATTGGCAATTTGGCATGTCACGTACACCCACCTTTCCTACTAGTGTGCACTACCTTCATAAAGGGTAGGTAACATGCTCCACTCTATCTCGGGTCGGTTTAGGGTGGCTTGGTAATGCCTATTCTAGTCATTACATTCACCCGGGGGGGGAGATAGTTCAAGCCCACAAAGCCGAGGGGGTTGGTTATGGGTACAAACACGGGTCAGACCTGGTGAGCAAGGGGGTCAGTTATGGGTGGCAAGGGAACAATTATACTATTGAACCAAGTGGGAGTGGCCATGTTGGGCTTTGATCTAGCTTGAGTCTAGTACCCAACTATAATGTGTTGGTTCTAAGCAACGAAGGTGGGGTACTTTGAATATTCATCAAATATTCAGTTGAGGCTATTTTTCTTCTTCTTTATACATATGTTTAGCCCAAAGGCTAAACTGAACTTTTTGTTAATATCAACCACATAGCCATATGTATGTGTAATAGCTTAAAGTGGTAGTTTAAGCCCCTCTACCTTATCATGAACCATATGCGTCCATATAGAGTAGAATCACATGTTCCTAATCAGGGTTCCATTGAGAATCTATAGGAAGCTATAATATTGATCAAGTTGCGATTGATTTCAATAATTTATTTTCGTGGGTGGCTAGATTAATGTTCCGCATTTCACAGTTTCTAAAGGTTAGTTTCCATGTAGGCTGCTCGGCCACCAAATTATAGATAATGGTGGGTTGGAGGCACCATTGAGAGCAAAGGCATCATGCGGCCTAGTAATTGCATAATAAAAAGCGGGGCCGAAAGCCCTTGTCAACTCTCGTCCATATTGGATTTAAATTTTGTATATGTAGTGGAGACATTTATCACATCAAACTGAAAAGCTTAATGCAAATACATGAATCCCTTTTCTAGCATGCCATTAGTATGTACACAATTGTTCTTCTATATAAACTTCTTATATACAGGGGGTTATATTCCATAGAGATCCATGCACGTCATTTAGGTTTCCAATGAAGAATCCAACTCCTGAGCTCAAGAGGCATGTGCAATGTTGGATGTCGGATGTGCATGGTAGGAGCCATGGGAGAATTGTGTTATGATGTGGGGCATCTCCTTGGGTGTTGGCATGAATTAGTGTATAGCCATGAGTGATGTGGTGGGAGAGTAGTATGTTTCGTATTTCTTGGGAAGTGTTGTTGTGTTGCGCAATACGTGAGTGATAAGGTGAGGATGGGGGCCCATACTTAGGAGATGGGGCCACGTGCCAATGAGTTGTTATGGGCATAGTGTACATGTTCGGGTGATGTACTTAGTGGGCTGTATAATTTTCTTCAAAGGCTACCCATATGTTGGGTGTGGCGAAAATAATGGGCTTGTGTTATTTGGGCTTCGGTGGCCCATTGGGCATCTCATAAGAGATTGGACCATTTGTGAAGATTGGAGTTGACTAGCCATTGTGGCATATTCGCATTTTGGTGTGGGCATGTTAATGGATGAGATATGTTTGTTCCAATTATGTGTAGTTCTTGTGGTTATTTAGGGATGAGCCGGGGGGCAGGGGGTGAGCGAATATGGGATGGTGTGGGTGGGTGTGGATGAATGGGAGTGGGGATGGCATGAATCTTATGGTGTCATTGTTGGCTAATTTATAAGCTTCTTCGTTTTTTGTTATCTTGGTGTGGGCTCTTACTTCGTGAAGGTTCGTGCAGGGAAGAGTGGATTGTGTGGGTTATAGCTTGAAATAGTAGGTAGTTGGGTGGATGTGTTATGAGGATGGGCATTGGAGGTGGTTTCTAACAAGGTAAATGTTATATAGGCTATCCGTGAATATCTTAACTTATCGAGTGTGGGTGTTTTGTAAGTTCCAATGCGATTATGATTGAGCTCTTAGGATGTTTGGGTAGTCGGGTAAACGTATGGCAATGCTAGTGTCTTTGGGCCACATATGCTAGATCCAGCAATGTTGCCTTCCCCATTGTCATTTGGGGGATTTAAGGAGCCACATGTGTAATAACATGTGCCAGGTGGAATTCGGTGAGAGTCCGCCAATTTCTATGCAACTCACGGCAAGGATCTTCTAAGGCTTACACTTGAGCCTTAATATCCTTTCTTGGCCACAATTATGTGGAGCCACAAACGTTACATTTCTCTCCATCAATTGGGCTTCTTGAATCATTATGTTTGCGATGTTCTTGGTTGTTGAAAGCCATATTTAGTGGTCAAAGGGTTGTGTGAGTGAGTTTGTTGAAGATAGTTGAGAGGTCAACATGGTTGGTGAGGAGAGTTGAGAGAGGGTTTTGAGAGAAAGGGTGGGAGGGTTTAATCAGAGCATCAACTGCTTTTCCAAGCAAAATTCATAGAAGAGCACTCTCAAATTTTGCCAGGCTTCTATTTTGTAGGGAGGTCCAACATTGTCATCCATTGGACCCTACTGCACGCCAAATTTCTCCCTCACCATAAGCATCTCACAGTTGGTCATATGTGCATTAGACCTACAACTTCACAAGGAGACTCCTCGTCTCTTTCCCTCTGTAACATCTTGAATTCATATTTGTCACCATGTACCTTACATATGTTGAATGGTAGTTTCCCCTTACACCCTATCAATTCCATTGTTTGTTGTGTATGTTGTGTGAGGTAGACAACGCCAGGTGTTGTGTTGTTGACCATTCACATCTACTCAAATAAGAAAAAATGCTCATAAAATTTGTAGGGTTTAGGGTGTAGGGGGATCACATGAACGTCCTCTCAGGAGCCAACTGAACTGGCTATCTTCTTCTCTACCGTGCTCATGGGAATGCTCGACTGACATGAATCCCTCATGGATATCGTTCTCCCTACCTCGCTTGACTCACAAGATGACACCAATTTAGACGTTGTTGTCCCTTTGGTGGAGGATGACAACACACATGGTGTATAGAGAGAGTGAAAGGGTCTTCATTCCTCCACGTGGCGTGCTTTGAAGTTGAATAGTCCGCCATGAAATTGGAGAGGCGTGTCTGAGACAAGAGGTTGTGTACTGGGAGCCATTGTCCGAGTTGATCGTGCTCTCTCGGTTAGTCATCTCCAACATGCCTCCGCATTAGCACACGTCCAAGAGTGGAAGTCAGCAATTCTATGGTAAGCTGTAGCGTTGCCTAGACAAGGTAGAAAACCCACTTGCATTACAGATAAAGGGACTACACTAAACATGATATTTAGTGTCACTTACTATTCAGAATTACACATCCCTATATATATATATATATATATATTCTTACTATTGATGTAATTTTTTACCAAGTAAAAGATGTTAGTGTTCTATAATGTCCAAATAACTAATTCAACCAAGGTGCACAGTAAACAGTTACAGTGTTGCGGAATTCCAGACAGCAAGTGACATTAAATGTCATTTTTATTGTAGCTGCCACTTTGGAATGTCCGGGTCCATCAAGTTGTGTGCATTGACAACGTCAAGTTGCTCGAGGTACATCTCACATTTGGCAGCTATTAGTGCTCGCATTTCTTCTTCTTCTTCTTCTTCTTTTGGGGGGGGGGGGGGGGGGGGGGAAGCGCTTGTAGACTAGGTTTGTTGCGTTGCATAAGGAACATGAGGGGGCACATGCAAATTCAATTGTGGAGTGCATGTGTTGATTGGCACTCTCTTAGCTGCAAAAAAATGGTTCAATTGTAATGCTAAGAGCATGTTCACTGGTTCCATCATACAACGTTCCGGAACGGAAGAGTTTTGGGTTTGGCTTGGGAGATGGACTCATGCGTCATACCAAATCATTATAATTTTGTTGACGGGGGCCTAGAAAGCCCTCCTGGACTGGACTAGTTTGGGTATATTATAGCCCAACTTTCAACTCCTAGCTGGGGAAAAATGGTTCAATTATAATGTTGAGAGCATGTTCACTGGTTCCATCATACAACGTCCCGGAACGGAAGAGTGTTGGGTTTAGCTTGGGAGCTGGACCCATGCGTCATACCCAATCATTACAATTCTGTCGACGGGGGCCCGGAAAGCCCTCCTGGACTGGACTAGTTTGGGTATTTTATGGCCCAGCCTTCAACTCCTCTTCAAGAGAATCAACTATCAATACCCAACATTCTTTGACCAAATCGAATCTTAACTTCAACTATTTTTATGTGAAGTCCCGTGTATTGTGAGATATTAGTCTCAAACACGGGACCCACAGTTTACAAAACTCATATAGAGTGAACGTGTGGGACACAAAATGAGACTACTCCCCTCTAAAATAATGTTACCCGATTTAGCGCCCCTTTGTCTTTGTGTTTGCGTTTGGTGTACAATGTGGGAGGGTTCATGCACGAGGGGTTCCGGAATGCTCTAGAATTAAATTATTGAGTGACTTCGTATTGTATTGCTAAAACGAAGTCATTCAGGTGCCATGCATTGACCACATTGCAGCCTTTATAGAATCAAAATTATGACAAGTGAACTAGCTTAAACCTCGGAGTGGTTATAATGTGTGTGAATTCGCAAACCCCCGCTTAGTGAGTGACTTGCAAATCGTATTGAAAGAGAATACAATGCGAAACAGGGGGAGCTTGAGTGTAGTACGGTGATGAGATGAGTATCTATAGAGCCTTCACTTGTTATGACTACATGTAATCTTATTAGGCTAGCATTTGCCCATTACCTTGCACATAAACCCTTTTAAAGCTTTCCATGAGGTTAATTTAATGGGGCAAAAAATGAGGGCTTTCGTACAACAAGCTAGCACGTGACTGATGCACTTGACAGTATTCAAAATCTTGCATACGACAATGCATTTTATTATTGCACTCGGCATTTGGATAAATGATTGGCACTTGAGATATGCACAGTGATGGAGTTCAAGGAGAAGAGCCATATTGAATTACGCCAACAGTTTACCAAACTTGAGCCTAGCTACTCTGTCTCACTCTGCCATAAGAAAGATGGACTTCATGGCTTCCTCCTTCTAAATTCCCTGTGAATGTTGGACAGAAGTGTCCTCGGTTAGTTTAATTGTTGTGAGCGTCAAAGAGGAGAGACAACTTTGTTCATTGAAGTATTGTGAGATTGGGAAAATTTTGAGACAACAATATTGATGCTTGAATTGCAACTTTTCTTTGCTGGCTCGAGTTTTCATAACATTGTCCAGTTACATGGGTTGCGTTCCATTCTATGTTTAGCATTTGACATGGGTATCCACTATCTTATCTTCTAACATGGGAAGTGAAGAAAATGATGCATGTACAAATAATGAAGAGTGCCAGTTTGAATAGCAAGAATAACAAACGAATATTCTTACTTTCTCCACAAACCCACATAATATAATTGACATATTCCAAGATCCTAGAACCAACCCCCATGATCAAATAATGTTATGTGAGAGTGCGATGAGTGTGTTGGTTTTGCGGGTTTAAATCCCCGAGGGAATCCTAGCTTGAAGAGAAGGCCTAAGCAACTACTTAGTGAAAGGAAACGGAGGTGCATGTTGACTAAGAACCTCACCTTCCATGGAGGACATGGCCATTATAAGTAACCGGGGGTTAAAATCCTCATGTTGGATCCAAAACAATGTGTGATCATTAATTAGATCAGAGATAGAATAATGTACAGGTATACAGATCGAGCAAGGGTGTAAAGAGAAACTGAAGCATTTATGTTTGTCTCTGCAATGATTCGATGTGAAGAAAAATGAATTGGCAAAGAGCTTGTATGGGTTGTATGTGCAAACTGTGCGTGTTGTGTCTATCCCTTAACTACGCATATTTTTTCCCGGTCAGCTGGACATCTTGCCTGAGTTTTTCTAGATGAGGCAACGGTGTTATGTAGTGGGTAGAAAATAAGAGGCTCCCGTAAGAGTGGTGAGAACGGAGGAAATCTTCTTCTTCTTTATGGCAAGGAGAGTATTTACTGTAAACCTGCAACAACTTTCTCTATTTTTTGCCATATTTTGAAGGGACTTTTGTAAACTCCGCAGTATCTTGGTTACATCTAGTGTCACGTAGGTTCAGGAGGTAAGATCCCCAGCTCGTGTGTTTGGCAACTCAAAGTTTTAGCTTAACAACTCACATGTTTCGGGTGTGAACATATTGTGATATTGAGCACCTTTATGTGACATCATGAGGCCCGTAATGGGCCTCATGACCATCTGAGTGCCACTCAAGTCATTCGAAGGGTAAAATGTTGGGAAGTCCTTAGAGCTAATATTTTTTCGTTTCTCAGCACATGTGACTTTTGAATGAGCAATAGACCCATATTAACTTAGTAAGATTAAGTTCGGATGAATGAATTGTAAACCTATAGTGGGTAGGTTTTTATTGACCCCCCCCCCTTAATTGGGTGGCACAAATCTCAAGCTTCTTGGACCTTTAGAAGGTCAAATGGTTGTCTCCTCTGAAGAATCATCGGCATATACTTACAAAAATTTAAAACTTTGGGCTTTGCAAATGGGGTGAAAATTTTGAAAACCAATTACTTATTGACGTACTGATTTTGTGGTGATTGTTGGAGACGCTCCAATAACCATCAAGCATGCAAGAACTAAAGTTCAAGAGGATCCAACAAACATATCCTTGTAAGAAAGAGCAACTCCATTTACGCGATGATGATATAAAACATTGGCTCTTGAAGGAGCAAGCATGAATGAAGAGCCTCTTCGTCCACAGGGCTCCCATTTACACAAAAAGCTCGCAAAGGAGATCTCTAGCTTTATTCAAATCATAAAGTTCGCCAATCAAGCTACCACTATACGGTCATCACACAGCAAAAGACAAACATATATGTATTCCTTTCAAAATCCTAGAAAGCTTACCTTTCACATGTTTGGCCTAACCCAGAAACCAATAAGTATTGGTGGGCCCAAGGCCCCTCCCTAGCACTTGATTGGTCCTAAACTCCAGCCCACAGCCTATCATCCTTGGCCTCCCTCCACAGTCTCTACATTGAGGGGGGGGGGGAAAAAAAAAAAAAAAAAAAAAAGAAGAAGAAGAAGGAAAAAGAGTGTCAACAATTTGTACGCTCATGATGAATCATCACTTGATAGTACAACTCCAAACAAAATGGAAACAATTCCTTGAAGTAAATGCACACATACAGTGTCTTGTGTCTATATATATATATATATATATATAGAAGAGACAACCTTGGGACCTTGTATGAATGTATATATGTCTGTGAAAGACTGCACTATTTATTATGGCATGTAGTCATGACCAACCTGATCGTGTCACCCTAGGGCCACTTCACACACGAGCCAAGAGCCGTGACCATGAAATTGTGAGAGGCCAAAAGAAAGTGTCCAAAGGCCGTCTCAACACACCTCCAAAATCATGTAGTGTGGTCACGGATCCTCAAGCGTAGTGTGAAGTCATATGTGACCGGGTCCTCAACTGAATGCTATTCCAATGAATGTTTGTTCATGTGGGTCCTCACACATGATATAATAGAATAAATCAACGGTTGCGAGGGTTAAGAGTGCCATGGTCTCCTAGTTTTGTGTTAAGCGTACCTCCAAGAGGTGGTTTTTGAAAACAATCCAAGTGACCACGAAACATGACCCATTCGATGCCATGTAGGAATCCATGTAGACTTTACACCCATCTTGCAGTCACATACTCCTCTGGTCCCTCAAGTGTGGTGTGAAACGAACTTGGACTAACTCCGCCTTTTCCACTAATGAGAGTGCTTGAAGTGTCATGTTGATGGGCTCTCAATCTCGTGTGTGAAGTGGCCCTTAGGACCACTTCACACACAAACGCCCAAGGGCTGTGACCATGTAATTGGGAGGGTCCTTCGTTCTCATCCAAAGGCCACACCATCAACACGGTCTACTGGAATTTGTGTTAGGCCTACCTCTTGGAGGTGGGCCTTACCAAAATTATGGCATACCCTGAAACATTGTAAATAGTTTGCCATGTAGTAATGCATCTAGACTTTTCTTTCATGAGAAGTTATTGGGCCCTTAGACCTTCACCTTCTAGTGTGAAGTGAACTTGGACAGTCTTGGCCTTTTTGACCAATGAGAGATTTTAGAATGCAATGGTCACAAACCTCCAATCTCATGTGTGAAGTGCCCCTTACTTGCTTGGTTGGAATTTGCACCCATCAAAACTCAACAAAACCAGTAAAAATCAAGATATTCCAACTTGGCATGTCATTTGAAAGACAACTCAAAAATAATATCCGTCACAAAAAGGGGGAAAAATCACTTGGTGATTGACATGTATATTTGGGAATGACTTGTCACCGTTTTTGCAAAAACTCCTTCCTATATTCTACAATCCTAGAATCCTTTGAGTAAGAAAAGGCTCTAACATTTAAAATGTAAGGTCCATGGTTTCAAAACCTAGACCCTCGATTCTCAAATCCTAATGAGAGCAACTCCTCCACTCTAGCTTTAATCTTCAAGGTAAACATATAAGATTGTGGGCTCAAAAATGGCGCGGGTCAAGAAAAACTACATTGACCAAAATTATCGTGGTATGAAAATATAAACCATGCCATAATAATAGGTATAGAAGGTGCAATTGAATATCATGCCACTCAATGAGCATGTTCAATTTTTGTCAATTATTCACAACCTTGTTCCTTTGAGGCTACACTCTTTGTTTCATATGGTGTGGCATTAAATTCACAAGTGTTTGGGGTGGGGGGGAGGGGTCCACTCCCTTGCAGAGATTCAAACTACTTGCAATAAAGACGTATTGTATGGGGACTATGAAGCGATGTGCATGTTCATGGGATATTATGTATAATTGACGAGTAATTTTTGTAATATTCCTATTATGTTCTAAAAATGGATTTCTAATCTAATTTTCTCTAAGACCTCAATAACATTTACTTTGAAACATTAAATAAGACCCCGTATTTTATCACACCACATTTTCTAGTGGGACACCCAAGTAAGTTGGCTATTGAGCCTGCAACAATTAACAAATTTTGAACACATGGGCCAATCTCTTAAAGCAAAAAACACATGTTCTTGTTGTCCATTATTGAGAGGGCGTTGACCTTTTAGTGGCATAAACTTATTGCATTAGACACAAAAGTATGTGTTTTCAAATAATTGCAATAACCATACTAGGCTTATCTAGATAGATAGAAACTTTGGACCTCTTTCAAGGCTGGCGTGAATAAAGCACTTGTTCGTAATGTTAATGACCAAACGCCCATCGGTCAAAGGGCCATTCCGAGATCGGTGGCAGGCATGTGAAGACCTTTGATGCTTCATTGCTAGTTGATGTACTCCCTCCATTTCATATCAAAAGTTACGTTTCACTAAATATGTGGGATTAAGGTCATTTTCGCATTTTTAGCATGAAATTGTGTGCGTTGTATAGCTCTCACTAAGCACTTTCCGGTGAGCTAGGGGTGTCCAAAAATACATCAAATTTTTTTTAACGCCAATTTCATTGGAAGCCCGTCATTTTGGGCGGATGGCACCGAAGCTCATTTGCTAATGAGTAGTGAGGTTGAGACTTGTGCTCCTTAAGGTTTGTGTTTAGGGTTAGGGTTTTTGAGAAGAAACGGCATGGCGATGTCCATTTCTGATGAAATCGATGTTGACGGTGATGCTCACGGAGTTGAAAACCGTGTTGATGTTTGGGTTTAGGTCGAGTCTAATATCAATTGTTAAATAAGTGTAAATTGTTAGTTGATTAACTTGGTAGTTCATCAGCAACAACATTTACATTGTTTATAGCAACATTCCAATTCGTTTGACGAAGTTTGAAAGAAATTTCACCAAACGTATCTTTTGTTTCGTAACGCAAATTATGTCCAAACGTAACTTTTGATATGAAACGGAGGGAGTATATATTAGGCTTATCTACTTTGATAATACTACAAATAATGTTTGAATGCTAAACCCTGAACCCTGAACTTTGTAGAGAGGTCATAAACGGGCTTATGGATGACGATTCGCCCAAATAAGAGGCGTTAGGAAGGTCATGATAGGTATCCTTAATTTCCTCTTGAAATTTTCTTGCTAAATAGTGATACTCCTGTTCCAATATGAAGAGGGTAGTTGTTCACAAATTATTGAAAAAGTTGGAAATGAGCTAACCTTTGGCTTTGTTGACGGTTTATTATGTATAGTACTTCATAGTCGCATATTGGAAATTGCTATCTTTCTGAGTATTCATTTCCGAGGTCAAAATGGAGAGGTAACCTTTAGCCTTAAAGGTATGATGGGTTGCTTATTAAACCATGGACCATGAGGTCGTCCCAAGGCCTTGTAAAATCCATGATTGGATGTTGAACTCGTCCCAGGACCACTTCGGTTTACATCAAGGAAAAAATGTTAGAGTGACCATCGAGTTCGAGGTCATCAAAAGACATATTTTGAGGCCTACATTATCCAATGACATGGTCCAACGGGTTTTGCGGTGGGAGAGGCAAAAGTGGTGCTATGGTAGAAAAAGGCAAGGGCTCATGACAAAGAAACAATGGCATAATAAGCTTTTGATGATTTTTTTGGGGGAAGAGAAGATGAAGACAAGAGAGGACAAAAGAACGGTCAAATTTGAATTTTGTCCTAAACTGCTATTTTTGGATATATATAAAAAAAACCAGCACATTCATATTTTGGTGCATGGTCATTCCTCTTGATCCACATTCGGTTTACACCTAGTGAGGGACCCAAAGGCTTTGTAAATTGGTTTTTTTAAGAAGTTGGACCATGGAAGTTGGACCATTGAGTGGGACCATGGAAATTTCTCGGTTTTTATAGTTTTTCGATAGTTATTGCTTGTTTTTATAGTTTCAAACTTAACAAAGAAAATCTCGCAAAATAACAAAGTCTCCAACTTTTTAATAAAAGAAAACTCGGTAGTGAAGTACCCAGTTTGATAAGCAACTAAACAACACTACCATCACTAGTTATATTCACTAGCTCTCATTGGCTAAACCAACCCTAAAAGTGGGCCATGCTGGTAGGAACCGTTCATTGATGGCCCGCAATCTCACAATCTCACAATCTCACAGTCATGGAGGTGATTGTGAGATTGTGAGATTGCGTGCAAGGTTAACCTCTATCGAATATATGAAGTGAAAATATTCATTAGCTTGTATGATTATGTATTAGCAATGTAGAATATGAAAATCTAAAGAATCATTGAAAGTTCATAAAGTTTTTTGGGAATGGTCCATTGTTAGAATTGGTCGACCCTTTAAGGGCCAGGGGGTCTATATATGAGATACATGACGATTTGTACAAATGCCTAACAAGTCTTGAAATATATGAACAAATCTTACATAGTTGTCACAACCTTTATTTAGAAGAAAATAAAGTAAATAAATTGCACGTTACGAAGGTGATTATATGTAAATAGTATGTATTTGAGTTGAGGTCATTTCTACAAGCTCAAATGTCTTTGTAATTCGGTTTACATGTATGCATGTTCCAAATGGAATGATGCAAATAGTAAATGATATAATGTCAGATATGGTCACTTTTGAGGTTTTAGACAAAATTCTCACATTCGAAGTTTATGGATTTTTCCTAATGCGTTGAAACTTAGATTTAACTTGTGTAAACTGGACACACAACAATGCCAAACAATTTGAACAGCCAGTTGTTGGGATACAATGACTCCAAAACGCTTGGATCTTCGTTTTACCAGGACCCCAGCTAAGACGTTTTCGAAAGCGGGTCAACAAAGAACACCTCTAGTTCCCCCACGTTTGGTCGAAGCCTTGGAGCTCAAAACACCTCGTAATGTAGTGTAGGTAGCTTGTCGCTCGGTCCGTCCTCGGTTGGTGGCCGTGGTGGGTTGTCCTTGGCGGGGTCATGGCTTTGTTATTTTTTTACTACGTGGCGGTGTAGGTAACGCATTCAATGGGCCCCACTCTCCCCCCCCCCCCCCCACGGTTGAAGTGGGCACGTTATTATTGGTTCTTAATTCATTGATGGCGTTGGCTTACCATCACATGCCCGATCCCCCAAAATAGAGTAAAAGAAAGCCGGATATATACCAAAATGTCCATGTAACCATGCATTTAGGGGTTGACAATGCTTACTATTATAGTGTGTGTATAACAAGGCGATGACATCATCCTCTAGGCCCTAGGGCCAATAGCCCAAAAGCACCTCATGGAATCAATGAATAGATTTAACACCCAAGCCGACACAAGATCTTGTAGTTAAAGATTTGGTGCTAAATATAGGATATGTTAATCCTAGGGCTCCTTATTATATGCCTTCATCTCCCAAAATGGGCCCCATGTCCACAAGGCAAATCTCACACCCATCTGCCCTATATCTGGGAAGGCCCACACAAAGACCCCAAACCCCTCACAATGTTGTGGCTGCTAGCTTATATGCTAGCTTCCATAGCACTCCATAGGGTGGCATTAGGGCTTACTTTAATGCCCAAGTTCCAACCTAGGAGGATGGGTCATGGGAGGCTGGCTTATTATTAAACTAGATTTATCTTATTCTTCTTCATGGCTCCTCTAGGGCTAGCTAGCTAGTAGAAGACTAATCCCCAATTAGGTGGGGAAGAGCTTGAATGGAGTAGTATATTATTAGGCCTCCTTATTACATATTAATTGGGTCCTCACTCACCATCATATAAGGAGGAGCCTAGGTGTATATATGTAGGGCAGCTACAGTCTCTTATCAGAATGTCAAAGCACCTGATCTGTAGCAAGTCGTCTCCCCCCCCCCCCCCCTCTCAAAACGCACAAGAAAAATAACCTTGATGAACGTTTCTCATCGTGTAATAAACCAACAAGTATGCATGTGTCGTGTGGTCATATTTTCTCGGTGTTTCACCAAATAGACGGGCTCCTCCGATCCTTAATGATTATTGACATTGGAGGTTGCGTTCGTCTTCGAGTCTAAGAGGTTTTAGTGTGGTGATGATCGAATGAAGAAGAGAGTGGAAGATGACCCCGACGTTGGCCATTGAAAGTGGACTATGGTGGTGTTTCGTTTTCGAGTTGGTGGAACCCTTAACTTCCAAGCTTATGAAAGGGGGTTGTTTTGAGTGCAGTTCACTCATTGTTGGTTGTGGAGGAATTCTCATGGACAAGATTTGAGGTTACTATGAGATTTGTCTGTAGGATCTTGAATCATGGAAGACGAGCTATAATGAGGGGGGGGGGGGGGGGAAATGGCATGAATGACCCTTGGGATTTCAGGTTATAGCAATTGAAAGTGATGCACAAGTTATCCCTCCCCCCCCCCCCCGAAAGACCTTGGGGACCAATCAAATTCACCTTGGAAAATGAGTAGAATGCTTGTGTGATCCACTAGGTGGGAACTACTCAATAGTTGAGCATCTCCACAAGTTCCCATCCCAAAATGTGCAAACCACCAGAGGCTAATCACATTTGCATTTGGAGTATGTAGATTTGCCCATAAATTCTTACCACATATATGCACAAGAAATCCTGAAAGTTTTGAGAGTGTCTAATGTTAAATTGAACAGTCCATGTGAACACAAAGGCAATTTTTACATGAACTTCACAAAATATTTCACTTTTACCTTAATAAACATCTTTGATGTTTATGCAAATTTTGAATTGAAGTGACAACTATTGATTGGAGGCAACACCCTAACATGATCTCCTAACACAACAAAAACATGACCAGTTCCCAGTTTGTTACACATGTTTACACATTCTAATCGTCTACAAATTGCATGGCTCATGTGTCTATGGGTAGATATCCATGTTGGCTTGATGTTTATAGGTATTTTGACTTTGGATGAATGAGTTAGGTGGGTTAATGTAGGGAAGAAATCATCCATCAACCATAACTGGGTTGATTGGGAAGTTGAAGGTTTGACACATATGACCAAAAGGGCCGTAAGAAAAAAAAAACGGTTTGAAATATCTCGTGGAAATGGTTGGCGGTTCGAAGACATGACTAGCTAGGAGGAATTCACATCATTATCTAAAAGCCTTGCTCACGGGAATGTAGTGTGAAAGCATACTTAATTAGACCGGGACGTGGTGTTCTTAATGAAACTCGAAAAGGGGCAACATTGAATGTGCATTCAAGGTAACAAGACCTGCCAAAAAAGATGGTTAAAAAATGACATTTGCCGAATAGAAGCCATAAAGCTGTATGGGTTCTAGATGTGTCTAAAAACAAAACTTTGATGACAATGAACGCAAAAGAAAAACTCCATGTTCTAGTGATGTTAGTGAGAGATGCTCATGAGCATATTGGAAGGGAGTTAGTGGATGGATTTCAAATCCCCTTGTGAACAAATGGCAAATTTAATAAACAAAAACGAAATCTCAAAGCCCAACCGATCGATGCCAAAGCTTCTTTTTTGGGGGGGGGGGGGGGGGGGACGGGGGCAAAGGGGCTCACAATCAAGGCCAAGGCCTTCATTGAAATAAATGTTTCAATTGCCTCAACAGAAAAAAAGAAAGGCCAAGGCCTTCAAACAACAAGATGGAGAGAGATGACATTTTTGCAACATAAAACATTCCACCTCCCTAAAAAATAATTTATAGAAGTTTTAATTTCAGTATAACGATCATTTCTTTAATTTTAAATTTAATTTGTGGGACTGTGACTATGGTGTTTTTTTTTTCCTAGTGGTCACCTTCATTTGTTGTTGAGACAACCTAATTGAGTGGTCTCTTTGCAAAATCTGGGTGATCACCAATCATTATCCATTTTTATAAATTTAGGATTGCACGCTACTTTCTCAACCATGTTCAAACATGGTTAATCTTACATTTGGTGACTTTGTGTGAAGCGAAGGGGGACTGAAACTCCTCTCAACCAATGAAGGAATTTAGAAAATAGCGGTCATGTAAACACACCCTAAGTGTATATGTAATCCCAATATGGGCATCACAAAAATGAGATGGCCCTGGAAGACTGATGCCTTCTTTCAATGGTGAACACCTTGAAAGTGCGCCTACAATATCTCTCATGGGAGAAGCCTCTAGGCTACCACGTGGTTGGTGAAAATATATCCGGTTCACCTTGATACCCCCACTATGATTAGGTTGACTATAGGGGTTGCATTGGAACTCTAGTGCTAGGAAGGCAATGTGTAATTTTGACAAAGTTTTGCACGTCACATGACATTTGACATCCATATGCATGCAAAATAAGAAATTATGCATGTCAAGTGACACACGACAAATTTAGTTGATTGACACTCATAAGCAAATTTGTGACATGTGGTATTTGAAATTTCAAATACATATAGATGTAACTGAAGAACTTATCCATGCCTAATCAACCAATCTCCTAGTTTGATTGACATATATTTGACAATCCATATTTGAAGTTTGGCATGACAAGTCAAGGTAGTTAAATCACGTGTATAATGTACCTATTCACTATTTTTTAACATGATATTCACGAGAACATACTACTTTGACAACTCCAATAAACCAAGCACGTATTCTCTAGTAACATAACATTATGTATAGCTTACATGTTTAGAATTCGTACAAAGTTTAAAGTTATATTATGTTTAATTGAACTCTACACAATGTGTAGAGTAGTTAGATGACCTCTCACTACCGTTATATGAGGGGTAGTGATGTACGGTAGTCGTAGATTCACATTTCTCAATTTCTACACTTTAAAAAAATCTCACTTTTGGTCTCACTTTTAGTCTCACTTTTGGTCTTAGAATGTGGTAAAAAAGGAGCATACTTTGTGTTGGAATGTCCCCTTTACAACTTTATTGGAGTTAGGTTTTTTACCCTATTTTAGATAGTAATAATATGTAGTCTTATAGCGCACCCACACTTACTGGTGCGGGCCACCAGTGAATGGTGAGTACTAGCACTGGTTGCATCCAGTGGCTCTCACTGGCTAAACTAACTCTAAAAGTGGGCCCTGTTGATAGTAATTGTTCACTGATGGCCTGCACCAATAAATGTGGATGGGCTATTGATTCTTTATACCAATTGGCAATTCATGTGTCATATTGATTGTCATCTTATAGAGTCCATTGCACTCCACTTATCTAAAGAATTACAATAAATATGATATTTTATGTCACTATGGTAACTTCTTGGATGACACTTTCAAAGAATAAATTTAAAAATATTGTCATAGGTGATGGATGAGTTCATCCATTGGCCAAAACTCTACCTTCTCTTGTCAACAACTTGTGATATTGATTATGAGAATGTTCATCATGTGGACATCATACTCCCCCCAACGGATTTGGTTGACAACACAATTTCACTTCAAAGATTTGTATTTATTTCAATAATGGGAGGGGGGGGGGGGACTTGCATGATCTATCTATCTATCTATCTATCTATATCTCTTTTTCCCCTACTTGGGAATATTATTTTTCAACTCATACATCTACCACATGAATGCTAAATACCTTAAGTTATTGGTTTAAGGTGTTGCTACCTTAGATTTTTGGGCTACCAAAGTATAAAGTTGCTAAGTGTTGATGTGGCCCACCTCTAGTTGGTTCAATTTTAAAGCCCACAATGATTTTAGAGATACATTGGCTATTAAAAGGAACATTTGCAATTGTCTAAGTGGTGTAATGACCCACCTAGGCTTGTATGTATTGCAAATCAGGTGCCCATAAATCCCATAAGCTACAAAATACGAGTCATAAAGATTGATGTTTTCGCTATGAAATTATAGTTGTCTTGACGGATTTATTCCATTTCATACCTACTACCTACACTTCATTATAAAAGCTTTGATGTGATATATATATATATTTTTCATGAGCACATTTGGTCCAAATTGCACTTAGAGATTGAAAACTCAAAGCAAACTCAAATTGAATTTCAAGGTTTAGTTGGGTGTCCCTTACACGTGCAAAGCTGAGTATTGTCCCACATCATTGTGAACTTGAAGGGCTTACAAATTTATGGGATACAACATTGTCTACACATAATTGTGGGATATACAACACATTGTTATGGGACCCAATGTACAACCCAAAGAGGTGAATAGGTTTTTTTAATAATAAATTTTCTTAAAGCTTTTCCATGTAATGGGAATTTTTTCCTTTTCACTTTTCTTGCGACATGCAAGATTGATTTCAAACTTTATATATATATATATATATAAAATGTGACAGATGCACAAATGTCACATGATGTGAAGGACCAAGCTTAAGTTGCTACCTCACTTCAAACTCCTCTACATCGAATAGGATCATTAGTGTGGCATTTTGAATAGAGTGACATACCGTGTTAACTTGCAGTCTCAAGTTACTGAGATACAATCAATTTCACTTTTTGACACATGGGGTTGTGCGAGTGTGTCTTCTTACTTGCTTATTGCAATGATTTATTTATTTATTTCTAATAATTTTGGTCTAATGTTACAATTACTATCACATTAAAGTAAGTGTTATTCCTAATAATGGAATTTTAATGAAATTAGTGCTACACTGATTATCCCAATTAGCACGTGTTATTATTTGGAGTTATCCAGTGCAATAACATCTTACTCAAAATTTCATTTTTCATTGACGAAAGTTTGATGGGTTGTGTAGACATTATAGAACAGAAAATTACTTTGCTTAATAACATATTACAATTTCATTAAATGATTATAGTACTTTGTAATTCCGAATAGTAACACACACTAATTGGGATAGTCAGTGTTGTCACACTAATGAACTTATTTAGTGTACTGGTCTCTCACTCTTAACACAAAGTATAAGAAAACATTCACAAAAATTCTTATGTTGACTACTAATGTCATGTTGAGAATTACCGGAAATGACATTTGAGGGTGGTAGACAATTTAGGTTACTCTTGTGCAAATAGTGTACTTGACACTCATATACCTTGGGTCAAAAGCAACCCAAAGTCCGTTTTATTGGAGCTACCCCAATAACCAAATACAAGAAGGGCCAAAAATTCAACATGAAATTTGCCAAAACTGAGACTTTCAAGCCAAAAGAATGGATTATACTAATATCCAAATGTTGCAATTTACAAGATAGAACATGCATAATCCTTGACAAGTTTGTGTTGTGGAGCGTAGGTTTGAATACAAATATGGTAGTATATTGAAATTTCAAAAACCATTTCTATCGATAGAATGTAATAGAGCTAAAATGGAAAGGATTCTACCATAGCTATTTACCACACAATGGGTCCATTCCCTTCTCTCTCTTTTACTTCCAATAGTGACTACGTGTGAAAATATCTTTGATTTACCGAGATAGTGATATCAATAGGTACGTGAGTTGCACCTTGATTGATAGCTCATTTAACCTACCCAAACGTTATCACATCTTGGGTGGGTGAATGTTCACAACACCTACCAAGGGAGAGGGCACACTGGGGGAGGGAGGGGTAAAAAACATTGAGTACTATTTTATAGCCATGAGATTTTTATTTGCATCTAAACTAAACCCTAAATAGGGATCATAGACCTTGAAGTAATCCGGTGAGCTCAACATGGGATTAATCAACAAACAATCTATACACTACAAGTCATTTCTCTTATTACATATATGTCATGTGGATGGGTGACACTTTGTGGTGTGTACGTAAACACATACATTGTGTAGGTGAAAACACAATGAAATGTTCTATTGTTGTGTTTATGGTCTTTTTCAAATTTAAAAGTGATTTCAAAGTACAAAATTGGAATGTAATGGTTTGAAATTGTTCCAAATAGCCAGAAATACGCCAAAAAGCTTATGGAATGAACAACCCTCAACCTAGTAGGGGCTTAATCTAACTTAAAGCCCTTCAACCACAATGGATGAGTTCATCTAGATGTCATGAAGCTCAACTGCTTGGTCTAAGTGATCTCATCCATTATGGATGAAGGGACTCTATTAAAAACAAATCCCCACTATAGGTTCATAAGAAATCTAGTCCAATTGGACCACACTACTACATCAATTTGGAGCCTTTGATGCCATTTAAAAAAAAGTCAAATCAACCTACATACATGTAATACTTCATTGCATTTTTACCTCTCCCATGAACGAGTGTAGTTAGACACCATAAAACTCAAGCGAAGCCCTTGTATATGGAATTAGGATTCATGCCACTCAGGTTAGGGGGTTTTGTAATTTATTTCATTTTATTTGTATTATGATAGATTCATCCTAACTTAATCTCACTACACCAATTTAGAATCCGTGCTTCTAATTCCACGATCGAATATTCTAACGAAAAATCTCCAAGTTGCAAGGATTCCATTTTTTTTTTACCTTGAATTCACTTGAGAAGCACGACTCCTTGGCCTCATGTATGTGTGGAGTACATTTGTAAATGTACAATTGGAGTCATCAAATGAGAGGAACACGTGACAAGAATACATGGCGGCCGTATTTGTACCATGCATTGTTGACCATTGTTAGAGGTGCTAAGGTAGTGGGCTATTGGCCTCTCTTTTCAAAGGCATTGACCCATGTTCTCATACGCAACTAATCAAGATGAAGCGGTTGTAAAGCTTGTGAAGTATGTTGATTTTTCAAAAACCAACATACGGAGGTTTTTGTAATTGTGTTTATAATTACATGTACGGTAAGTGGGCGCAAACAAACGCCTTTCCCAAATGAGCCCACGTCTCCTAGGATAGAAAACAAGGGACTAGTACAAAATTGTATGTTCAAATCAATGGTTGAGTTGTTTTAATATTATTTATGGAGCTTGTATTGTATTCATTCTCAAAAGTGAAGATTAGCTTTCTTTTTAAATGACTATTAATTAAGTCTCCCCAACCTTCTTGTTAAGGGTGGAATAGTTATACAATATTTGGCTTCTATTTAGTAGGAATGCATGTTTCAATAGCAACTTTGGATCAATAAGTTGTTTTATAATAATAAAAATAACTATTTGGTTTAGCGTTTGGTAAGTTATTGGTTTACTACATTAGTATCTTAATGGTTTACTAACCATTAATTTTAGGATTTGCCATGGTAATCATTGGTTCACACCATTGGTTCAATTGATAACTAGGGTATCTTCATGTTAGGGTTAGATTTAAAGTTTAGAGTCGGACCTTCTGCTTGATCATCCAACTATCTACCAATATGATCATTTTTCTTTTTCTTTTTTTTGCGATCTCTTCTAACTTCTCAAGCTTTTTCATATGTTGCCTTATGCTTATTCGACATGACTTTGTTCGTGATTATATCCGCTCGTTGTCGTCATCCAATCTCTCGAGCTGGAGGAATAATTGTGCTTACAACATGTTGTTTGCATCCATGCTGGAGTGAATGAGAGACACTTCACTTTGATCATCGCCGCAAGCTCATATGTGAACCTGGAACGGGTATACTAAACGTGGCTATGGGACAAATGCTACTGCCTCTTATCGGAGGTGGTCCCTATTAGTAACAAATGACAAGGACATTGTAGGCCTATTGGGAGGATACGAGTTTTTGTTTATCGATGTTGTGTAGTTCAAGGGTGGGTGCTATGAGGGCATGGTGTCTTGGCTTGTTGCAACGTGTATTGGGTTCGATTCTTGGGGCTTGGGTGTCGTCTATTCCATTATACGAGCTAAATGAGTGGGTTTAGGTATCATGTTGTTGTATTCATTTTTGGAATTTTGTTGTTTGTATGTTTTGGTTTTGGTGCGTGCTCAGGTGGGGAGTATTGGTGGTTGGTGGTCTTCTAGTTTTAACTTGTTGAGGATGAGTAGGGTGAGGAATCTCGCAGCTATCAAGTTGATTTGTTGCATGCATGCATGTATGGCCATTAAAAAGGATGCAGTATTGTTCGAAGAGGCCGGTGATGTTGTTTGTCCGAATGCCTCCTTAGATGCATGTTGTGAGGATAATGAGTGTTACATACCATTTGGCATATTCTAAGGTGTCCACCAATGATTGATATTTTATTTTATTATTTCCGTTAGGATGTAGTGGTGGGGTTGCAGTCTTGGCGAAACGTGTATTTAATGAATTGTAGGCTCGAGTTTTGGGTGGAATAGTGTAAATATACTTAGATATAGTTGACTAAGCTCGGTTCAATTTTTTGGTTGTTGTTACTCGGGCCGATCACACCCCCTTACGTTTCATAAACACGTGCAATAAAAGTTTGCTACCCTATATTATATGCCATAGATAGATTTGAAAATTATGATATTTTTTCTAGATATACATAACCATTGATGATATCATATGTATATTTTCTTGAAATTTTTAGTCATCTTCATTTTTTTGTAGTAATTGTTTTACTTCAATTCTACGTCATTCTAGTTAGAAATAATATGTTTTATTAAAAAAAATCATCAAATTTGGTTACCATTTTTTTAATATGTAATAGATACCGTGTATATCTACTCATGTGAAAAAATTCATAAAAAATTGACCCATTTTAGTGATGCTTTATGTAAAAAGTATATTTTT
Organism: Polytrichum commune; assembly: GCA_950295325.1. NCBI lineage: Eukaryota > Viridiplantae > Streptophyta > Polytrichopsida > Polytrichales > Polytrichaceae > Polytrichum > Polytrichum commune. Next base: position 20,167,672 of record OX485808.1, on the reverse strand, counting down.
ATTTTTATTTTTTTATCACACGTGGTGTTCAACTTGACAATGGAGTGCACCCCCTGAGTGTTGTTGTGAGTTTTTTATAACGTGGCTCCTGCATTACAAAGCTTAATCGACATCTCCGGCCATGCAAAGGTGTTTTAGGGGTTTGTGAATGTGCTTTTCAAAATATTACTTTCCCATATATCCCACATAGTGGTAGCTTGCGTAAGTATCGCAAGTAGATATCATCTTGTGTCTCAGTACCTCATCCTATTATTGGTCAATGTAAAGAACTGGTTTTTTTTTAATGTAACTTTGTAAATTTCTTCATGGTTTTGTAAGAGGACAAGTTACACTATTACACATGTGATACTAAATATCATAAACGGTGTAGTCCACTTTCTTTTATGTTTTGGGAGAATCATGACAAATGCCACCCACATCGTGTATGTAATTGGGATCCTTAGAGCACATATGGTGCTCCATGTTACTACCTCCATAGATGCTTCCATTTAAAAATTTTGTTTTTAGAGGAAACATATGTCAATAAGAGGAACGTGAAGGCTGAGCATGCTTTGTTGGCTTATTCTAATTGTTAGTTGAATATTCTACTATTCTATTGATTATTAGATAGAGGCAATCAAGTGTGTCATTGTGATGTGCAATGTGAAAGACAATAATTTTTTTTTTGTAGTTCAACTCTAACCTCTTCATAATTTGTAGTTATATACATGCATACTTTGAATGGGATTCATCACACTTGTTGATTCCAATGTTGTTTGTGCGCTCACCCTATATTGTGAACTATGATGCACTTCGACCCTTTGTCTGTGTTTGTCTTTTCCTTGTAAGATTAAGTTCGTACCCTTTGGGTTTCCAAGTCAAAGGTAGATTTGTACACGTTTTTCAGTCACAAATAACTAGATTAAGGTTTGGCAGTCTTTGTAAATGAAATGGATCTAGTAAATCGTACTAAATGCCTCAAAGTCCAATTCAAACTTAGTTGTTCTAGAATAGATAACTTAGACCTTTCTTATGTATTCTAGAGACTACAATGCATCCCAATGTGGCATAAAGTCTACTATGATTATTTATAAGTAGTAGAAGATTTTATTGAGAAAGAAAGAAACGTGGAATTATGAATTAATCTAAATTAATTATATTTATTTACATTTGATCACACTTAATTAGTTTAAATGCATATGAGTACTTTGTGAAAGTAGAAGGTATTAAATAGACTATAGTATTTAACATATTAAAAAGAAATTGCGAATTTTATTTCCATTTTAGAATGATAAAGACCCTTTCAATAATAATTCACAAAAATTAAAACCTTAGTGCTAATGAGGGTTTTGTAATATTTTTGACTTCCAAGTTAATTACATGTCTTGTTGGCAGTTTCACTTTGAAAATGAAATCCTAGTCGATTGCTTATTTATTCAAAGGAAGTGAACATATATATTGGATTTTGGACCTTGAAGGTGAAGTGCACTCAATATGGGATTTGCGGATAAGTGGCCCACAAGAATGCAAGGGCAATGGTTCTTTTGAAGTTGGGCGGGCAAGCATCGGTTTTCAGTCGGATCCTGGAAAATCTGGATTTTTTGGACGGGTGGTTGCCCTTGCCCGAATCTACCTCCCCCGAAAAGTTTGGGGGGGGTAACGTCCCCCATGAGAAATACATGTAAGACTTTGTCCCTATAGATTTGAGTTCAAATCACCCCAATTGAGTTCCACTAGACTAATGAAGGGTCGCTAATGCTAATATATGGATGGTTATAATAGCTTAGTTCATTGCCTTTTCACCTTTTCAACGGGAGTTTTATATGGCATGGAGGATGCTTTAACGCTACTTTGGACTAGTAGTAAAAGGAATTCAATATTTCCAAAGCCATACTTGTAAGATAATTGAGCCTATTATGAGCAAAAAAGAAGATGATCATTAAAATAGGATTTACGTAAAATTAGGATATTGTTAATTCAACCACATAGTTTGTTAAAACGGCCATATAGATGTGTTGCGTGGTCACATGACCTATCAAAATTTGAATTTTCATCGCACATACGAAGAGGAGCAAGCTATCAAGTTTCCTTCCCTTTTTTAAGCATTTCAACTGTGCTTTCTCTTTTGTTACTCTACATAAAGCTTTTGTCAGTGTGTGGTCGATTTAGCAATCCCCTTAAATTATACCCAATTTTGAACTTCAGTCCATTATAGGTTGCACAACAAACAATAGGTAGTGCAAGATTCCTTTACAATGTAAAGTCACAAGTGGGTAGTGATAAGGTAATAGCTTTTCTTGTTCTCAAAGCAACTTTGATAGGTAGACATGCACGATAAGGTACTTGTAAAATTGTTACAACCTAGCCATATGTTGCTAGATATGGAAGAGATACTTTTGCAATGATAGAGTGTACTTTTTTCTTCTTCTTCAATACATTGCAATGGGAAGACGCTTGAAGATCATATAGCAAGTCAAACCTACAATGTTGCAAGAGGCCAATTGGAGAGAATTCAAGAGAATCAAATGTGCAAGAAACGTTCACGAGAACACTACGGGCAATGGGCATCATTGCTCACCGGTGGGGTGGCAACCCTATATGTACCATATGAAGCCCGTGTGGTACACTATAAAAACCTTGCCGTTGCAAGGACCATGATAAAGCATGAGAAACGAGATGGAAGTAACAACACCATAACATATCCAAGTCTAAAATGAGTATTTGTTTTCACGCTAAGGATATCACGAAGAATAAAATAACAAATCTTAGAATGCATCACAAATTATAGGCCTTTGTTGTCATGTAAGTGATGAATGAATGCAACTGTCAGTTTGAGTTTTTTTTTGGGTGAAGAGACAAATCTATCACTTCAATAGGACTACTTTCACTGAATGTGTTGGTTTTTTTATATTTCTCTTTATGTATGTACATGCATCAAGTTACGGTAGTAGTGCGAGTCATGGTCAATTTTGAAGTACAAGGAATAAAAGTGGTTAGCACATACTATGAATATCATTGGGCACATGCTTCCTTTTTACCGACCCACATTGATGTACTCATATTTTACACGATGTTTCCAAGTTTGCACAAAGTGCTGCAACACCAACTCTTCCAACTTCTTCTTTTTGTTTTTGTTTTTTTTTGGAACACAAGAGGCTCTTGACATCCTGGCTAGTTTTCCGTCAAGTAGAGAGATGATTTCACAGTTGGAAATCCAACCACCAACCACTTCATTTGGTTTGAGTACCTTTCCACTATCATCCGGTAGTTTAAGGTCATCTCGAGCCATAATTTTTTCCTCTTTTATTGCAACTGACTTACATTGTTTGTCCATTTTAAATCCAACTGCATCTATTTCCATTTCCATAGTAACCGAAAGGGTGGTTTGCAATGACATGATGGGGGCACTACCCAAATGACTATTGCCATTTTCTTTTTGTCGACCAAATCTCAATTTTCTTGTACAAAGTTTCAGTTACATAAGCTATTGAATTGCTGGTAGTCATAATATATATATATATATATATATATGTGTGTGTGTGTGTGTGTGTGTGTTAGAAAATGAAAGAAAATTGCAATCTTGCATATACTTGAACACCATTTATCAATGTAATCACTAGTCATGTTTGCTGCCATAAAAACCATGCCTGATAATGTTTTTGATTGTGGTCGGCCACCTATCATATTCCCAAGCTATGATGTTATTGATGTCATGTTAACATAACACCCATGTGGGGAATTGCTATCATACAAACAATGAATTATGAGTGGTAGCAGAGAAAAATTAAGTGGAATCACACCCATTAGTATCTTATAGCTGTGGTATTTTGGCATAAGTAGTTTCCAATTGAGTTGAGGACATATGATATAAGAGTTCAAATGAGATTCTTATTAGAGAAAATGATGTATATGTTTGTCAGTTCATTGTCCTCAAACCAATGTCAACGAGTTGAAAATACCCAATACCATATCCACTTTACATGTAAACAACATGAAAATTGAGTCATACATAAAAGCAACACATGCCATTGCTCACATAAAACAATGCATGTTGGAGATAGTAGGGCAGCCTTTACACTAATTTTGGGTGAAAAAATGTGCAAAATCAAAACCCAAAAACACAATTTCAAATGTGGGGCACACTTAATGTGCTCTACATTGTAGTATGACTAGAACCACCTTATCCTCCTCATCTATTAATGGGTGGCGAACCAATCATTATCTAGAACCTGGCGTGGTGGCAGTGTTGTTACTGCCGCTATAACCTACGCAATACTCTCTACATCATGGAAGGAGACAACATAGCGGATATTATTTTTTGCACACACCCTCCATGAGTTCACTTAGCTTGATGTTTGGTATACACATGCATTGACCAGGTGTCCTATGGGAGGCTATTACATGAAAAATTGGAGTGGCCATAATTTTATTATTGGTCTTTCAAGCATTTATATGAACCTCACTAGTACTTATGACTTTTTAGCTCTGTATTTTTATAGAACCTAATATCATTTATGAAAATCTAAAGAAAATCTTGAAAATGTCCAACAATAATATATGATACACAACAAAGAAGATAAAGCAAGGTATGGAATGACACCATTTGAAAATATGAGTATGACAGTGCAATACCTCGGACATCAAATTGAATGCAAAACATGCATGATGCAGCTCTGCATTCCTAAAGTGTTTAGGAATACTAAAGCAAACATCACACAATATGCCTAGATCACTCACAATAATTGAATGATGTTGAATATGTCTATATGTAGCTTTTGCATTCATGATCTGGTTACAAACACAAAGAAATACATCACACAATAATCTAGAACCATTTCAATGAGCATGATTGTGTCCGATATATTAGTTGTAGGTCTACATTCATAATATGGTTAAAATATGCAACAAAGAACATCACACAATATGCTTAAAGGATTTATTATCACGATTTAAAGGTTGAATGCCAATGAAGACTTATAATTCATCTGTAGAGATTTAGGCATCAGACACAACAACCCTGAGTCTAGTTAATGCCTCGATTATAATTTGCATGGATAGAAGGTCTTTCTCTCATGCACCCCTCTAAGGGACCCCTTTGTTGATGAGTAGAAAACCTGAATTTGATTATGTTAAAAAGGATTTCGTTATCTTCTAAGAATTCAATTTCATAGCCCCGATGGGGCCACAATCCATACACATGAAACCCCAAAGTTGAAACCCAATCATCATGAGGGGATGGCCATCACTCTTAGCCTCCTTTGACAAATCCGTGCCCCAATTTCAAGGGTTTCAATGGGGTCAACATTGAAGCCATAGAAACATATTTTTTCTAATTGAAAATAGACTGTATGGAAATTGTAGTCTCGGTGCCAAGACTACAATTTCCAAATTTCAATGTAATTTTGTTCGTTTAGTAATTTCTTTATGGCTTCAACACCTAACCATAATTGCATCATTTTGGCATACCCACAAATCAATGCCAGTGCTTACATGAGGGTCTGGCCACTACTCCAAAAGCCCCTCCACAAATACAAGAACTCGATTTCCAAGCCCCCAATGGGGCCGTTGTTGATGCCATGGACAAAATTTTCATTGAAAGAAAATCTCCACTATAGTCTCACTGCCATGAATACAAGTTCAAGAATATGCGTTTATTTCTCCTCTTTTGTTTTTGTTTTTGGTCTATGGCTTCGATACAATAGGGAAAACTAGGATTAAAATGGTACCTCAAAATCTTGATATTGTATTCTTGGTGCCCAGACTTTAATTTCTAGAGCTTTGGGACACATTTCTCCTCAAAATGCCTTGTTTATGGCTTCTATGCAATATGATAAAATGAAAGAAAACTGTGCTAATGGAGCAATCGTTCATGCAACACAAATGTGGTCAAGATTGAGGCCACTCCCTCGTTGTTTGGTCCATGTCCATATCACCAATGTCATCACTCATCAAATCTTGGACACGAGCAACTCCTTTGATCAAGGATCAACAAAGCACCGACATCACCATTAACAACCACCGGAGTTGAATCACAAATTCTTAACAACAACAACAAGAGGTTTGCTCTAAACAACACATTTGATCTCTCTGATTCATCTTTCTAAAATGATTGGCACCTTTTTAGGAACTTCCACAACAATATCATTTACAACATCATGCCAAACGCCTTCTATAATTGATGTGAAGCTTGACACAAGGCATTCTGCATGCATTCCATCGCAACTTTTAAATCTAAATTTACCAAAAGCGCATATGGTTTTACATGCTCATTTGCAACTGCGCATAACTCCCGCACTTGAATGAAATCACGATCAACATCGTGAGTAGAGACATCCCAAGAAGGTGGACAATCTGCAACTTCTTTTATAACATCACCTTGACCATTCCCGCAGTTAGAACCTTGAAGCTCATAGTCTATGTCAATAGACTCTAGTTCTTTCATAGCATTGTCACACAAGTGGCGTTTCCCCATCCCTAAATGGCTCTACAATTAGGCTCATAGCATCCATCTTCTAGAGCTCTAATGATTGGTTGTATTGGTGATATGGTACGAAATCTTGGTGGCCAATTTTCGCCATACTAATGGTTGTTGGAACTCATGTGTTGATCATTTGTTGACTTGTTGAAAACCTTGGCAATTGATTAGTGTAACTAGTGTTTTCTAGAGGGAAGCTAAGACACAAGCAATGACCAATGAGTAGTGCATGGTGAGCGGTAACACATGAGCATTGAGTGGCAACATGTGAGCGATGACCCCAACTTCAGTACATGTGCACAACTTTAGGCTCTACACTATAAATTTAGAAATCATTTTTTATTGTAATTAGCCAATAATAAAGTACTAAAATTTTGGATGCACAAGCATGAAGGGGTATTACCATGGATACTTCCAAAAACCATCAATCCATTATTGATTTTTATGATAACAAACCACACCGATCGAGGTCACTTACTGGCATTCTCAAACAAGCGAGCAAACACAACATGTAAAAAATTACTCTCACTCTACAACATTGGCAAGTTCTGTAGGAGCGTAAATGTCTTTCCCACTGTTGTTAACCACCTTGCATATTAATCTTAACACATAATACAGATGTTTGCAGTACATCCATTTCCCTTTCTTTACCAAAGATTGCGATGACAATTTTGTGAAGTTTGGGCATGTACAATGTGGATTGTCACCGATTATAACACAGTATGCGATGTCCTCTTTGGAGATGATGTTCATTAACAATCAAACCCCGGATATGGAATGGCACTGACTCCAATAAGATAATAACCATCCATGAGTCTAGCGTTCTCCTATTTGTTTTTGTGAACCGTAGTTGGGGCTCCCGAATTGCGACACATTGTCTTCCCAAACCTCAAAGTAGGGTGGGTGTCTAGATTTCGCGACACATGAAAATGCAACCGAGGGATAGGCAAATGTTGAAAGCCTATGACAAGATGAAAGTGCCTCGCTTTGCTACAATTGAAATACAATGTCTTCAAGCACCAAGCCCTCCTCTTACAATGGATTGGTTCCAATCTTCACTGGCCACATGTTGGGTACTATAGGCCAATCCAACACATATTTCTTCTTGTTGCCACATACACAACACTTGATGTCATTAGGGCATAACCAAAACTCATACTCCACATTGTTGGTGGAGTGGTACTCCTTCAAACCCTTACATGTGGGAGCTGCGGTGCCATGTTTGCCATCTTCTGACTTTGGCATTGCACAAAGTCTATGCTTACATCGCCCGAGATCTTTGGCGGAGTTGAATTGTGTAGTGTGCCAATGGGATGAAACACAACCAGTCACAAACATTGATGTGGTGTGAGCCACATCATGCTCTACAGAATTCAACAACGCTTGTATAAATGACCTTTTTGCCCTAGTGTTAGGGTGAGGAATATAATAGTTTACTTTGTCAGATTGATGTGAGTCACAATCGGCACTTGGTGGCAAATCAAGCTTATGTTTGGCGGATCCAAACAACTCCAAGCCCTCCAAGGCATAATGCATGGCGTTAAGGGCTTCTGCACCCGGGTATGATTTCATAGCATTTGCCAACAACTTGGGGTCTCCACATCAAGAAATATCTTTCAATTTCAAGGGCGCAAAATGTGGGCTCTTACTAGTGGAACCACCTTTCAAGGACGACCTATAATTTGCAATATGCATGAATGCGCGAATCATATCATCCATTGGTGCTTTGTAGAGGCAAATCATCTTATTGCCGGATTGGTGGAGCCACTTGTTGTGTACCATCTTTGCAAGATTATATGTAGGCATTTCCGCACGTCCATCTATATTTATGTCATGTGAATACCGCACAAATTGTAGTAGAATATATATATATATATATATATATAAATTAAAATTAAAATGAAAGAATATTGCATAAATTAGTGCAACAAAGCACCCCACAAAAATCATATGACCATCCCATTGCATGTAAGGGAAGTGCCAAAACCCCAACCACTCTGAGAGTCCAAGGATGTCTGCTTTTGTGGCAACTCCATAAGACAACCACAATGACCAAATCACATGATGTTTAATGTCAGCTTTGTCAATTATTTTTGCATCCTTGTAGTCCTTGCATAGCTGCTTGTGTTGAAATTGCAATGAAGTTTTGATACATTTTTGTATCATCTTATCAAAACTCAAAGACCAATGGGAAAGACCCGTGCGCTCATGCCCCACCATTGGCAGATTTGGGGTCACCCTCTCCATATATCTTCATGACTGCATTCCGATTTGTAGGAGCACTGTCTGCCATGAAACCCTTGAAGTTTGCATCTGACACCCCATTCTTTGCCATGACCGAATTCAAATTTTTCCATGAATAAGGTCTGATTGTGCCATCTTTAGATTGCATGTTACAACACGCAATCGTCAAGACCTTACTATATTTATTATCGTACATATGGCATGCAAGAGTGGTCCACCCCTTCAAACATTTATCCACGAATTGTCCATATTCTTGCCAACTTGCATACACTTCACAAGATCAACACCGTTCCTTGGAAGGACCACTAACATTTTGAAGACAAGCACTTTGTCTTTGGACTACCCTAGATATTGGGAACCTGGACGCATTTGAATCCTAAATGGTCTTTTAGTGCCATGATACTATCCATTGTACCCATTCCACTACAAACAAAATACTTTGAATTGGATACAAAGTTGTGACAATTTGAGGAGGTAAGTGTACTAAATCTACTCATAACCACCTCAAGAGATGAACATGTGAGGTGAAGTACTTCATCATTTGATGAAGATTTATGAGGTAGTCTGCCAAAAACTATCTGTTTGCTACCATATATGCTAGGAACACCTAACGTCACAAGGGGCAACATAAGAATAACATTGCCACCATAAGATGGGGGCAAATACTTAACTTTATAGAGATCTACATTTTCAAAATCAAATGCGACAAAATCAAATTTAGACCAATTTGGTTAGATGTCAATCCAAACAATTTTTTTGAAACACCAACATGACCGTCATCCTCGAGAGGCAAGTCAATGGCACAAAAAATTGTGTGATCTAACAGTAGCCATTAGGACGTATTTGGAAGTACTCAATTGAAATGAAAAGTGCATTGTCTCCACTATTTGTATTGGAAAAATGGGGTTGGGCAAGAAATAAAATACATAAATAGAACAAATCATGTGAACACAATAATATAAGAGGACAACAATTAATAATGCGATGTCCAACTCTAATCCTTCAGCCTTAAACGCACATCAATATGTCTTGTGAAGTTATGTTAGCAACATGGACAATAGAGCAAGTCCTTTCACGGGAACGACTACAGATGCTCCCACCACCCTAGTATAGAGTGTGTTGCAAATGCAAGAACTAGATCATGGCACACCACAAATGAGGTGTTGGAAGAAGAATCGGTTGTTATTCTCTTCTACCAAGCAATTGAAGTAGGCAATAATGAAAAATATACTATTCAAGATCTCAGAGTGTGAGAAGAGAAACCCCACACAAACACAATAATCCCCCCCCCCAACGGTCCAATGGGTATTCCAATTTATGCGAAGACACTTGCAAAACTTATGATGGCCACAATTTCACCTCCAAGCAGAGCTAGGTCTACGCGTTACAATCTTCGTATTTTGCCATTCGTAGATATTAAGGCAAAGGAGGTCGTTGTTACTCTTGTGGATAGTGAGGATGAATAGGGAGAAGAATATGATATGTGTCCACTTGTTGATTTGGCGTGGCAATTTTTTACTTTTAATTTATTTGCCATTAATAAATTGGCCTCTGTGAGTATAGTTGGAATTGTGTGACCAACACTTTGTATCTCTAAACACCTCTATCTTCCTTAGTTCATAATCCACCTAAATCCTTTATTTGTCAGTGCTCTTAAATTTTGTGAATGGTCGTAGCATGTTGAATTTGTGTTTGGCCTTTGAATCATGTTTTATTGTTCCGCATGTTTGTGTTTGAACACAAATCATAGGCAACATGATACCAATCCCACGGTGATAGGTATATTTTCAAATGTTTCCTCTCCTTAAACTACTCACTTGTTACTGCTCAATGCTCATATGATAGCACCCCCGTGTTTTCCCGGTAACATTGTCATGTTCTTGATTTGCATACCAAGCACATTCACCCCCGAATTATTGATATTATTCCATGCATTACTTCAAAGATTTCCACGAGTTAGCTACAAGAAACTATGCCTTCCAATATCATCTTTCTTCGCAAGCAAATGCATGTACAACTGATGAAAGAACGAAACGATGTCCGTTTCATGACATTTTAGATCACCACAAAAGTGCTCCAGCTAATTCCGCGTCATTGACACCGTATGATTTTTGGATCCCCTTTCATAATGTCTTTGCAATAACCAAACAATGCGTGTTGGTTCCCACAAAAATTGAAGCATTAGGTGGCATTGTGAAGTGGCCACAAAGGTAGAGAAAAGAGAACTGCAACAAAGCACAACAACTGCAAAATCAATTTGCATCTTGTGCTCTCCAAAGATTTTCCGTTCCAGATTAAAAATCAATGTCTATTAAATTGTACATCTCGGTGTATTCACGTATTATGAACCTGTTGAGGCAATAGAAGCACACACTGCTCTTGAAACTTGAGATGATAGCTCTTTGTGATTTGTAATTCTTGACCAGACAAGGCCACCACCAATTTGATCTAATAGTCTGAATTATTTTTTGAGTTGGGTTACCCACAATAGGGCCACATATGTTACAAAGATGTGCCTAATTTAGTGTTTGATCCTAGACATACAACTATGCTTGATTAGTATGGTGAAGTGTAATTCAAAGAACGGACTCCAAATAGACATGTATTGAAAAGGGATTTGGAATATGGGGTTGAAATTTGCTAACCATTCTAAACGTAATAGTCCACATAACTAGGAGAACATATATATATATATATATATATATCTTGTAGTGACTCAAAGAATCTTTACTTTGACATTGAATAGGGCATTCTTACGAGCTCCCAAAATTGTGAGGATAGTGGGTACATGCAAGTTTTGATTTGTTGATCCTTACGTACTAATTACGTGTCTTATCCTACGAGAAATGGGTGTAGAGAGAAGTGTGGTTGTTTAAATTTTTCTTACACTACTTTTGACATGTTTGGGTTGAACCATTCAAGAAAAGGCAGTGTTGATTTTAAGTTAGCGAATCAACTCCCCGTACTAATCGAGAAAGCCTCCGAATTGCACTACACACGAGATCTTGGAGCGCCGTTCTAGCTAGAAGATCAACCACATCCCATATGAGTGGAACTTAGGTCTGGTTTACACTAGTGAGCAATGAGCAATGACCATGACCACCTCTTTCTGAACTCTCTCATTGGTTGAGAAACGAGTGGCGGTCCCACTTCGGCTTACACTTGGTGACTTGAATAAGAAGTGACCATTGACGAAGACCGAGCATGTCACAAAATGGATGAGAAAGTGACATGGAAGTGACATCGAATCCTACATGTCCACAAATGAATAACGTTTGATGCTCACTTGGATTTTGCTACCAGAAAACCCAAACAAATTCTCCCAATGGAAAATAAACGTGACCATGTAAAACATAAAATCCATTCGGACAAATCATAAGTCAACATTACATTTCAAGTCATTTCGGTATTCCAAACAATATCTTACTCTTTACTCTCATTCAACAACACTAGGTCCCGCTTGAAACCCCCTTTACACTTTGACGCGAGCTTTGAAATGTGACATGGATTTTTCTTTTTTTCTTTTTCCTGGTCAAGGTCTTCGGAACGGCGACCAGGACCCACAATCAATGAGAAAAAAATCAAATTTCCCTCGCGGGCGGTCATTGGTCACGTGTGTAAAACAGCCTCTTACAAAAAGATGGAAGGAAAGAAAAGCTGAGTGGCCTGACATGGAAGGCGAGGGGGGATTGGTGGAGAGCGAGTTACATAAAACGTGTGTTTGTCAGGGCCCGACTGAGCAATAACTTTGGTATCCCTTCTGGCACGTTGTTTCAATCTCGAGGGTCCAATGATACTAAGATACGAGGGGATCTCATTGGCCATGCAAGCAGCAACTCCAAAGGGGGTTAAGTGAAGTAAAGTAAAGTCATAAATGGGGTTACCCATTCTTTATACTCCCTTACGGATGCGGCCGGTGAAAATGACCCCTGCAGGTGGCCGCTACTGATTGGTGTCAGAACTAACTCCATCCCCTTTCCAAACTCCACTCGCTTTCAGAGATAAGACCTGCCATGTTAGTTACACATCATGGGATCCCTTGCCAAACTACAAGCAAGCAAGCAAGGGAGCGAGCGAGCTAGCTACAGTCCTGTCGTAACTTAGGAATTTAGCTCGTCACTCACATCATCGGACTAGTAGTATTCATCCCCAAGCCGATCGATCGATGGCCACTGGTTGTTAATTCCCTTTTGTCAGGCCTTCGTTCGTCGATTCGTTCCAAAAGGTGAAGCGATGGATGTCCCACCGGTGACAGGTTAATAAGTTAGTGTTAGTTAGGACCTGCAAACATCATGTCACTTCCACAATTCCCTTCAACGTTGTGGAATCGCCTGTCGGATCATCGGACTCTTGAGCCTCTCGTGAGGCATTGATTAGTGACACGCCAAGAATTTGACCGTGATGGATGGACGTCAACGGGCTCGTCTACCGTATCGCTTTTTCCTTGAGGTGAGTGGGTCTTATACAGTCACTTTTCTTAACCTGGGATCTATGCTTGAGTGGTACATGGCAAGGCTTGTGTTTGAGATTTGTAAAGACACATGCCACGATGAGATTGGACGATGTGCTCAAATGTACTTACCATTATCTGTTCAATAGTGAACACGATCGGGATTGTCTTTGTGATCGTTGGAGAGAAAGGGACTGTTCTCTTTTAAACATCTCATAACTTGTGCATCTCGTCTTTGAACCTAAACAAATTTGGAAATGACAACCATTTATTATTATTATCGTATCCCTAATCAGTTGAGACGATTCGTAGTCCCATCTTAAGTCTCATGACATTGATATACTTTGTGTTGTCTACATGGTATTTTGTTTGAGCTTCTTCAAACAAGTATGTCAAGTACGTTTCGTTTGGTCTATGAAACCAAAAGTACACCTAATACAACCGACTATCATCTCTCCCTTCCTATCTCATTGTGGACATTTACATCAGATTTGCACTTGTTCAAACTACTAAGATCTTGAGGACTCTTGTCAAAGCTCTTGGAGAGTTGGTTCTTTGGATGAAAGCTTGTAAACCCTAAGTATCATTATCCCAAATTAGGTCTCCACATGCACGAAAACGTTCGTTTGAGCTACATGCTTCCGATTTTTCATTACTCACGTCAAAAGTGATTCCATCTAAAACAAACTCATTCTTCAAACTGTACATTTCAAATCGGTTGTATTCACTCAACATCGTCGAAGGGTTGAGTTCAAATACATAGCATGGGTGCTCTTGGGTGAAAACATCTTAATATTTTGATCATCAATGTCACGCATGAATGCATGTCTACTTTGTCCTGGACATAAAACCTCTAATATACAAAATAAAACTTCAAGCTCATAGACATTAACGTATACGATTCGAAGACGTGATCGGGATACAGTAGTAGAAATTGATTTATGTAGGTTGTACAAGACTTCAGAGTACTTGACCACTGCAGCAGCCCAGACTTTCCCAAAACCTTATTGCTCAAGACTTGGCACACTCACTCCTGCCACATTGTCAGTGTTTCCACAAATCCATCACATTCTCGGAGATGGACGAAAGCTGGATGTTGATCCTTGGCTAACTTAATTGGTCCGAGGATGTGAAGGGCTAAAAGCCTTCACAAGATGTTAGCGGTCGTTCTGCCATCTCTCGACATCAAGCATCTCACAATTGGGCGAGGAGGTTCCGACAACGATGCCACCAAAATACCCTTCAATTATATCCTCGAGCCTCAGTGACTTGAAATCTTTATGTAAGGTTGCAGATGATGCTGCTTTTCCCCAGGCACTCAGAATCTCGAGATCTCGTGAAGTGAGGTCCGACTGTCGTAGAATTTGCCGCCTGACAAATCATGTAGACTTGACACATCTCGTGGTCACTGGATGTGACTAAGCTAGAATGAGATGAGATTGTGCCCACTTTCGATTGTCATTGGAACTCTGCATATCTGAGGAGATACTGTGCTCTGGCCGTGGATAGGGAATTTGGGCATGACAACTATGTTGATAAGATTGGACTATATACTCAAAAATATAGGCATTATTCGAGCGTCAATATTTTAATAACCCAATTGAGATCCTTTTTGGACGAAATGACAAGCCTTACTTTGATTATTTCTTAAGGCTCGCATTTCAATTTCGATTCGGAAGTTTGAAATGACAATCTTCGTGATTTGCGATTGCGACCGTTCTCAGACCGGGCAACCGTTGAAATTGTTTGTGGAGTTGGAAGTGCCCACAATAGGGTTGCATGTGCGGTTGATGTTGCCATGTCCACATGTGAAACATGAATCGTGACCTTCAGATTAGGCACGGGAGAAGTGGAGTCGTTTTGACCAAAGGTGTAAAAATCGATTTGATTACATCAAACTAATGTTGTGATGATGCCTGCACATTAAGTTGCAATTTTGATGTTAGGTCATTATGTTTTAGGGTTGGAAGATCTAAAAGTATGAACTATGAGATGAATCAGTGTAGCATGAACCACTAGTTATATGTTGAATTAGCATTGTGACAACCTGGAGGGCATGTGATGACGTTGACGCAACATTAAACAATTGTCACCTGCATTTTGAGATGGTCATGATGTTTCTCCAATAATGATAGCTAACAATTTATAAGGCAAGTGCTCCTATTGTGTATTGCGACCTATCACAAACAACATTTCATCTTAAATTCTAGTACATGTGTTCATTTTAGCATGAAGGTCTAGGACAAGCCATCCACTTCGAGGTAGATGGGTCTTAAGTGGTTCATTTCTTAGTTGGACCCCTATATTTGATTGGTATGTGGTTCAATGAGGATCAAAGAGCAAACCTCATAAAGACATTTGTTCAAAAGAGATTGGACTACGTCTTCAAATATCAGTAACTACTCTACACTCATGAGTGAACACAATGGAGAGGACCTATATATCCAGGTAAGAAATCAACAGACATGCACTACGGATAACCATAACTTATTAGGCTAGGTCAAAATTTTAATCCAGATTCTGCATATGTTTTGTTATAGATTTGCTAATGCAACACGAGTTTTTGTTGTGTAAGTTTAATCGGTAGAATATGGAGAAAATGAAAAACGAACCAAATAACACCCACATACTTTATGTCACATTTGTTTATGAATGGGTGCACTCACCATGTCCCCTCACATCCATAGATGAAAGGAATTCGTGGGTTCTTGAGTGTGTGGCCACCATTTGGAAGTTACTTGGTGGCCCATTCGCATCTCCAAAAGAAAGAGAGAGAGAGAGAGAGAGAGAGAGAGAGCTTCAAAAAGTTTGAAGAACATTTGATGTTAGTATAAATTTATGGAGGAATTTTCTTTGTCACCGTCAACTTATGCTCTACAAAAATTTTATACATATTACAATAATATTTTGTATTTCATGTCTTTTAAACATCCATACCTCAAACTAATTTCAAGCCTTGCCATATACAACTCAAATATAGGTGTTTGATTAAGAAATGTGACCACTTAAGGTCCACGTACATTGGAAAAAACCTATATCATATTTAGTGTCACCTATAATACGTAATCTATTTTGTGTCTATTGTCAAGCGAAACGAATGTCCTCATCTAAATTCATAAATATACAAGGTAAGTGTGCATAATTTTGTCACTTAATTTAACCAGACACCCATATTTGAGTGACATGTCGTTGGGTGTGGATCTTAGAAAGAACACCAAAAGGCATGTGTTTAGAAGGGACTTTATGCATAAAAAGATTTGTTAACTAATATGCGTGCATATAAAACATAAACAAAAGGCCTTACATGATCCAAGTCATAATAAAAGGAAATTGTCACATTGACAATGAATATAAGATTCATATGAACTCCCAAAACATTCAGAATATAAACATTTAAACTTGTCCACCTCAAGGTAGATATGCCTAATTTGGTTACTTATCTTAATCAAACACATATATTTGAATGATATGTGGTTAGATCTAACGCCAATTCTAAGCTCAGTAGTGAATACATCTTTGGGGGGGAGGGGGGGAGGAGATCTATATGACCATTTAATAAACACAAGGATTCTCACCTTGTTATTGAACAAGGAAATTCATATGTGGCACAAAATTTATGAGGAAAGTGACTTCAACCTCGATTTGTATTTGCTAACCATCGTGTACTAATTATGTGTTTTATATCCTAAAAGAAGTGGGCTAGTCATAAAAGTAATCATTTAAGACCCACCTACCCAAAAAAAGCTATAGAAAATCTTTGAAATACATGAGAGGAATTTTATGATTAATAATTCTCGTTTGAATGAATTTTTTGATGCTAAAGAAGGTAGAAAAAGTAAACAGAAAGAATGTTAAGGAGTAAAGGAGGCAAAGACACTTCCCAACCAGAAAGCAAAGTTACCACTTATCGTATATTTAGTATAAGCAAGCTCTAGAATAACATCTTTAGAGTAAAATCCAGTACAAAAACCTATTAAAGCTTATTAAAGATAAGCTTCCTATAAGCATCATTGCATTTAAGTAAAAGGTAACAAGGAAGCAAGCCCTCCCATGTTACGCATATCTTGAGCATCCGACGTGGCACGAATCACTGAACCTGCACTCAAGAAAGGTAACACCATGATTTCCAGCATGCTCCAAGGCAAAAGCCC
Source organism: Polytrichum commune (assembly GCA_950295325.1). Taxonomy (NCBI): domain Eukaryota; kingdom Viridiplantae; phylum Streptophyta; class Polytrichopsida; order Polytrichales; family Polytrichaceae; genus Polytrichum; species Polytrichum commune. Next base: position 20,150,373 of record OX485808.1, on the reverse strand, counting down.
GTGCCCAACTGAAGTCCATTCACAACACCTCAATGACGCCATCGATGGGACTTGTATGATCATTTGACAACTCAGAGAATTTACATTTTGACAATGAATAGGGTATTCAAACAAGCTCCAATAATCATGAGGAAATTAAGCGGATACGGGCATGGACTTGGATACGCTAATCAACTTGCACTATTTGCATGTCTAGTATCTTACGAGAAGTGGGCGCTGAGAGAAATGTGTCCATTTAGGACCCACTTACCTCAATCTCATCGAGGGAACAAATCAGAGAACGTGCAATATATCTGATCACGGTTTGCTTGAATGCAAGGAAGAATAGAAAACACGCACAAGGATGAGAATCTTGATGAGCTTCACAGCAAAACCCACAATTGTCTTCAGGGATAGTAGATCTTCCAAACAGCTGGTGCATTGGCCTTTTGCAAGCTTTTGTGGCTGCATAATTCATCAAAGCTGTAGCTCCACTATAACACGGTTTCAACGTCCACTTCTCGTCATCTGCAGTAGCTGATTATAGTAACACGATCTTAACACGATCTGAGTGAGGGTTTCAAGAGGCAGATTTCAGAAACTTTCCAGTACTTGCTTCAACCACGCACTATATACGTTCGTCTTTCTGCTGGGGATAGGTAAATTCGGTTTGCCTAAACAACTCTTTTTGAAGACATTAGACAGCTCGATGGTGGGGGAGATTGTTAAGGTCGGTTTGTTGTGTGCAATTTTGGTGTTATAATTTCGTTCATCTTTCAGATGAAAATGGACAGCAGGGGAGTTGTATCAAATTTGAAGATTGCAGGGTTGGTTTCCTGCTTGTCAACCAAATACTGGTGTGTTTTTTCATGTAGTAGGTGTGGAGAGACTCACAAATTGCGAGCTTGCTTTCAAGGCTTTTCGTGTGATTAGCTCCTATCTCCAAATGGCTTGCAGTGTTCTTGGGGTATTGCAGATTAAGGGAATCGTTCCTGTGATTGAGACAAAACCACAATTCGAACAACGCGTGCCTGAAATAAAGAGCCTGAAAACTAGTTGAAGCCACACTTCTAGACGAGGCCACAAAGAGAGGCTTTGCTCTCTTGCCTCATGTTGGGCATAAACGTCCATTTTCACTCCCATCCAAGACAGATTTCGTAAGGTTTAAAACCTTTGTTTCCGAGTGGATTTAAAGGCGAATGTTTTATATCAAAAAAGGAGGGAGCAACCTTGAAATCAAGGTACTTGTGTTTAGACACATGTCAAGATCACAATTCACTTATCTTGGCTCACCGAAGTTTGTTTTAAATATGGCGTTTTCAAACATGTATGGTGTCCCTTTAGAGAGAGGCTCTCTTCTACGCTCCAAGACTTTGGCCATGAGACCTGAGTGAGTTGCACTTGATCATTGGGCAACAAGCATGGAGTTAACCCTTAACTCCGTATTGCTGCCCGTGGGGGGGGGGGGGTGCATTCCAATGAACTTGGAACTTTCATACCATCCTTGATGTTAAGGGCAATTCAATCCACTATCACCAACATATTCTATGTTCAACCACTTGCATGTGGAAATCAACGTCATTATGAAGATCTAGGAAGACAAACATCTTCATTTTAATGAGATTTGAGAAGATCAAACAATGATAAAGGTGAGTTTCGAAGATAGGGCAACTAGTGATTTAGGGTTTTTGTTTTTTGAAATTTGGATAACAGGTTGGACAAGGACCCATCATAGAAACAGAAAATACTATGCATCTTTGGAATACACATATGTGAGAATTTCAACCTCCAAATTTGGAGTTCATGTGCCTCTTCTAGAGGTGGTCAAAGTTCATCGACCGGATCATATGTGTCTCTCACAATTAGCTTGAATGCAATTTTGTAACATTTTTGGTTCGGGTTGTTGACCACACTACTACACCAAATAGGATCAATAGTGTGTCCTTTTGAATAGAGTGACTTATATCATTAACTTGCAGTTCACAGTTACTAAGATAATGTTGATTTTACCTTTTGACATGTGGAGATATGTGGAGCCGTGTGAGTATGTCTTCCTGCTTATTTGATGTAATCATTCATTTTGCCACAATATTGCAGTTAAAATCATAGAAAAGGTAAGTATTGTAAATATGTGTGAAATGTTAGAGAAAGTAGTGTTAGTCAAGTTGATGACCCATTTAGTATAATTAGGGTTGATCCTAGCAATGGACAACACCTCAGGCATGAAAATTCATTTCCTTCGTTAAGTCTTAGTGACCTTCTACAAGCTTCAAAAAACCTTTGGACTATTTGTTTCCTTCATATAATAACAAATGCGACCAAGACTTGCACATATCTATTCTTGCCACATTGAAGAATCTCCATGCCAAGTGGGGTCCCTAATGAATACATGAAGTGGCTCCACAATTGCTTCTGTATTTAAGAGAGGCCCTATGGAGGTTTCTCGGGCAATAAATGATTGAAGGAATGAGAGTTTGTTTATACAAGATACGTCGCGATTTGTACGAACCCTCAACAAGTATTGAATTGATACTTTATTTGGTTTAAGGTATTGAATCTAGTCTCAAACATTCTATAGTGAAGAAAAACAAAAAGAAAGTCATAGGTTATAATGGTGATTAGATAAACATGGTATGTATTTGATTCTAGGTCATTTACAAGAGTTCAATTTTTCTTATGATTCATTCTACATACATGTATGTTCATATTTAAATTATACATATGATAAATGATCTAATTTTGGATACTCACTTGTAACAATTTTAGTTGATAATACCAAGATGTATTCTTAACACCCTCCGTATAACATCTTGAAGGCTAAATTTGATATCTCATACCTTTAAGGGTCAACCCCAGAGGGTCCACACATTCAAGGTTTCGTGTTGCCATAGAGCAAGGCAATCAAATTATATCCATCCATGTATCAACAAGCAACCATGGTATCAATGTTATGGTGATATGGAAGAAAAAAAAAAAAAAAAGAAAGAGAAAAGAACTTCAAGTAATCCAATGTGAATTTGAGCCTGTTGACCCTCCCCTGCTCAAGAGTCCCCTTGATGTGGGGTGGGGTTTATTGCCTACCTTGCGGCAGGTGGGTTGGACTGTATGATATATACACTAACTTGTGGAAATGCTCTTATGTGCATGTTTCTTGCTCAAAGTCGATATCTTGAAGTTTTTACAAGCGGTGGTCTATTCTTTTCATAAAGATGTTTTTACTTATCCATGTTTCTACTAGATTCCCTAAAATTGAACACGAAATAGATCATGACCAAATCAATTGGTCAAAACCCATGACAATATGGCATTTCCAATCTTTGTTGTATCATGAATAGTACACTAAATATGTCATTCAGCGTCATATGGTATTTAATGTCACTATGGTAACTTTTCAGATGACACTTCTTATGAATGAGTGAACAAATATTGTCATGGATGATGGATGAGTTCATCCATTGGCCAAAACCCTACCTTCTCTTGCCAGCAACTTGTGATGAAATATTGTCATGGATGATTGAAATTGGATGGAAAATCACTTGGTAAGTGACAGAAATATAATACCCTAATTCTATAATCCCCCCAAAGAATTTACAAGGAATGACAAATAATGTTGGATTAACATTTAGTGTCAGTGACACTACACTGCAGTTTACAATTAGTATTGAAGAAGACAATTAGAATTGGTGACCTGCTAAATCACTATGGTAATAATTTGACTGAATACAAATTTTTATTGCTTTTATGGCATTCACAAGATATCACCAATTGCCCCACTAAACTTCAGGATTTAGATTCATTTGGACCCCAAGAAAATTAACCCAATTAAAAAACGTAATGTGACCCATAACGATTATTCATCTGTTGAAACATAAGTTAGTGAGACTTTTAGATATTGCAAAAATTCAACCCAAAACCTAAATAAACTATGAGATTGGAGGATGCTATCTATCTATGTTGCAAATTTTTTTTTTAAAAAAACCTTACATCGGTATTATTACCGACGTGAATGTGAGTACGTTGGCTGACCATATTCAAGAGTCCTCTTGGTACATGTTGGAGTTTACTGCCTTCTCTACATGGTTGTAGGTGGGCTCTATTTTACTATCTATCTTACACACAAGTACATTCTTGCACACACACACACACACACACACACAAGATGCATTTTTCATACAACCAATATGGTTGTCCATCCCCAAATGTCTACCACATGGCTTAGGCAACACATGGTTGGGGGTGGACAAGTGCAATGGGAACTAGGGCGGGCATGCAATTGGGAGGCAATGTGTGGCAAGCTAAGGTATTGAGGTCTCAAAGTATCACTTTTAGAGCTTTTCGCAAATTTCGTATCATTAAAAGTGTCAAAATAATTGCAAAAAACGCATCGTAGATTATCAAAACACAAGTCAAATTGAAGCGACTAAATTTCATCGCAAACGAAGTTTTTATGAATCTAGGAAAAATTAAAGAGGCCATTTTGTATTTCAGCCTTTCAATGCTAAGTAAAGGGGTCTATTCATGTGTGCATGCTCCCTTGCACTCTAACCACTCGTGTAGCTTGGAGGCAGGCGGTGAACATGCTAGCTAGCTTTAAGTTAGATACCCAAAGTAGGTGTTCGCTATTAAACATATGTTACTTTAAGGCCTCAATACCTTAGGTGGTGATGCATGCTCATGGGAGCATTTGGCAATATTCTCAACTTTTGTAGGAAGATGCCAACCTCCCTACCAATCCCATTTCACACACCCAAGCTAGATGATTGGTAAGAGACATTGTGAAGGTAACGGATGGAACACGCTAATGTATGAGCATGGGCACTTAGGCATGAATGCAGTGAAATATATTGTATTTTTTAAAAAATAGAACCCATAATTGGCTTTTTGGAATTCCAATAACTTATATCTTTAAATTTTCATTGTGAAAACCAAAATTTTCAATTTTTTGGGTGGTTTCAAAAATCATAATGTTAGTGCCAGACTGGCCTAGGTAGTACAATACTAAATGTCAAAATTACCTACACATTAGTCTTAATTTCCTACCAATTCATATTCGTATGTATGTGTGCCCTACACTCAGATGGCACAAGCTAGAGTTCAAAATTAACATTCTCACAAATTCGAATCCAACATGTGCTTTAGATTTGGCGTGTGGTGGTCTAATAAGGTAGATGGGCCTTAATCAAACAATGGACTTAATCAAACACCTAGATTTGAGTGGTATGTGAGCAGGTGTGGATCTAAGAATGGGCACCAAAATTGCATGCGTTTACAAGAATTTAGACGACTATATGTTTAAAGACGATTGGACTCTGCGTGAAGCATTCTTAGTTCAATAGCTAAAATAAATTTGGGGGGAGTCTATGTAACTACTTAATTAACAAGCACGAGAACCTTCACCTTGAATAAGTACACCATGTCTAATGATAATGAATAAGAACCAATATTCATAAGGCAAGTGGGCGTGGGCACGAGCTAGATTTGCTAATAGTCTTGCATCAATTGTGTGTTTCGTACATAATCGTATGAGAAGTGCGTGTAGAGAGAAAAAGTGTCCAAATGACACCCATCAACCTCTAGATAGGATGAGGAAACATGTTCCGTAAAAATCACGCATATAGAAGTAAGTGTTAACTTTGGAGTAACTTGGTGGCACTTGGCCCAAAAAGAGCACATGAATTTGGACAAAGCTGCCATGTAAGTTAAGGAAAGGGGGAGGGGGGCAGGGCTTTTGATTAAAACTCACAACTGCCAGTTATCACCAGTCTTCCATGTTCTGATGTACATTCATATGAACATGTTGGGCTTCAGTCTCAGCTGCCAAAAGGTGACACATGATCTTAGCATACTGTAACTTAATATGTCCATAAGGCATTTTGGGCACTTGCCAACTCTACGTACTCCTTTGCTAAAGATGAACCCACAATTTCATGAGATTACTAACCACTTCAGCAATAAGTTCACTCAGTTTCATTGGAACAGTGAATCAAGGTCGTTGTATAGACCACCAATTGAACCTGAACTTTCAACCAATTTCATGATTTGGTATTCGTATTCACAACTTCATAAAGTCCGTTTCGTGAACTGTATAACTTTGTTTCACAAAGACTAGTACATCGTGTATAAGATTTTCCTGATTGTTCCCCATGACTAGTTTTGAACTGACATTTTAGTGTGTGTGGGCAAATCACTTGTCGAAAGATGATATGCAATGTGCACTTGTGGGGGCAAAAACATCAAACGAGAACGGCAAAAGCAACAATACGATAACCACAACTTTGATTTCCATGTTAGTATTCCATGTTCGCCAACCGTCACATTTGTGTGGTTTTGCGATCTGGTGTATGGCATATTGGTGGTTGGAATTGTCCACAATTCATGCTTTAATCCAAAAATACTTAAATCCTAGTTTCTACCAAAATTTCGATCGACCTCGCTTATCCAACCTTGGGCCATGTATGTAGTGACGGTTTGCACATCATCATTAATGTGACCCAATACTACACCACACTACACTCTGACAATTAATCCACAAGATTGTGCACTCTGACTCCATTGGGTTTGTGTGCTTGCTTTGATGTACGTACAATAATTAAAGACCATAGAAGAACCCGCATTGCTTGCTTTGGTTTTGAGGTATTGTAATGAAAGACCATAGAAAAATAGCGTCACGGTTAGAGGCCTCCAAGTAAATGTAGAACAAAGAGGGACCAATGAACACTGAGAAGGCAAAGAATTGCAAAATTACAGGCAAAAAGTTGAGAATACGAAAACCACAAAGTGTGAAAATATTCATGAAGTTGCTAGAGATAAAGGTCCATTATCATGAAAATTGAGGTGTGCCACATGTCAAGTCGGTTTAGAAGAATCATGAACTAATTTAGAAGGTTCATGAAATTGGTAGAACACTTTGGATAACATTGGTTGGAAGGTTCATGAATAAGCTTGGAACGTTCATGAGATTGAGTTTGCACTTATATGAGCCCAAAGTCGTGTGCTCATATGTGATTTAGGCTTAAGTGCTTGTAGACTTTAGGATTTGATTGCTACTTCATAAATTAAAACATAAAAAGAGTGATATACCAAGTTTTGACTAGAATTGACTAATTAGATTTGAACATTAAGATTGGGAACCTTAGGAGGAAGGAAGTAAGCTAAAGGGCCTTAGGCTTAAGGTGTTGGGATGTTATTGACTTACTTAGGTAAAAGGGGTGTTCATTTTAGGCTTTGAGAAGGTTTTATTAAGCATTGAGGTCGTTGGTAAAGGATGAGGAAGCTGGTTTCCCGGATCAGGGAAGAGGCCCTGTTCCGTTCGGTGGGTAGCACTGTGTGGGAGGGAGAGGAGAGTGAAGGTGTGCGGAGAGAGGCAGCCTGCACGAGGGATGAGATTGTAAAACCACATTTCTTTCGGCCAGGGGCTACAACAGCAGTTGCGAAAGGAGGCAGACGGGGCGACAATAATCCAGCACCTGTCAAGACATACAGGTTCTTCGGCGAAGGGGGATGGGTGAAGAAGAAGGTGGAGGTCCAGGGAGCGATCGAGGGTGCCGTGAGGGGACAGATGAGTTCTGGTGAACTTGGGGAAGAAAAATGCTCCGAAAGGCAAGACCATGATTTCGAATGCAGACTGAATGCAAAGGGATACAGTGAGTAAGACATGCAGGGGTGGAGAGAGATTGGATTTTGGGTGGTGTTTGAATTTAATTGTGTGCCGCATTGGATTGCATTCCTGAAATCGGGGTAGGCTACCCAGACTGAGGCGGGTTGCGAGTGAAGGCCGAACTCCGACAGGCTGAATTGCTCACCCAAAGGAAGAGAGGAAGGGGATCACCCCAGTTGGCCACATTCTTAGTGCTCTGTTTTCGATGGCCACGGCAGCAGCAGGCGAGGTTTGAGGCTGCCTCACTGGCCCCAGTACTTCATGAGAGGTAGGAGAAGTGGGTGAGCGCTGGGAACTGCCACACTGGGTTGCAAGTTCAATTCTCACCAGCAGCAACTGGGACTGCTGGGCAGGAGGCATCCAACACTTGTTGGCCGAAGACCAGGAGTAGTTGATGGGGGGTTCAGTGGATAGGAGACTAAGCAAAGGCAGCTTTGAAGGCTTACCAACAAGGGAAGGGGAGGTTGCTGCTGATTCGGAGCTCCTGGATTGGGATTCCAGATGCGAAGACAGAGCATAGAAATATGACCCAATAGGGTCTTGGATTAATGGCAGAGGTCACTAGGTCCTAGGTTAGGACATAGGAAGTGTGTAATTCAATTAGCAATAGCGTAATAGGTTGGCCTTCTAATGGGGACTTGGGTTAATCCGGAGGCTTCAATTTAGATGGCTTGCATTAGTGATTAGGAAAGGTTTAGGGTGAGTGTAAAAGCTTGATAAATGTGTTGTGTGGGAGTGATCTAAAGGTGTAGAGTATTTCTCAATACTTGACCTTGCCTATTTAAATAAAAGAACATGTTGAAATTCGTGTTGATGGAGCATTGGGTGCCCTGACTAATGGTCAAGCGAGGTATTGATCACATGTGAACCATAGGATCTCACCTGGACTACGACGCTTAAGGGTGGGGTTTTATGGTTGACAACTTATGAGCAACCAATTTACCAAAGGAGTATATTAACTTTGATTGTTAGTTCAAGGTAGAGATTATCTCACGCAATTAGCAATTCAGAATCACGGACATTGTCGTTTCAAATTTTATGAATATAATATTAATGTATATTATGTTATATTAGTGAGTATTTATATGTTGTATTTTAGTCAATTTCGGATTGTGTTCATTATTGAACTTAAAGCATTTTCAGATGCTTTGAGCACATAATTCAAATGTCATTGTCACACATGTCATTGTGGTGTCCATACTTAATTATAAGCCTTGCCATATGTCACCCAAAATATAGGTTGTTGATTGAGAAGAGTGGCCACGTACTTTCTATTTCGTAACCCAGAGGCATAAAAAAAATCACATCTGCGTAATTTAGTGTGGCTACTTTTTATGCGATTATCATAAAACATGCTTTCTTCACTTGAGATGGAATTTTTCAAACAAATCTAATCAATTTTGTATGCAACAACATGTGAAGCCTGCAGATTTATTAGTTGCTGTTATTGCTCACTCTATCTCACAAGGTTCATGTATTGTCAAAACTTGTTCCCAACCACTGCTTTCAGTTGTATAAAAGACTTGCAATATTGATGCATTTTAAGGTAAGTGGGTCTGAATTCGGTTACTCATCTTGAAGGTGTGTTCTAAAAACAAACATCAAAGAAATATGTGATTCAAAGAGATTGGACTACATGCTCAAAATTCATTCACAACCTTAGTTTCAATAATCAACACACTTGAAGGAACCTACATAACTTTCCATTAAGAAAGGGAATCTTCACTTCAACAATGAACAAGTTATTCTTTTTTTTTTAATAAATTTGTACATCAATGATTTGGATTTGCTAATCATCTCACACTAATCCCGTGTTTCATATACTAGGAATAGTGGGTATAGAGTTGAAATTGTCCATTTAAGGCCCGCTTACCTTAGTCGCATGTAGCAAGCGGAAACCAATGCTAACACCATGTGGCCCTTGTAGTTTCTTAGGGAAGACATAAGTTGTTCCTTCCATGATTCACAATATGAGTGGTGTGAACTCAAATGGTGGGGTTTTCATGCAAAAAGCGACACCACTTGTGCATCATCCCAGTGCACATAGGCACCCACTAGTTTGGTGGTTATAACAACTTGTCCACCTCCACGAATGAATGGACATTTGGTGCCTATCAAAGTCGTGGTCATGTTCGAAATTTATGACCGCAGATCCCGGAGAGCAAACCTTTTTTCCGGGTACTAGTAGTCACTTTGCTACGGTGAAGTGAATTGAATAAGTAGTGTGTTCTTGTGAAAATTAGCCGAAATAGTCAAGCCATATTTATTAGGTAAAGGAAACGTTGCATTGGCCGGCAAGGGGGAGGAAAAGTTTGTATACGGTGCTTGTGCGAAGTGGATTTGGGAGGCAGCAACTCATATATATATATATATATATGTTTCTCCTGGATCTCTGCAACAATGTTGTGTGTTGAGTTGTTCTATGCATGTCTCTCTAAGTCTGTCTCACCTAATGCTCAAGGGGAACACTGCTTATTTTTGTCTGTGTTGGTATAGTACTGGTGTAAATGTTTTATTTCTTGTAAATGAATGCGGTTTGTATGTAACTTGTGACATCGCTTTTTGTGGTGTCCGGCTTTTGTTTTTTGGGCACGCAGTGGCATACCTAAAGGCCGGTTTACACCATGGACCATGAAGTCAGACCATGAAAGATGGCATTTTTCCATGGTCCGACTTGATGGTCCAGCTTCCATGGTTTGATTTCTTGAAAAATTGATTTACAAAGCTTATGGATCTCTCACTAGATGTAAATCGAACGTGGACCAAGAGGAATAACCATGCGACGTGCTGATTTTTTTAATATATGCCCAAAAAAGGCAATTTTGAAAGAAAAAAAATCAAGTCTAATCATTCTCTTGTCTTCGTCGTCTCTTCTCCAAAAACATTTCATTAAAAAGTTATTATAATAGCAACTTTGTGCCATGGGCCCTTGCCTTTTTCTACCAAAGCACCTCTTTTGCCTCTCCCCCAGCAAAACCCGTCGGACCATGTCAGTGGATAATGTAGACCTTAAAATACGTCTTTTGGGGACCTTGAACTCCATGGTCACTCTGATATTTTTTCCATGGTGTAAACCAAAGTGGTCCCGGGATGAGTTCAACAGCCAATCACATATTTTACTAGACCTTGGGACGCCTTGTAACCACCCTAAACTCCACAAAAATTCTCAACCTCAATATCTTTGTTGCTTCTAAACTCAACATGTAACGAAACCTACTACTTTTTCATAAAAACAATAACATGGGTTGTCGCAAAGTAAGGTATGCCTGTGTAATTTGGTTAGATTTATTCTTGTTCTTCACCTTCTATTGATCATATTTACATCTTGAAATTGGTGTTGCATTAAGGAAGCTATGATGAAACATGAACAACATTCGGATTGAATATGGACTTAGTTTGATTTGGTTATAATCAATGGAAATGCATGTGTGCTGAATCTTCAAAAGAACACTCGGTCTCCCTTAATTGTCATAACGTTACTCGGTCCTTTTATGATGATCTGTGCAGTTGGAAATTGCTTAAGGGTTTGTGCCCCATTATTATGGGGGCTTTCACTTCTTTGCTCAGATTCAACTTGATCGTTCTAGATTATGAAATGAGGATTCCTTGGCACCACCTGCATGTGGGAACGGTGATGTGACCTGCTTCACTAGATCGTTGGATCCCACATCAAGCTCGAACACAAGAATAATAATAATAATCCCAATGTCCTCCTCGTTAACTGCCAAGAATGGAAGGAGTTGCACTCAACCATCGACAAAATGGGCATTGGATCAACACACAGGTACCTTAATTCGGCGTGACTGAAGGAATTTTCTGTGCAGGTGGAGGGAGAAGTTGAAATCGAAAGAGAAAGCAAAGAACACACATGCATGGTTTTGTCGACGCTGTTGCTGAGTTGCAGGTTGTCGTCGACGGCCTTACCAGGGCTGCGAGACCCTGCACCAACTAGAATTCGAGGCAAGAACATAAAAAGATTGCAAAGAACACAATCAGAGGTTGTTGGCATGGAGCTCGCCTAGAGGAAGAGCCCAATTCCGGGTGGGCATTGAGATTAGACGCTCATATATAGGTCGCGATTACTGTAACCCCAGTTGCAACCAAGCTCATTCAATCGCCAGACACCTTGAGATCGGTGGTGATTCCCACTCCAACATGTCTCCAGACATAGTAGTAGGCGTATATATTCCCGCTTGATTCCTCCGGGACACCTCAAAGCGTAGTTGCATCCATCCCCGCTACCTCTCTTGAGAGAGATTCATGCAGCGCAAGCTTCATGAGCTTGTAGGTGGAGTTGTGGCTGCCATAGCCTAAGCCAGGTTGCAAGCATCTCCCGCAAACTGCAAAGCCCCAACAAAGTAACAATGCATCGATTCATCCATTATCTGACAAGAATAATCAGGGCCAACCGGGCACGACACCCTCGAATCTCGATACTGCTCCAGGACCCAAATGCCCCACCCATTAGCTGGTATATCGAGGTTACAACTTCCCTTCTGGATCGGAATCGGCCAGTGTGGCCAAGCCTGTAGTGTGCAAAAAATCCACCGAGCACCCAATATCGTATTTGAACCCATCTCTTTGATACATTGAGGTTTTCAATCGAGTTGATAAGTGCACTTGAAGAATGATTTCATTTTCAAACATGGTCATTTCAAACACGCTTAGCTCAAAATGGATTTATGTGGCTCAAATACACATCAGGAATACATCGCGCTTTATGTGACAATCTGTTGGATTCGGGCAGGTGTTGTATTTGAGTGGTGTATGGCACACAAAAACACAATGATCGTAACTAGGTGAAGATTATTACGACGGCCATATCACGATGAGACTGGACCATGTGCCAAAAACAATCAACCATTCTAGGTTCGGTTGTTAACATGACTGGGAAGACCTATGCGAAGTCCTAAAGATAATGATAATCTTGACTTTGACCTAGTGTGACTTCTGCATCTTAACTTCAATTTTGAAATTTCAAATGAAAATATGCGTAATACATAATTGCTCAGTGGATGAGACAATTCTTGATCTCATCCAATGGTCATAAGTATCTCAATAGTTGGGAATGTCCACGATATACCACACACCTTGCATGTCGAACAACTAGCTTGTACCCAAGCCATTCCAACCCATGGCACCCACGTATATAATAAATATCTCAGATGAACCCAACTTCATACACCCGTGCAACCCTGCAATCATAAGCACATGCACGTGCATACCCGCCATATGCATGTGCATCCATGCCCATGCCATGCTCATAAGCCCCCCATGACCCACCACCATGCCCCCATGGAGCGCTTTAAGGAAGAAGAAGAAGAAAAATGAATTTTTTTCTTTCCTTTGAAATAAAATATCCTACTTTGTCCTATTGTCCATGCCATGTTGCCACCTTAGCTTTATGCTCATCACCTCTCCGAGTTTCCCCTACCATGCCCATCTTTTGCACTTATAGTCCCCCCACCTTTCCAAATTTGATTCCTCTTCCTCTTGTCACATTTTTGTTTTGGGGTATATTTTCTAGCATGTGGCGCTTTCTCTCTGAATTGTTTTTTTGGTTTTAGGCAAGAACAGTGAGGAACGGTGGGATGATGGCCTCACCTCCCCAACCCCCACCATGTTGATTGTTTTATATACATTATCTATAGTATTTCTTCATCTTTTTAAAGTAGTCAACTTGACAATCGTGATTAGATCCAAATGTGTCAGTTTTGTCTACAATCATAAGTGAAAATTGATATTCATCTATTTTTATACCATATAAACTCTTTGGCTATTCCATCTACTTTGTCAAAAATATATGAGATTTGGCTAATGCATCCATTGAAATCTATATAATCTACAATGGACTAATTTCCCAAGACAATTAGGTAGCCATTGGCCATTTTCCGCTAATAGAATTGACATTGCCCACAACAGATTGGTGACTACAATTGATCCTAAGTGCCATATAGTTTAACATCATTTAGCAAGCCTTTCATATTCCAAGGGCCTTGGAAATCATAACTTGTGCTCAAATCAAACTAGCAAGGTATTGCAATTATATATATTTCAATCCAAATTTGAGAAGGATGGCAGTTCGAGTATGCCATACTTCTAGAAAGAGAACAAGCTCTTGAAGTTAAATAATAATATGATGATGATCTCCATGTCTCCACCTATTTGAAATTTCTGATAAAAATATCTAACAAAAAAGCAGGAAACAAACTTGGGAAATAGTGGGGTTCTTGGTTCCTAATGCATGACCAATTACATAAACGGTACCAAAACAAATGTACTTCTCCTCAACATTCAATAGACCAATGTAGTCAATGATATTCACAGACATGTATAGAGGCGAGCGTGCACATTATGCCTAGCTCAAGATGTCTTCATGAAGCACATATAAGGTGGTCAAGCAATGTGAATCTCCATGTAATATGCTAACGACCATATTGAAGGCCCTTAAAATCTAATAACGGCATTCAAGGACTATGGTGTATAAAGAGCTAGCCATTGGTCAACATCCTCATTGACATGTGTACTCAAGCAACACGAAGAATCCAATTACTTTGAAGGATCTTGGGTCGTTGAATTTTAGGGGTTAAGGTACTCCCAAATTCCAAGTTCCAACCAACCAATTGCCCAACCAACCAGGTGAATTTATACTCTCATGATATATATCTTGAAGGAGTATGTTCGTACTTATACAAGATACTACTGCTCACGGCTACTTCCCATCCGGACCAAGATGATAAAAAGAAATCATAAATCCTTTGGAAGTTGGGTCTCCAACTCTTTGTCTGTACTTCTATAGTCATTCCCCATAGCAGCTCAAGTGCACAAATGGGAGGGGGTCAAGTAGTACTCTAACTTACTTCATGAAGTATATTCCCGCTTTCAAGTCCTTCGATCCTTTCCCTTTGCTACAAAAGTCCCCGTGCAACCGCCGGCAAGGACACCCCTTACTTAGCTAGTGGAAGTCATGGTCCTCGAATACATTTCATATTTGACGAGGGCGGTCATGAACACATGACCCCACTCACAAGAGTCAAGTCTAGTATTCTACAAATGTCATAGACCACCCCTCTCAAATGGGAAGTGTGTTTCATGACCACATTTTCTGGTAGTAAGAATATCCAAGTCGAGAAAAAGAGCCTCGGACTCGAAGCATCATTTATCCAGTTTCGTGATGTGACCTTTCCGTTCGTGCCTCCCTTCGTGAGTTGTAAGTTAGGCTAGGCTAGGCTAGCATAGGCCACTGCACCCACTAGGTATGTATTCAATTCTAGGCTACACTACTAGGGTTGTAAGGCAAGGAACACACTTCTCATTTGACACAAGCAACCATTAAAACATCATCCCATTTACATGTGTGAGTTCAATCTGTCACAATTGTAGATTGTACCCAACACATGTAAATGGGGTCATGTCTTAATGGCCGCCCATGCAAAATGGGAAGTGTGTTCTAGGCCCCACAATCCTACTAGTGCTATCGAGGGCCTCCATGTTCAAAAAGAGAAATTTGTGTAAATTCCTCAGTATGAGGTAGATGGGTCTTAACTTGATACCTTTCGACTAGCCTACTTCTCTTGGGATATGAAATATGCAATTCGTATTAGTTGGTTAGCAAAATATGAATCAAGGTTGTAGCTACTCTCCTCATAATCTCTAGGGTTCATATGCATATCTTATCCAAAATCAAAGTGAAGATTCACATGCTCATTAAATAGTCATATACTATTGCCCTCAATTATGTTGACTATTGATCTTAGAATAAACATTATAGTTTGAACACGCAATCCAATCTATTCTAAGCACATGTCTTTTGGTGTCCATTCTTGGAGCCACATCAAACCACATACCACTCAAATATGGGTGTATGATTATTATGAGAAATCGAATTATGCATGTTTACCTTAGGACACAACATATATACCTTATGTGGTTAGCTACTTTATGATTTTGATCAATGGACCTCAAACACACACATATATAATTGTTGAAGGTATGATCTTATGTATAGTATACGTGATCATGCCATTCTAGGTTTAGTTATATGCCTTTGAGATTGAAGAAGGAATTGAACACATATATTTTAGTGTAAGCATAAGTGAACCTCAAAACGCGTTCCTTGCCCCTTACATGGTCATAAATAACCAACGTTGGGCAATCCGATGTGAATTTCAGCCCATTGGCCATACCCTGCTCAAGAATCCTCTTTACTGCCTACCTTGCGGTGGGTGGGCTCTTGGCTTCCTACCTATCTAGCTAGTTTTTTTTCACAGTCAAGTAGAGAGAAGGTATCACAGCGGGAAGCGAACCGCCAACCACTCCATTCAGAAATGGGTACCTCTCCACTATCACCCAGTAGTTTAGGGTCATCTCGGACCCCTTACATGGTCACATTGTGATTAAGAAAAATTCCATTTTGACACAAAATCCCATGAGCATATGAAATCCGATTGCAAATTTTGCACTGACATTCTTCCTCGTTCAGAAATGTTAGTAGAACAAATTATCCGTTTTGTTGATCCAACACCAAGATTGGGCCCATATTGGTATGCGGATTTGCAAGTGCACAAGTGCATGGAGATATTTACCACTTGCCCGCTTACAACCCAAGGACTACCTTGGACTCCAACCGAACTCAAGCACTAAACCTTGTTCATAATTTGATTTCAACAAGCAAAGTTATGTTGCCTTTTTTCTCATGCGATGAAATTGATTCCAATAGATTAAAAGTCGAAGTAGCCATGGGACATGAAGTGTAGTGTTAAATCAAGCTTACTTACATGACAAGGTCAATCAAATGGATTATCACAATGTGATAGCCTCTAGAAAGTAGCTCTTGTTTGCATGATAATTATGTGTAATTGCACTAGTTATGGTGTGCATTGTGGGCCATCCAAAAAATTAGGATTGAAGTATATCTAGATTTATGTATGATTTTTGGGCAATTCCAACCGTCAATATGACGTACATTAGGTTGTAAAATTACACAAAAATGGTGATTGGCCAACATGTGATATAAACATTCGAAGTTATGGTTGTCGTGTTGTTGCTTTGCACTTGTCATTTTGATGATTCTGTCCACACAAGTGCACATCCCTTTTATTTTTGGACAAGTGGTTTGTCCTAATATACTTCAATGTCAGTTCAAATCTTGCACATTTGTGTTAGAATTTCTTTTTGGTCGATTAACATCTAATGTGCCATATGGAAAATCATGTCCAAAAGAGAATTATGGAAGAGTGGACAAAGATGCAAAATTGAAATGAAATCATTTGCACTGAAATTGTTTTGTGCCAATAGATAGCATGTCTAAAAATTGGCAACCAAAAAACAAATCTAAATCTTAATGTAGAGATATCCCTTCTTTTCTTTATTATACATATGCTCAAAACATGTGCAATTGATGAACGTTTTCACTGGTCAATTACACTAGAAACACAAAATCCTTGACTAAACATCATCTCTTAACAAACCGAACATGTAAAGAAAATCCTATAAAAAAAAAACACATCAACTTAATGTACAAATTGGCTTGGATCCTATAGTGTCCCAAACTTGATTCCAAATAATGTCTATACTCTTAATTGATAAACAATATACATAAACTCATGACTGCATGAAACTTGACACATACAAAGTTGAAAGGAGTTTACTATCATTGTGTATGCCACATCAAACCCCTTGCCCGGGGGGGGGGGGGGGACACAAGAAGGAATATAATTACAAATAAAAAGGGTATATACTGCACAAAAATAAAATTAATACCATAACATATGTATACTAGGAGAAAACAAAATTAATGTTTGTAGGCAGGAGTATTTGGATAATTCTTCCTAAAACACGATATTAAATATTTTGAGAGAGTGGGATCCTCTCAAAATAATATTGGCCCTTTGGACACCTAAAAGTCATGTTAGGTTGATAAATACTAGATTATACTTCAGACGTGTAGTTTCCATTAAAATGAGAGTATGTTAAGCTTGGAAATTGACTCATTTAGGTTGAGTTGACCTAATGAGGACAATATTTTGTCAATTTAAGTTGAGTCGACCTAAATGAGGACATTATGTTGTCAATTTAGGTTGAGTCGACCTAAATGAGGACAATATTTTGTCAATTTAGGTAGAGTCGACCTAAATGAGGACAATTATGTTAGTCAATTTAGGTTGAGTCGACCTAAATGAGGACAATATGTTAGTCAATTTAGGTTGAGTCGACCCAAATGAGGACAATATGTTGTCAATTTAGGTTGAGTCGACCTAAATGAGTCGATTTCCCAGCTTAACATACTCTCATTTTAATGGAAACTACAACGGAATTTACGGCGGAAAATCAAATGTTGTTTTTTTTACTTGTACTCTACAACTTTCGAGTGGTTTTCATTTCATTCTTGGATTAATAGTTTGCTTTATGTACTCTCAATTCACTGGAAAACTCTCATTTTAATGAATATTGTGTTCTAACCTTTCATGATCTTCTATGTATGTATCTTCTTGTTGTAGATTTATATACGGGTTCCAATATTTCGTAGGGCAAGACAAAGCAACAACACTATCCTCTGATGTTGGCATGAATGAGGGACGCTTCACCTTGATCATATGCACGAGCTCATATGTGTCTGAACAAATCTACTCCATAGGGCCTAATATATCTACATTACAAGAAGATCAACCCTAGCCAAGCTTTATTTATATATATATATATATATATATATCCTATAATTCATAGTCACAATAAATACCCATTATGTGCGCCCACATACTCCAAGTATAAAAATTCACTTTACCGCCTAGAGATATAAATTGTTACCTTATAAATTTCTTAAACTACTTACATTTTTCATTCAAACTAAGATATGCTTCCATTTCATTCATAAGCAACCATTTTAACCCTTTATTGCCCCTAGTGTATTCCAATGAACTTGAAGTTGCCATGCCATCCTTGATGTTGAGTTCAATTCAACCTACTGTCACCAACATATTTTATGACCAACCAAGTGCATATGGAAACAGACTCCGCGTGAATATCCGGGAGGAGACATCTCTTCCTTTCAATGAAATTTGAGAAGATCCAACAGTCTCATAGTTGAATCCTCAATGTTGGGGCAACTCGTGAAAATTTGGTGTTTTCTAAAAACAAATTAGCGGGATGGATGAGGACCCTTAATAAGAAATATTAGTATCTATAAATATTTAGGATAATTATATGAAAGGATTCCAAATTCCAAATTTAGAGTTCATATGCCTATTCTAGAGGGGGTTAAAGTTCATTGACCAGATGATGACTATCTCCTACGATGCACTTGCATGCCATTTTTGAAGCATATTCACTTTGGGGCATGGGCTAGTTTTTCTTAACAATTGATCCTAACAAAGGGCAACGCTCACAAGCAAGAAATTTTGATGACCTTCTACAAGCTTCGAAATCACTCGGCAACATCTTTCTCTTCAATTCCAAACAAGATCAAATTAGTCTTGCACCTATCAACTCTTAAAACATAAAAGAATCTCCATGTCAAGTGAGATGGGGTGGGGGGAAAGGGGGGGGGGTGGATAAAGATGGGGCGTAGAACCATTGTTGGTTCTCTTCTTAGTAGAGAATTTGTGGAACTTTGGGGGCACTAAGTTAATAAGTAATACTTCTTGATACATCATAAAACTACGTGTGCTTCGTAACAACTGAAGAGTTTCATCCCAAAGCTATCTAACCTTGGTTTATGACATATCAATTCAACTTAAAACTCAGAAGTGTTCACATTTAGTTCACCAAGTTATCTAGGAACATCAATCTACAAATGTGTATTTTCAATCAATACCAACAAGTTTTTGCACAATATTTTTTATCATCTAACCCATCCAACCTCTTAATGAAAATCACAATCACATAACATAAAGGCGCCAATACATGACTACACCGGCAAGTGAACAAAACCCCCTACTTATAAGCATGCATTACACCACTAGGGAGACCATTTGTGCAATGCATGGGTGCTCTAGCGACAAATGAAATTTTATTCATTCAAGTCCCAAGAATCATTTGCATTTAATTTTGTTTTTGTTCTTATTTGAATTTACCCTCTAACCTTGCAACCCTTGTTCATATCAAAGGAACAACATGAAATAGCCTTCAGCTTTTTAGGGGTTTAAGTAGCCTTTGGATCACACACACACACATGCCTATCTTCATCCACCCACATGAATTCTACACCCACTACATACCATTATTAATCTACCTCATGAAATTTGCACAAACAATCTCCCTCGCTCAAAGACAAAATTCCAATTTCTTCATTTTGGCGTTGGCTCGGTTGGCCTTCTGTCTCATAAAAAAATTTAAAAAAAAAAAAAAAAAAAGACAAATTTCCATTGCACACTGCACATATGTGCATCCGCCTCAATTTTACTTTATAATAGTTTGGTAGTGCGATTTAATAATCCCCAGCCTTTTTTTCCAAGCTCCATAACTTTATTCATATATATAACAATGTTATGTGGGATTGCCAATATTCCATGGGATATTCCCTGATATTTTCCCATTCAGTATGAATGTGGGAATATCAGGGAATATCCCATGGAATATTGACAGTCCCACATAACATTGTCATGAATATAAATAATTTTATGTGAAAGTGGCATTCGATTTCATTGCTTCCTATTTGGCAGTAGTTTAAATTTATTTGGTAGAGATCTTCAACAATAATTCTGCCATTTCAAGCATGTGGTTGTTACTTGAAACATACCTTTGGTGTCATCCTCTTCCGGCAAGAGGCAGTTACTACAAACGAGCATACCTCTCATAAAATCCAACATAACCGCAATAAAGTTTGTCGTTGATTCATCTCAAATAACTCTCATTAGACTAATTTTGGGTCTTTGATGCCATATTGATTTAAGATAATAATCTCCATAATGCATATTGTTGCAAGGTTTTTACGTTGGATGAATGAGAGGCACGCTCATATGCGATAATTCTCTCTTACCTCCTCTTCTTACACAAGTTAACCCCTAAGGATCAAAGAGGCCCCATCTAGACCTCACTATGCACAAAAATGTGTCTTTGAGCTATATACTTTCATTTTTGGGTAATTGTGTCGAAATGGAAATTGTATATAATTAACTCATTCTCCAACTGCACTCTTCAATTTAGTTAAATACCTAAAATAAAAATTATACACGGCCTAGATGCCCTTAAATCCAAGTACACAATTGATATTTTGATCATCAATGCTACATGTAATTTTTGGTTTTATTTTGTTCTTGGCATAAGATAATGTAATAAATAGAGTTCCAAACTCACGAACACTCCAACTTTTGAGATTTTAACCTTGGTAATGCTCATAGGAGTTGTGTATGTAGGCCATACAATGAGCCCCTTTGTCCTTTAAGGATTGATTCTAAGATTCTTTATTTTTTTTATTTTTTTCAATTGCAATTGAGAAGACATCTTCAAATTGAACTTGACCCGCATGCACTCGGGTGCTAGTTAATGTCAAATCATTAGACTTCCTTGGTCCGTATTTGCCCAACAACTTAGTGCCTACGAAATGTACCTCCAACCACAATAACTATCAAACCATGCAATCCCTCCATGTTTCTTGTCCCATTGACATCACCCTTGAAATGGGAGAGGGGGTAATATTGTATACAAGCATACCTCTCATCCATCCAACATATAAAACGTGACCCCCTCCCCCCATAAGTATGTTGCCGATTCATCTCGAAAACCTCAAGTACACTAATTCATGGTCTTTAACACTAATTTCGATGTCAAATCAACTCAAAGAAGTAATCTCCAGGTTGCATACTATTTCATGGCTTTTATGTTGGATGAAGGAGAGGTATGCTTGTATACAGTAATTCCCTCTCTCCCTTGAAAGTTGAAATGAGCTCTCATGCAACCCTTGTCCCTCGTAATTTTCAAGCTCCATGTGAGCAGGTGGGGCTATGAGAATAATTCTTCAAATAAACACCAAATGAAATTCTCAAATTAAGATATGTGGGTCTTATGTGGTCACTCTTGTTGATCGAACACCTCTATTTGAGTGGAATATGTTGAGGTCAATAGTTTTAAATGGACATAAAAAAACAAACGTGTTACGATGAGATTGCATTATGTGCTCATATTTTATTAATTGTTTTGGTTTCAAGACTTAGTTGCAATTGGGAAGGCCTACTTGATGACTAACAAACAAACCAACAAAAGAATCTCAACTTTCGTATTAACCACAAACAATACAATCTACATACAATAATTTGCATCAATGTAGGTATTCATTCATCGTAAGTTAAATTTGAGACCTCAAAAGTGACCAACAAATGATAAGATACCACTTTTTCTTTTTCTTTTTTTCCTTAGATGCAAATGTTACTACACCAAAGTTACACGATGCATGAACTTTACCTGGACATGTTACTACTATATAATATGCCTAAAGTATCTAGTGTCATATGGTATTTAATGTCATTATGGTAACTATTCGGATGACATTTCTTATGAAGAAGTGAACGAATATTGTCATGGATGATGGATGAGTTCATCCATTGGCCCAAACCCTACCTTCTTTTGTCAGCAACTTGTGATGAACTATTCTCATGGATGATTGAAATTTGGATGAAAAATCACTTGGTAACTGACAATAATTGCAACACTTTAAATATATAATCCCCCAAAAAAATTACAAGGAATGGCAAACCATGTTGGGTTAACATTTAGTGTTGGTGACTCTATACCATGGTTTACAATTAGTATTGAGCAAGGCAATTAGAATTGGTGACACTAAATACCATATGTGGTGTTGCTTTTAGTGAACACATTAATGTTTACAAACATATGTACACCAATTTGTCCCATTGGTGTGGGTTACCGTGTGAAGTTACATATTCCTACCAAAGGAACTTTTATCAAGCAAGCTATTTCTTAGTCCTTGGTGTTACGAAGAATTTGCTCTTAATTTTAAGTGTCACTCCCACTAATTGTCCCAAGCGTGATACAAACTATAAGCATAAGTAACCTTTTGAAGGGATTTGTTTTTGCTGTCCATATTGACATTACTGGAAGGATCAAGAAATGAAGAGCAAGGACGTAAGGAGTGAGGTGGCAACTTAAGGTAGTTACAAACTCTCCACATTCACATTGTCATTTTAATTCTTATTTACTACTTATTTAAATAGTGATTAAATAATTGGAATATCAACAACATATATGCCATTATTTATTTGTTTATTTGTTACTAGATAAGATGTTATTGTTTCATTTTAAAAGAACCAAAATGCACGTTTGTTTTATTGATTCCTATCAAACAACCAAGTCTCATACTACTTACAACCTTCCCTTGAGTTTGTGTTGACTTCAATGTTCTTGCAATTAGTATGATTTGCAAATAAATAATAACTGGTGTCGGGCAATCCGACGTGAATTTGATCCCGTTGGCCCTACCTTGCTCAAGAATCCTCTTGGTGCAGGGTGAGGTTTACTGCCTGTCTTGTGGTGGGTGGGCTCTTGGCTTCCTACCTACCTACTTAGTTTTCTCCGTCAAGTAGAGAGAAGATTTCACAGCGGGAATCAAACCGCCAACCACTTCATTTGGAAATGGGTACCTCTCCACTATCACCCGGTGTTTTAGGGTCATCTCGGACCTATTTGATTTGTATGTAAAAATTTCAGTACTCCCTCCGTCCCAAAATGATTGTCCCATCCCCTGGAGTTTAATGTCCCAAAAATGTTTGTCCGATAAAAAACTCTGGAGGGGGGGGGGGGGTAGGACAATTATTTTGGGACGGAGGGAGTATAAGGTAAGCAAGAATGTTCGTTGGTGATACTACAATATCATAAACATTGCAAATCAAATAAATATATTTCAATAAATACTATGACATCGGGTTTCTTGATTGGCATATTTTCAAAGAAAATCAACATATGTCAACAAATAGGTTATAATCATCCATGTCGTAAAAAAAATTAAAAATGTTTTTGTGGTGGCCCCTATAAATCGTCAAAGTGCATTGCAACATGGGGTATTTTGGTGTCACATGGGGAGGGAGGGGGGGTCCACTCATGTTGGATTATTAGATGAAAACCACCTCAAAATCATCCTTACAGCACGCAAGAGTATTTTATTTAGTGAGGGTATTGTTCACCTTGTGGGAAACACATCTTACACCACCTCATTAAACGGGTAGATCCTACACTAACCACTGCAATCAACCAATGTTGGTGTTCTTCTTAAACCGTTCTTTCATCCTACTTACATTGCCACTATGATTGGCCATAGTGGTGCTACTTAATGCGGCATATGAAATACCTAATGGCCTTTATCTTTGAGCAACAAAGTTAACTTAATGCACTGTCACACTCACTTGTTGACACTTTAAGGATGAAATATAGGTGTCACTTTAAGGTTGGTGTTACTTTTAGACATGTATACCTCATACGAAAGTTGTTAGGATGTGAATGAGTTAGGGCAATAACTTCTAGAGTAGCTTGCACACCATATCAATTTTTCCTATTGGTGTAAGTCACACTAATTTGGAAAAATACATTGCAATAACTTATTAATGGGAAAATAATTTCTTATGCAAATAACATCAAATAGGGACACCACATATTTGACATAGTGTAGGCCCCCCGATTCACTATTAGCCCACCACAATAAACATTGGATTGATTATCATGGGCCCATATTCTCTTTTCTTTTTAATTTTAATTTTCTCAATTGCGTTTGTTATCATGGGCCACATGACTTACCTTGAATGTAGATTGATGTGGGTTAGTAAACTTGCAAAGGACGTAAAGTTGTGTGCCAAATGGAGAAGAAATTGTGACATAGGACAATAGAGTTATCCATAAAGTCCTTCAAAGAGGGATGAACTGTGGGTTTGATCCTTCGTTGAGGAAAATTTATATTAAGAGTTTGTTAGCTTGTTGTGTATCGTAGCCTATTTTGAAAGTACAGTCCTACCTCTCTAATATGATACTTGATAATACAACAACCTCAATATAATGACACAAATTTTTTTAAACCAAACTTTCTAGTTAAAATTTACCTCTATAATACAACTATAATCTAATTAATACGATCCTCTTGGACCCACAAAATGTCATTTCATAGAGGTAATAAATGCATATATAGTGTGTCCCACACATGCATAATAAAATAGTTAATATTAGATTTATGTAACTTTCACATATGAAATGCGGATAAAATAAATTTTAATGTTAAATAATGTTAAAGCATGGGAACTAAGGGAACTAGGTTCTTTATCTCAAAACCTAATCCAGAGATTCATTAGGTTCATTGAAGTTGAATATTGTATGTTAGAGTTGGTTGGCATGGCCTTGGGACAGAGAATAGAGCCACCTAGTTTGACCTTAATGCAAAGCCCTTGGACTCTTTAAATGTTGATGAGAGACCTCCACCTAGTGTGAAACTCTTAGATGCTCAACATCATGCTCAATTGTTAGCTGCATTTTCATGGACAACCCATTAGATGTTACTCCTGCAAACTTCATAAAATTGCAAGCCATATTGAAGAAGCTCAATAAGATATGTGTTATTAATTTGAAGTGTCAACATCACCAGACTATTAGTTCCTTCTTCAAGTCCACATAGAGAGAATTTTACATATTTGTAAAGACATTTGAAAGAATATTTAATTTGTATATGTGGCAAAATATCTATTGTGTATATTCATGAAATACCTCGTTATTATGACAAGAGGTCAAATTTGTCATATTATTGAGCATGTGACACCTCAATAATACAATGGTTTTCTTGTTTCCAAAAGTGTCATATTAAAGAGGTAGGATTGTATGCAAGTGCACTAGTACTAAATATTATAAATTATGTGGCACCTAGCATAAGAGAGGAAAACATAAGATTCTTGGACCATAGAGAATCCAACAAATAAAGGCATTGATCCATTTGGTGTCCCCTTATCAGAAATTGATTCATTAGCAATGCACCAAACTTTTGATTTAGTGTGGCACATACTATTCATCATCAACCCACATAAATGACCTGGTAATCATTTGGTGGCTACCAAACAAGGGAGTATTGGAGGCTTGATGCTACAACACAAATCATGAGGCAACCTTCACTAATGTGGCACAAAATTTTGATGACCCACTCCCAGAGGATGCACCTTTCATTCAAAACCAAGAACCACATGCGTTCGCAACATACTCTGAAAACCCCTTATATACAAGTTTTTTTGGGTAAAATCAAGCAATACACATACAATTTAAATGATAAAAATACAAGTGATAATATGTATATCTAAAAAAATTAAATTCATATCTAGTCATTAATATAAGTATACATATATACATTTGAATAATAATGAACCCCATCAAATGTATAATGTTAAACTCTAGCATTCATTAATAAAGTTGTCGAAGACTTTTTCATCCCCAGATGTAACTTACATGCATCTAAGTCTACAATATATGTCATAGAAGCTATTACATTTATTGTTTCTACCTCTATGATCAAATGATATGTAGGATCATAGGTCCACTTATTGTTGGCTCCTTTTTAATTAACCAATTTCCATGTTTGAGGACGGTTCATCAAGTCAATTGGACCCCTTTACTCCACCCAACGATTACCAAATTTTCTACGCATCCTATAAACCCTCCCAACAAACCAAACCTTAATTGAAGCTATTAATTTTTGGTCTACCATGTTTTTATGACAATTGTAGCTTTAGGTATGTACATAAAACACACTCCACAATCAGAACCAAGACCTAGCATAATATCTCGATTTGCAGTAGTAAGGAGTTTAGGCTTCATATATAATATGCCAGCCTCAATCCAAGTTGATTGATATTTAGATAAAGTTGGATTGCCATTCAATTGACTTACAAGTGTACTTTTGAAAATTCTAGACTATCCTACCTCTACATACGCCATAGTGGCTCTTACATTAGATTGAGAGGGCATTTCAACATTTTCATGTTCATCAATTAGAACATCCAAGGCATGGCGAAGCTCACTTTGCAACTCCACATCTTCTTGTAAATGACTTTCAACTTGTGATTGCATCAATTCGGTCTCTATGACAACATCCTTCCACATGTTTGGATTCTCTTCTCCAACACTACAATTTTCCTTGTCACCACCTTATGCATTGGAATCATCGATCAATATGTGAACATAATCGCACTCCTCATCCTCCCCAATACTTCCAAATAAATGAGCCTCAATAAGTGACCTTACCATATAAGTACAAATGTTGTATATTTTCTAGAGGTCCTCCATACATGTACATAACTACAAGTTACAATTTCTGTAGCATATGTATACGTAATACAGAAAAGTTCAAATTAATACCCATTTTTTGCACTCACATATACTCATACGCGTTATAAAAGGTGCATCCATGGGGACCACTAAATTAGGTATATAAATGTTGTTTCCCTCTCCCATGCCAAAAACATTCAACAAAATGAAAAATAAAAAAGAAGATGAAAACATTCATATCAAGATCAAATGATGCATGTCATAAAAAAAGATGGAGTACGTCCACTACCAATGGCTCGAGTGCAAACTTGGCATCCCACAAGTGCAAAGGAGATGTCCTCGTGAAGTAGAGAACTCTTTTTACATGTGTGCACACAACCGCCTCCCATGACTTGAGTAGAAGGCAACCCTCCATGCATTTCAACATGCTCTTGGAATCCACATGTTATTAATGGCATGAAAATATGCTTAGCAAATTGGCTTAGACATGGTATAACCAAAATTCAATTTTCTTACATTATTTGAATGTACTATGTAAACTTCAATCACCCATCCCCTAGCTACAAACCCTTGCCCAACCCCACACTTTTTGTATTGCGAACGGCTCCAAAAACCATCCGCAACACTCACTATAACCCTCACCCCGTTTTTTCCACGCAAAAGGAATCCCCGCACTAAAACCATACTCCACTCCAATATTAAAAATTAACCATTTATAACTATTGCATATTCGATTAAGAAAACATATAACTTAACTTGCCCTTATAGGTGATCTATGCTAATTACACCAAATTTTGATTCTTTGTTTAAAATAACCTCTATAAATATTGCCACCATGTATGCATGATTTGCACATGAGAACCTAGGGTTAATTTTGAACACACTTGTAATGAACACTTTAAAACTCATAGTTTATTCTTATAATGTCCAAAAAGCTACACTAAATAAACTTATCAATGGGTTATCATTTGGAATTACCGTTGCTATAACCTTTTATTGAGAATATCATTCTTCACCAACTAAGTTATTTCATGTTCTTTAACATGGATAGGGCATGCATACTAGAGTAAATAATAATAATATAGTAACAAGTTTTAGCAACATATAACTCCAATTGGGAACGCACTCTAAAAGGATTGCCTGGTGTACATGCTAAGTTGTGTTAAAATCCTCTTGAAAATATTAACACAACCCAAATAAATAAATGTGAATCTAGTAGTAGTAACTATGTTCAAATGCATACAAGAACCATATTAGATGTAGTTATTGTAATCCATATGTCTCAAACCATCCTAGCTCTTTAGATGTTAAACTAATTCCATTTCATAAGCTAGCTGGTTTTAAAACTAACACCCCAATCAAAACCAATACTCTAAAATATTGCAAAATAACTACACAATGCTTTTGTAAACATCCACCACCTTAACCCCTAAAGGAATGCGCGTAGAGCGAAGTAGAATTTACAATGATTTTCACGTTTTCAACTGATGTTAGTTTAGGGTTTTCCTCAAACCGTCCTAATGATTTGGATAGAATTGTATTGAGGGCACTGATATTTTAATGTTATACCATTTGAGAGTATTATGATTGTCAAGATCAGGCCATCAAAACCCAATAATGGAATAATGTAGGGGGTGCCCAAATCTAGTTTTTGGTTGGTGTTGCCTTCTTGATGGTTACATTATTATTTTCCGGGTGACGTTTTCCCTTCTAGACATTTGCATGTGAGTTTAACCATCTAAAAATACAATAAATCACTCTTGGATTTTATTTACTATGCTTCCGTAGGCTTCCTTTGGACACATGTCAAGTATGGTCCATAGAAAACATATTTCCCGAGCACTCAAATCCGAACAATGGATAGGTATATGAATGTGATTAGAAAATAATAATATGTATTTTTTTCCAAATTGTTGGGTCCATTTAATTATAATTGGACCTATTCACATTCACTTGCCTCAGTACCGAAACACCTCCCAAATGTCTGAAAATGTGTCCAAAATACCCAAATGTCACCATGTTTATGTTAGGTAAAAAAAAAACAAAAAAAGAGCAAAAAACTATCGAAAGATTTTACATTTGACCAAACAAAAAGCCTTGCAAGATTGACCCTTTATGTTTATAAAAAAATTATTTGACTTTGAAACAAATTTTTCTACATCAAATCAAAAAATGTATAAAAAAAAGAAGCCAAATATGACCTTAGGATCCTTCAAGGATTAACAATAGACTCCCATGTTGGTTTTGTATCACCTACAAATGAAACTTTGAATCCTCATAACATTTGCATACGAAATTCAAATAAAACGTCCTTTGGTGCATTGGAATCCCTTATCAAGCCCTCAACGATGATCATTAAAACTCATTTCACTTAATAAACCATACACACACGATCGATGCTTAAGGTGACGGCTCTACCTTAATGGGACCGAAAACTCATTCAAGCGCGTGAAAGTGACGGTGAATCGAGGAGGTGTCAATGTAACTTAGGTGAAGAGGCTAGCAACCCTAATTAAACCTCCTCACCATCGGATGCGACTCTCACCCCGATTCGTGTTACTATTGTCGGCTAGGGTTGAAGCCGAAGCCGAAGCCGAAGCCATCATTCGAGTGGTGGTGCAAGTGAGTGGGGGTAATTCAAGTCCCTCTCACAAAGGACACATGCTTGTGTGAAATATCGGTGTCGTCGTCGTTTTATTGTTATTATTATGGTTATTTTTTCAGGATTTTTTATTAAAAAAATTTATTGCTTTTCACGCGGCCGAGTCTTAGTCACGGGGTCGACAGGCCTTTTGCCTGACTCCCTTTCCCTTTCCCTTTCCCTTTCCTTATCGTGTGTGTTGTCAACAAATATCCCTGCACCTACCTAGTATTATAATACTACTACTACTAAGAATAATAGAGTTGGGAAATTAAAAAATGGGGGTATATTAGAATGATCAGGCCTCAGGCACTGAAGCCATGACTCCTCATCAGTGGCCCCAAACCACCTGCCATTCTTTGTCACACGGAGTCAGTAGTTGCTTGCTTCGTGTCACGGAATGTGAATTGAAACCCTGACCCTGGCCTTCTTGGGTACGAAAGATTTTAAGGCGGGCAGATCATCGGAGCCTCTTAAATGACACCTGTTTAAAATAAGGCGACAAAGAAATGCCCCCATTGCACACTACCGTCGCTCTCTCTACCAGCTCGGGCAGAGAAATAAATTACTTTTGAGGGCGCCTAAATTTCGGGGAAATCGAGTTCGTTGCGTGTCGTAAATCACAATAATGCAAGCGACGTTCACTGGAATCCGACAAAGTAGCATCAAATAACTTCAATTGTGTCTTCACGTGGCATCAATCTCACTCGTGATCTGAAAAACAATACAAGCATGAGTTTGCTGCACAAAGCAAAATTTGTTGCCAAGCAACCTTGACCCTGGCCTTCTTGGGTACGAAAGGTTTTAAAGCGGGCGGATCATCGGAGTCTATTAAATGACACATGTTTAAAATAATGCTAGAAAGAAATGCCCCAATTGCACACTACCGTAGGTCTCTAGCAGCTCGCGCAAAGATATAAATTACTTTTGAAGGCGCCTAAATTTTTGGGAAATCAATTTCGTTGCGTGTCGTAAATCACGATAATGCAAGCGACGTTCAGTGGAATCCGACAAAGTAGCATCAAATAACTTCAATTGTGTCTTCATGCAGCATCAATCTCACTCATGGTCTGAAAAACAATACAAGCATGAGTTTGTTGCACAAAGCAAATTTTGTTACCAAACAACCTTGACCCTGGCCTTCTTGGGTATGAAAGATTTTTAAGCGGGCAAATCATCGGAGTCTATTAAATGACACCTGTTCAAAACAATGCTAGAAAGAAATGCCCCAATTGCACACTACCGTAGGTCTCTAGCAGCTCGGGCAGAAAAATAAATTACTTTTGAAGGCACCTAAATTTTTGGGAAATTAATTTTGTTGCGTGTCGTAAATCACGATAATGCAAGCGACGTTCACTGCAATCCGACAAAGTAGCATCAAATAACTTCAATTGTGTCTTCATGCAACATCAATCTCATTCATGGTCTAAAAACAATACAAGCATGAGCTTGCTGCACAAAGCAAAATTTGTTGCCAAGCAACCCTGACCATGGCCTTCTTGGGTACGAAAGATTTTGAAGCGGGTGGATCATTGAAGTCTATAAATGACACTTGTTTGAAA
Source organism: Polytrichum commune (assembly GCA_950295325.1). Taxonomy (NCBI): domain Eukaryota; kingdom Viridiplantae; phylum Streptophyta; class Polytrichopsida; order Polytrichales; family Polytrichaceae; genus Polytrichum; species Polytrichum commune. Next base: position 20,119,295 of record OX485808.1, on the reverse strand, counting down.
TAATGCTAGAAAGAAATGCCCCCATTGCACACTACTGTAGCTCTCTAGCAACTTGGGCAAGAAAATAATTTGCTTTTGAAGGTGCCTACATTTATGGGAAATTGATTTCGTTGCGTGTCTAAAATCACGATAATGCAAGTGACATTCACTGGAATCCAACAAAGTAGCATCAAATAACTTCGACGGTGTCTTCACACGGCATCAATCTCACTCATGATCTGAAAAACAATACAAGCATGAGTTTGCTGCACAAAGCAAAATTTGGTGCCAAGCAAAACCTTGGCATACAAGTTAAAAGACAAACTTTAGGGTAAGGAATGTTGGTTACAGAAAATTGTTCAGGTTTTATCGTAGCCGCCATGGATGAAATTAGGAAGACCATCCATGAAGTATAGAAATGACTTGGATGAAAGTCTAAGTTATTTTTAATTACTTTTTGAATTTGTCCAATTCTAGAATGTTATTTTCTGGGTTGCCTAACTTACTTTCGCACTTTAATGAATTATTAAGCAAAAATGTGCCCAAGCTGCTAGAGAGCTACGGTATTTGACTTCCACACATGGAACTATTATACTTAATGGCAACTTGAAATCCGTCCAAGTACCTTATTTTGTTTGATTAGTGTGGGTTACCATTTGAAGTTACGCATTGCTTTAACATTTTACTGAGAGTGTCATTTTTTACTCATATAACATAAGTACACTAAATATGATATTTAGTGTCACTTATTATTTGGAATTTTGCAATGCTATATCTATTTACTATGTATCTCATATTTTACCATCAAATGTCGAATTGGTTGTTTGGACATTACAAAACATTAATGACTTTACTTGGCAGAATGGTACATCAATAGTAAAAAGGTATAGCATTGTGTAACTCCAAAAAGAAAGTGACACTAAATATCGTATTTAGTTTAGTTAGTATGCACAACGCATAATATGAGATAATTTAGTTGGTAGAAAAAAATAATGTTGATAAAAAAATGTTATAGCAACACATAACTCATAATGGTAACCCACACTAATTAGGCAAAAACATTGTATTGGGACATCCACAATAGCACAAGTTAACATGTAGAGGATGTAAGGTAGACCTTATATCAAAGATTTGTGTACGACAAAGCTTGTGGTGGTGGGAGTCTACTAAGATGAACCCATGTTTCAACTAGCTTTCAAAAGAAAAAGAGGCATGTGCCACAAAAATCCCCCAATACAGACATGAGACAATAGAAAGAGGAAACAAATGTTCAAAGATGGGGGACTCCAAGTTCAAAAGGTGGGCATGGTGGGGAACATTGGGGGGAGGTGGCAGACATGGAGCTAAGGTGGTGCCATGGCATGGGCAACATGACAAAAGTAGGATATTTAATTGAATTGAAGATTAAATTTGTATCCCCCCCCCCCCCTCACCTAAAGCATTCCATGGTGGCTTGGTGGTAGGATATGGGGGCCTTATGAGCATAAGCATGGGCTTACATGCATATGGCAAGTATGTATGGTCGTGGTCATGAGCATGGGCACATGATTGCATGGAACCCTATGGCAGGGGATGGGAACTCTAGTTTTATCTAGAATTATGTTTGATAGCCACATCTTCCTCTCTTTGTTTGCCTTTTTCTTTTTTCTTTTTACCCGTAAATGTCAAGACTTCGCATCTTCTTCTCTTTTTACTTTTATTTAATATTTCTATTTTATGATTCTTTTTCATCCACAAAATCCCATGCAAAAATGCCTTCCTTTCATCAATTAATTTTCATCAAAATTGAAGTATATTGAATTTTGTATGAAAACGTATTGTATCATGCATGCACAACATGAGATTTTTCTTTGACAACGCTCTAGATAAATCTAGAGAAGTCATATGCATGGCTGTAATAGGCCAAGACAACACGGGTCCAAGCTTTTGTGTTATCTAATGCAATTTGGATACCTAATTTGGAGCTAACTTACCAAAGAGAGTCTTGAAAGGTGATCCTTGGACAATATCCACATCCTTGGAATAAAAAAAAGTGGTAGTCATTATTGTACAAATATATTTCTACTTACAAAAATGACAACAAGATTGTATTTAATAAATTAGTCAAAAAATATTTTGATTGGTCACACCCACCGCAAAGTTTATAATTTCTAGAGAATGGAAATTTTTATTCAGTTAGCAACCTTTCTACTTTCTCCTAATAAAAAGAATTTCAAGGAATGAAAATATGAATGGATGATTGAGGTCATCATTGCCCTTACAAAAATTGGTAGTACATTCTTACAAAACATTTAATAAGGGTGGTTTGGAACTTGAATAGTTACATATGAGAAAAGACACAACTAAAAACTTAGAATTCAAACATACTCAAAGTGACTTTAAAATTTATTAAAAAAAAAAACAAGCAGATCCCACTTTGAGTTTCTCAGTCCTTTTAAGGTTTAAACACAAGATTTTGGGGTTTTCGATTTACAAATGTTATGGATGGTCAAACTGCATCGACTCAAGGTCAAGATGATTGAAGTACAAAGATATCTTCTCAAATTAGACACATACAACTTACAAACTTGTTAGTGCGGTCCACTTTAATTTTGACATACCGCGATAAATTTCATCAACGTGATTTTCTTGACCCACGTCATTTTTCAACCAAAAGTATCATATGCTCAAAAGTAGAACACTGTGTTAAGATGATGGATATTTTCAAAACCAAAATGTACTTATAACGCAAGACTTTAGGATGTTGGTTTTGAGTTGGGTGTTGGTCTGAAAATGCTCTACTCTTATTCTAAGTATAATTGTCGTCTGTAATGGAGGGTTGGGGGCGAACCAACCCGTACACTGGTTGGTTCCTTGGAGGCAAGGGTTTAGGCATCCAACAAGGAACGAGTGTATGGGTTAGTTCGCCCAAATCCACAATGGAGTCACTTAATGTAGAAATACCATAACCCGTTAACGACCCTCTAGCCGTGCACTAGACCAGCGTCATAATGGTGAAGTGCCATTTCTAAAACTGATCATGGCTCAACGGCAACTTCAATGGGTGTACACTTAGTGTAGCCAATGGGAATGAAGTGTTAATATACTCATGAGGTAACCGATTTAGGCGATGTTCTGTATGGAAATGTGGATTAACGTGTTCGGTGTAGCTAGGGAGAATCCAGTGAACGAGTAGGGGGTTGGACAACTTTCCACTTTGAAAAATTGTAGCATCATTTTTTGTATAGGGCAGAAAAATATGAAACAACTTGCATTCTTCATGAATCCTTGTCGTCTATCTTGGGAAATTATCTCATGATTGTCAGACCAGATGTTCAATGCGAATGAATCACCTTCTTTTCACGGGTTATGGTATTTTTTCTACCTTAGTTACTACACTAAATGGTTTTTCTGGGGGGAGAGCTGAGTCACTTAATTTGCGCTTGCAATTGAAGCTTCTCCAAGTCCACGGTCGATGATGCAGCCAAGCTGATCACATGGAGATCAGATTTTCGTGGATCTCACGAAGCATGTGAAGCTTCAGATCTGACTTACTTCGACTTCGACTTCGACTTCAGTGGCCCTCTAACTTAACTTAATAACTCTCTGTGTTGGTGTGACCGCATGATTAGAGTATTTGGATTCTCAATAGCACACAATCAAGCTGGAAAACGGAGTTTGAAAATGACAAAAAGAGTTTTCGCATCATGCAAGATATATGTCTATCATGGAGGTGGCCTTCAACATGCACTTTTAGCTCCGCACTCGCTCCTACCTCGTAGAAGATGGAACAAATCATCCGTAATCCTTTGTGTTAGATCGATGATTACCAACTCCAAATCATGCCCATAGCCATAATTTTCGTCCTCGTAATGTACGGGGTTCACATATTAATATCTTGTTCATTGTCAAAGTGAAGATCGTTTTCCTCGTTTGAATGGGCATGCATGTGTCAACCCTTAGTTTGCTGTTGGTTTTATCTCAAAGATTTAGGGGGGTTTTACGGGGGCTTAATAACTGGTGGTACGTGGTATGGGGTTCTGAGTTGCCCACAACGTGTTGTCGTGGTTTAGGTGTTACAGGTTGAAACCTGTTTATGAGTTGCACACAACATGGCAAAGAATCGTAACTTTCGGCCTGAGCTCAGCTTCTCACCGTTGTTACCAAAGCGTTGCGCTCTGGTACTACTAGGATTTAGTTCCAGAAAGCCCAAATTTTGATTTTAAAATTCAAGAAATCGAAAACTTTATGGGATTAGAAGTATACCAAGATGGTGTTCGAAGGGCCACTTCCCTAACGTAATGAAGTGCTTGGCCATTGTGAGATAGAAGCTAATTTCAACTTGATGGTCCAATTAGGAAAAAAATAAAGTTAGACAAAAAAACAACCTAGAATCAACTTGTACTTTCATGGTCACATGGTTGTTCCTATGTGTTTGTAATTATGGATTTTTCCAATAGGGTCCTTCAATCAAATATAGGTGGCCAAGTGCCAACAACCAAACACACATCCACTTAGCCCTCAAAAGCATGGTCCGCGTCCAAGGTCAAGCTCATTCCATCTTTGCACTCATAATCACTAATTTCAGGATTAAATGACTCTTGAAACTGTTTAGCTATGGGAAACAAAGTCATGGGTGCTCCGTCAAGCTTCCGAAACTAGAATCCGACACCAAACGTTTGAAATGTCTATCAATAGAAAGTTCCTTCAATTTTTTTGAAAACTCAAAATCTTTTGCTTCTTTGAAAGGACTTCATATGAATTTTACGCATTTGAAAGCTACATTTGAACATATTTGATGTGAATATTTAGTGTTTGATTATATTCAATGTTGTGATAATTTTCAATTTTTTGATAATTAGTGTTAGAAGATATGCTAGAATTCTTCTTTAATCACTGTTCAATCTTTTCATATCCTTACTAACACTAAATTCAAACTTGTATCTTCCACATATTACCATAGTTGATATAATTTTGTGTTTGAGTTTACATTTAACGTTACTTACTTTCATAGGGTTACTGATATTTAGTGTATGCGTTCGTATTTAGTGTGCTTAGTTAGACGTATCACTTGAATACAATATACCAATGGATGGATGAAGTGGCCCAAAAATCCTAATGGGGCCTCATGAACTTATACGAGTTAAAGATAGTATGCATCACTTTACAATGTTAACAATCGTTAATACAACTTATACTACTTGGAGTGGTTTTGGTTGTAGAACACACGACCAATGGCACTCGACTTGTTACACATCAAGTATGGTGGCGGCTTGTTTCCCCCTCTTGGGAAGGGTGGAAGAGGATTTGTTGCATTTGAGCCCTACCATTGTTCACCATGGTGGTTATTAATTTTGAGGCAAGCATTTAGAAAAGTTTAGGAAACTTGGTGGAATATTGCATAGGGTCCAATTACATCCTCGGAGGAAAAATGTTTACATATATATAGAGTTAACACATGGTTTAAAAAATGGTTGTATAGTAAACATAGGGAGGCATGTAAGACCTACCATTATGTGGGCATTAGGAACAACATAGCATATTGAGAAAGGATCAATTGTATCGTGATTTCAATAGCTTCGTATTTATGGTGTAGTTGAGCTTAGATGAAAGTTGTATTGTATCCCTCCTACTCCCAAAAAATGGATCTCAATTTGTGTTCAATTTAGGGTTTCAAGGTCGAGCTTCATGCTTATTTCTACATAACGTGCATCACATGAGCAATATGGCATCAATGCACATGAAGTTCTATTCTCTATTATGGGCATGTCGAGGTGCAAACAAGTAGTGTAGTGAGGCGAGCATCGGTTGAAAATGTGACGTGGATATTGTGGCTAAAGCAATATTGGGTTTGTTCAAGGCAGGGGGGGGGGGATTTTACCTGCATTGTTATTTCAGGGTGCTACCAATGGGAATCAACTTGCAATTCCCAAATTTGGAAGGAAATAAGGGTAACTGACTAACTAAGGATTGTCATTATCTTAATAGGGATAATTGCCTCTTCACTTGCCATTGCCTTAGAGAAATATGGTAGAAACTAAGGCGTTGAAATCAAAGAAATTAAGGCGATGAGCATTGAGATGCCAATGCTCTCCTCAACACACTACTTATTGACATTGTTGTAGGCATGATGGACTATGTCCAAGGAATGAGGAAATCTATTGATGTCAATTGAAGGTTGCCTACTAAGGAGTCAAAACTTTATGGCTAAATATTTTTAACCATACTTCAATATGTTGCAAGTTTGTTGAACTGAGCCACAAACTTCAAGAGATTGTATGCATTATAAAAGAGGAAGTACTTCATAATGCTTGTAATAGTTGAGATAGAATATTAAGAGTTTCATTGACAATTGAAGATTGCTTGATTGCTTATTTGTATCATGAATTATGTTGAATCTCATGGTATTATTCATGTGCTCAGTTGTCATTGTGCATTATTTTATGACATATTTTAAGAAATTGACAAATAAACAATGATGTTTAGAAATGTTGGATAAAAACACTAGATATTGCATCATGTGTTTTACCATATGTGCCAATGTTGAGATTTAAACCCACAAAATGCATGTCAAATGCCTGCCACAATCGTCAAACATACATCATGTATACATTTGGAATTTATGATGGGTGCAAATCTTAACCCTGACATGTGTGCCCTAATTTAGACTCATTTCTTTATATGAGAATTTTGCTATATGGATACCTTTTTTTTTTAATAAATAAGAGTCACTTCTCTACAAATGGAGCTAAACCACAAAAGTACCACAATTTTGTTATCTCCAAAGCCCCAATGGGGCTTTGGTGAAACACATACTTACTTTTACACAAAACTCCGGTTGTTAAAGCAACTCCGACATCTTCCAAAACAATAAAAAAAAAACAACATTGTCATTTGGATTCTTTTACACCCACCATGGCCTTTTGATAACCCAACCTGCGATTAGGGTGTTTGTCTCCATGCCCATATGATATAGAGAAACCTCACTACACACTATTGCGAGGCATTGTTGTTGGAAGAATGAGAGATACACACTTGTATGCATTACTTCTCATAACATCACACCACCAAGCAACTAAACAATGGTTTCTTTTCAAAGCAACGGGATATTAAGATTCAAATGCTTTGATAATTTACAGATGCTTGGTTATGTGCTCCCGGTAAACATGGAATCCCGTAATTAAAGGAGAATTATGCATATGTAATTTACGCTCTCTCGTCCCCTCGCTGCAAGCTTAGATTGAAGCCCACTCCCACCAAATGGTAGGTTTCTTGCTTACAAACATGTACACACTGGAACTCGGTAGGTTTGTATCTGGGTATAAAACATATACTCAGGGTACTACTCCCCATGTAGTACAATGATAATCCCAATTAGAGCGTGCGTCACTATACAGAGTTACGACGAAATGTACCAACGTCTTCCTCAGGAGTTTAGTTTTAACTAACGGAAGTTTCAATAGGTTGTTCGGACATTAATAAAACACGAGAATGACTTTTCTTGGTAAAATATTACATTCTCAATAAATAGTTATAGCACTACGTGAATAGTAAACACGCACTTATTGGGATGACGAGTGTGGTGTATTGCGTGACGCAACGTATGTACTTCCCCATCGTCTTTTGAAGTGTGGAGCGTGAAGGGAAGGAAGGGGCTAGTGGTACGTCCGCTAGTCTTTAGTGGGCCAGGGGGGGGGGGGTAGGGGTCCACCAATGAAGCAGTACCTTTGTACTTGAGACTTGGTTGTGGGCACTGGGTTGGATTAGCGAGGGATCGAGGGAATGTAGTTGAATGGCTCCACCACTCCAACTAACTAAAGTTGGTGATCCGCTAACTTTGGGGAGACCAGAGATTCAGGTTACCTTAATCGGACTGGGAGCCTTGGTACCAACTTGTGGGCCATCTGACAGCCTAGAGAAAGCTCTTGGTGTATTCAGTTTGCTGACATTGAAATGAAACCTCTAGATAGCGACAAATTCGTAGTCAGGCTTCGATTACACTATCTCCAAAGTTCTTTTTGTCAGAAAAAGAAAGGAAGAAAGAGAGAGAGAGAGAAAAAAAAAGTATGGGGAAAACTAAGGGCCACTTTACGCACGGACCAAGAGCCGTGTCGGACCATGAACAATAAATAAAATCATTATTTAAGTTTTTATATACCGATGTGAATGGGAGCCCGGTTCTTCTTTAACGCTTCTTCATGTTTTTCTCAAGCTTCAAGAGAGGGTTACTTTCTTCTTTTCGGAAAATGGGCGCCATTGGATACGTTGGGTACCAAAAAGAGGAGGAGGAGGAGATTGGGAGAGGGGGGGGGGGTAATGTTATGGTGGGTTCATGGGGGTTTGCTTGTTATCTACACTAATATGTGCAATTTAGTTTCCCCATGCTAATTTATTGAGCATTCCACACTATTTGGACATTTGTTACCATAGTACTCCTTCCGTCCCAAAACGATTGTCCTACCCCCTGGAGGTTTCTGTTTCAAAATGATTGTATGAGTTCAAATGTTTATTGATTTTGTTAATGTAGAAAATTTTGCCAAACAATTTGGTGCGCCAAATAATTTCCACATCAACAAAATCTATAAACATTTGATCTCCAACAATCATTTTGGGACAGAGGGAGTATTCTTATTTTTTTGTTTTGATGTGGTTGCCATATATATATATATATATATATATATATTGATACACAAAGTTATAATTTTTGTGCTTTGATTTTGACCCGAGGTGGGTAAAGAAGCAACTTGTTGACGAAGGCAACGTGAGCGCACATAGGCTGGGGCGAACCAACCCATACATTGGTTCCTTGGAGGCAAGGGTTTAGGCATTCAACAAGGAATGAGTGTATGGGTTGGTTCGCCCAAATCAACGCACATATCAATGCACCTTTCTTAGTTTGATAACAAGTATGTAAGGTATATTATGACTATTTGGTGTATGTGTTTCCCTTGTAGTATTAGCGATGAGAGGATTGGCCTTCGAACCCACAATTCTAAGCATTTGGATGAGCAGGTTGCATTTGGTATATTTGTGACAGGGGGTCTATCATGACAATGAGTAAATTTTGTCAATTGTGTGATGTTTGGCGGTGTTGGGTTTCCTAGTGATCGGCTATCGTTGGGGGCATCTAATACACATAGGATGTCTGACCTTAGCCATGCCATAGCATGTGCTTGGGGCGATGGTACATGAGCATTTAAATGGTCATTTTGGGATGGTTATATCTTGGTATATGGATTTTTTTTCCCACATTAATAAGATTCTTTAGAATCTTGTTTGTTTGTTTGTTTGTTTGATTAAAGCATGTGAGCCATTTGGTAGAGTGCTTTGTTATGCCGGGCTACCATTTTATGTGTTGGTTTGAGCATGTGGATAGTAGGTGTGGCCATCATTCACTAGTTGGTCTATTTTGTTTCTTGTTGTTCCAGTATGTGCTCTAACCTTTTGTATTGTTATCTTGTGGGTGGACCATATGTTTTGCTGAATTACGGCTGAGATGAGTAGCTTGTTGATGTGGTTGTGTTGAGATGAAGGGTGTCTTATGTGGTTATTTTTTAGGTTTGGCTTATGAGGGGTGCCTTACAATGATATTTTCAGAAGACATGAAAAAAAAGAAACCCTTGGAGAAAAACCTCTCACTCCATTTATGGCTTTTGTCTATCTCTTTGTATCCTTTGTTGTGAGCAAAGAAGATTGTCATGGATCAACATAAAAGAAGATTAAGGGTTTTTATTTGGTGAGTTGTATGTGCATTGAAATGCACATGATTTCGGAAACATTATCACAAGATTACTCAAGAGACCTACCTAGTTCTGTGGGGCCAACATATCCAGACGAGTCAAAAACTCAAGATGTACACTGGATTTGTCATATTATTGTATTTTCATGTATGATTGGACATGCATCTACCAAAATAAAATTTTCATATAATTATTTAGGAGGTTTCAACCAATTACAGATGACACATGATATTTTTTTGGTCCAAAATTATATAGTTTGACCTACATGTAAGATAATGTGGAATATTGTTTTTGAGTTATAAGTTGCTATAACAATTATATGTATATATGAAGAATACTATTTTTTCCCAAGTTGGTCATCTCATGTTCCTTGATGTGCATGCTATGTAGTTGTTCATATAATATGGTAAAAAGTTGAGCAAAAAATGGTAGCAACATAAGATCCAAATGCTAATCCATGCTATATGAGAACAAAATGGTGTAGTCTTTTGCAATTTGCAAATTGTGCAAGGAAGCAGAATTACACAAAAATCAAATTGGAAATAACTCCATCAACAAAACGGACAAAATATTTACAACCATGTTGCTTGAGATGTAATTTTATGTTATGCGTGAGGGAGTGAATGCATACATTATATCTTGATAAGATGCGATGAGATTTTTGGGCAAGGCCACGGTCCACTCATGTTGTTGTCCACCCACACGTACTTCAGATATTGTTGTCCAACCACGTGTCCTTTGATCCCAAAAATACCCCAAACAAAACATAGGCAATCAAACTTGCTTGAATAGGTGGTCATTGTTGTCACATTCCATCATTTCCCTTCAAAATCACACGACAATAACACATGAAGTATCTCTTGGGGGTACTTGGTTTTGACTCTTACTATTTTTTTTATAGAATAGTTAGAGTGGAAGGTTTTAGTAATGGTTGGTTAATTATATCCTACACAAATTCCACCATCCCATTATTTTGGACTAAGGGAAATTAGACATGTATATTCTTGCTTAAAATGAACATGGGATCAACATGAGAGTTTAGAGTCAAATTTGAAAGCCACTCATAGTCAATAATGTGAAAATTTCTTCTTCTTCTTCTTTTATTTATTTTTCGCTCAAGTGGTGTCCAAATAATGCATCCTAAGATGTGTTGAAGGTTTCTTAAAATTACCAATAAGACCCAAGAAAAAAGGTAGTCTACCACTAATGATTATGCCTACATGTTTAAAAGGGAAAGTCTTATACTAAGGGTGCAACTTTCATAAATAAATAATAAGTAATGTGCTCCTTATATCACCAACTTTATACCCATGATTTTAGTATTGAAACCTAAGTGATGGTAGTTCAAGGTAGCACCAACACCATAACCTTTCACCCTAAAATGAAAGGGCGCTTCATCTTAGATGCAAGACTTTTAATGATCTTTTGTTCGTGAGAGATCCTTGGATGTCCTAGATTTCCACTCTAAAAAAGGACCCCTTGCCCCTAGCCTCCTGCATTTGAGTGGTCATAAGTTTAATATTGATGTTAGGGTGAGCTATCTCATATTATCACATGATTTAAGGTAGGTGAAAATTAAAATTAGTGATGTGGTCCATACGTAGATTGAAAAATTCGAAAGCAATGTTCACCCAGAAGCGACCCCTACTTTTTGACCAAAATGCAACCCTTAAACCTGAATATTCATTGCAAAGATGCACACGATCCGAATGTGAAAGCCTAAGAGAGCCCAAGGTGAATCTTCGGGTACACCTATAAACACCACTTTAAAAAACCAAAACTTATTTGCATGGTATCCAAATAATACATGTTTGAACATACAACAAAATTCCACATGCGGTGTTTTTACTAATTGGAGCCTCTATAAAATCCCCATGTATTATCTCAAAAAAGAAGTGCTTCGGCACCAAAGGGCCGAACCTACTTTTAACCTTGTAATAACATCCAAGGAACTAGCATGCTAAGTTCTTTAAAGAGACCATTATAGGTGTTTCTACCACAAAGCATCAAAATGATGGAGCTCAGCTGGGTAAGTTTATGAAAAGGGTTATAGGTAAATGTAGATAGGTCTTGAGTAACTTGGATTTCTTAATTGGACCCCTAGAGTTGATTGGTATGTGGTTTTGGTGAGGATCAAAGAGAAAACGCCATAAATACACATATTTAGAGGAGACTGGATTGCATCTACATGTATTGATAACTACTCTACACTCAACAGTGAACACAATTGGGAGAACCTATATGTATCCAGTTAAGAAACCAACAAACATGCACTTCCAATAACACTAACTCAATCAAGAGAGGTCTGATTTCAATATGAATTCCGCAGATGTTCCATCATGTATTTTGCTAATGCAACATGAGTTTTGTTGTTTGAATGCTATCGATAGAAGTTGGAGAACATGAAAAACAAACCGAAGAACACCTACATACCTTAAGTGAAGTTAGTATCGGGCAAAGTAGGATTGATATTGCCCACCTAATAAAATGACATGCAACAAACCGGGATTGACACGTCCCACCTCATGATGATTTTTTTTTTTTTTTTTTTTTTGGGGGCACAAATTGAAATCCCACCTCATGATGTTACAGCCCTTGACCCTGCCCGCTCATAAATTATTAAAAACCATGTCACCATCACCAACTTGCTTTGTAGTCAAAATCGTTCACATGACAGCCCTATAAGAGGTACGAGTGCCTAACTCCAAGGCTCACGTTAAACGGACACCTTTCTTTGAGCGGTGATAGGGTGGATGTGGATTCTAGAGCGGACACCAAGAAGACATGTGTTGAAGAGAGATTGGATTACATGTTCAAAATTTATTAATCAATGTAGATGTAATAGTGAACATAATATGGGAGGACCTGTACGATCATTCGATAATTTGGACGGTCTTCACTTTCATGATGAATATGATATTTATAGGACAGCTCCAGAATCTATGCGGAAACTGGCTGCAAACACGATTTGAATTTGCTAGTCATCTCACCTTTAATTGGTGTTTCATATCCTACGAGAAGTGGTTGCAGAGCAAAAAAATGTCAATTTAAGATCCACTCACCTTATGATGGGAGTTCCTTGTTAGCCAAGCTTCACATCCAAGAGCTCAACGTCTCACATGGAAGCTTAGTACGCACTAACATGCAACGAATTGTCATCTAGTGGGGACACACAAATTATTCTAGTATTTAGGTTTATTTTTTCATTCACGATTAAAACATGGGGGCGGGGGGAGTGTTATACATATAATTTCATTTTCACATGGTATTCCATAAATCTCTATTATATTCTTGGAATATTGTAGAATATTCTTACATGTGATCTTTGGATTCCATTTACTTCTAAGAGTTTTATACTTTTACCTTGAAACTATCAACAAGATCCTATATTTCTTCTCATGTAGTTTTCTATGTTACACAAGTGATCCTCCAAGTTACATCCTAGTCACTACTTGTAATAAGCCCAAAATGTGCCTAGACATTTTTTTTCAAACTTATGGACAAACCTCAAATGTCTTTGTTTTAAGATTTTTTTTTCTACGTATATACCTAGTCAAATCCTATATTAGATTTGATATATTTTGTAAAACAACTAATGACATGTGCACACAAAATTTAAACTCAATCTCCTTCAATGACCCTCATTTATTTTTCTTTGTGACAAAAATATACTACTACATAGGGAAAGTTTCAACGAGCTCTTTGACATGATATTTTTTGGCCCCTATCAAGCATGGTATGCTACTAACATGTTTGGTCATTTAAACCAAAGTTCAATTGATGCCAATATCTAGTTGAATTAAGTGTTATTTTATTTTTTTGAAATTAAAAATGTGTGAGTGTGGTTTAATTACAAACTTGCATCTTCCAATTCGTGGATTTATCCTTCACAACTTTAATTTGCAAGTGAACTTCACATTTGGTCTTCGAGTCATACTTTATGATATCTTTGACTTTCAGGTCAACCCTCGTAGTACTTTAAAGGTTAAGATATGTAATGCTTCATAACATTATTAAGAAAGAGTACTTACATGTGTTCTCTTTTAAGAGATTATAAGGAAGGATAACTCCCATGTGGTGCTTTAAAATCTTTGATATTCGGCTCAAATCTCAATTCTATCATGCACTAGCTCAAAATGTGGATCATCCATTAAATTTTTTATCTAGTGAATCATATATTTGTGTTAGGAAGTTACAAAGTTTCGGGTGTAGTAACATTATGGGTGCAAGCACAATAAAGTGGACAACTTTGATCATTGCACATGTTTAAGTGAAAGTGATCCAAAATATTATATTACTTTGAATTTTGTGAAATAATTAAAAAAAATATTGATCCACAAAGCCAGGGAATTAATGTTGATAAAAACAATCTCAAAATTCTACATATTTTAGAAGATAGTGCAAGCGGGTGTGCAAGTGGTGATATTGAACAAGTAATTGTCAAAATGTTGTTTGAGACATGAAAAAAATACATTGAATTGACGGTTTTCTACCTCTTTTTTTATTATTTTTGATAATGACCTCAAGTGTACAATGAAATCCAGGTATGTGAAAAAAAAATAAAGGTTAAAATAATTAAGGCCATGAAATTTACATCCAAAACCATATCTAGCCATTTGCTTTTCAACATTACTTTTAATGATAAGCTTTGAAGATCTCATCTTGGCATTCTACATTTGAGTACCTAACCCAAAGTAGATGTCATCATGAAAAACATTCACTTTAAACAAGATATTCTACTAATTTTAGGCCTTTGACCAAAAAAACCATGATTTTAAAATTTCGGAGCATTATTCTAGTCCACTCTACCATGCTTGCACCCGTTTTAGGTCCCACAATTAGACACTAAAATAAATGCTAATTGCTTAGCATGTAAATGCACAATAATCTACAATTGTCCCTAGATTTATGTTCCAAAATAAGACCATTCCTACCCATACATGATGTGTTAGTGTTCATGTACAAGCACCACATGCCTTAAATATTTTCAACACAAAATTTCACGTGAGTGAGTGTTCACACCTATCAAGGGGGAAGGTAAATTGAAGGGGGGGAGGGGTTAAACATTGCTTATTATTGTAGAGTCTGGGGATCACTATTTAAGCTAAATCAACCCTTAAATCAGGGTCAACCCAAGTCATCTAGTGAGCTCAAATTGGGATGAATTCATCAACCAACTTATAGGGATCATGTTTATATTTCTACCCCTTCATTAGGTGTTAGAAAAACAACTTGATTTCACATAGATGAACATGTTTTAGTCCTTAAGGTTATGATCATTCAAAGAAAAATTATTGCAAATTGCATACTACAACATTGGTGTTTAGAAGGAGCTTGCTGGAAAATAAACTCAAGATTTCATGTGCCGAGGACACACTTCATGTGTTGACCTTTCTAGAAAAGAAAATAGACTTTGCTAATATTGGCAAAGCTTTATTGTGATTCTAAATCAATTTGGCTTTGATATCTCAACCTTGCATTTTAATACCAATGTTACTATGTAGTGTGGCATCGGCCTTGAAAATACTACAATAAGGAGTACGGAAAATTTCTAGGGATGAACCAAGCTCTTGGCATAATAGGTATTCCTTAAAAGGAACGAGCTACTCTTGAAGACTCCTTGTATGGCCTAAGATGGAAGGTCCCTAATTTGGTGTATGATCTTAAATGGGCACCTATATTTAGTGGGGTATGATTAGTGTGAATCTAAGAAAGAACACCAAGGAGACATGTGCCAAAAAAATTGGGATTGCACACTCAATTAGAATAATGGGGAATTACAACTTTCTATTTGGAAACATACTTCTTCATCAAGTAAGCTATTTCCTATTAGTTGATGTGCATATTACATTTTTTGGGTAAATATTGTGAGTTGTTATTTGAGATTATGTGGTGTTATAACTTTCTAATACATTACACAAATTGATATTATTGTTTATCAACATAACACAAATTGGAGTATACACAATTATGAACAACAAATTCATGCTTGGTAACAAAACAATCTTTAAGGTTAAGAGTTAACATCTTGTCACTCCAAAAAGTCACACATTCTACCAAATGTAGTGCATAATAATAAAAACTTCGGTCTCCGGAGGAGACCGACGTGAATTAAGTGTCTGTTCGATCCACCTCCAATCCCATGCCCACAGGACAAGGGTATGGAGGAAAAGATCTACTCCCCCCTTTCGAGAGTAGACACTTTAGACCAATGTAGTGCACTTATTCATGTTACATGAGTTTAAATGGTATTCTCAACAAGGCATTATAACATTGCTCGACTCCAATGCAAACAACACTTGTAAAACAAATCGGTGTAGTTTCCACAACGCAAGGTGTGCATTCATAACAGAGTTCCTCACTAGAATTTTTGAACTACTGTTACATTGAAGTGATGACATTATCAATCGGGCGTGTAGTAATTTTATTCAACAATTTTGTGATGAAAATTTGTGTCTCCCATAGAAACTTATTGTGCAACAAATCATCTTTCTTTTGCATCCACCCCGAATCCCCATCCAACTTACAATTTCTTACAAATTGGCCAAAGCATTCATTTGAGGCTTTAGGGGTTATTTACCACACCTCCACATCCCATGATGTTGTACTTAGTAACCAATGGCTCTTGGGTCCACAGCTAAGCTTAGAGTACACCTTTGTTGGAGTACGCAAAACACAATCATCACATTTCCAAACAACACAAGTACCCCCATACATTCATTCACCTTCTAGTCACCATCCCCTCACTCTATCATACTTATTTACTTCCTTTCTACTCACCCCTTTTGCGTGTAAGGTATGTGGGGTGTAAAGTGGCTCGTTCAACTTCACCTCTTGAAGCTTGTGTTCGAAAGTATGATGCGACATCAACAAAAACCGGAGTGAAAATTGGACCTCCTTTTTGGTAATTATGGTTATCGGAAATGCAAGTATGTTGATTATTTAGCTCTTTTTTGCATAAGAGGTCTTCATGTTGGCTTCTATAGAAAAGATAAGTTATTTTGAAGTTACTTCACATTTTCATCCGACCCACCCCATTCAACATGGAATTTTTTTTCTTCTAATGTTTCAAGAATAAATAGGTGCAAGTTTCGTTTGATTTTGTTTTGATTTGTAAGGAGAACAAATGTTCCAAAGTATGTTTGAAGCTCGTAGAAGGTCACTATGACTTGAAGGAGGCAGATAATTTTCATGCATGTGGGTGTTGCATGTTGCATGATCAATCATATTTAGTAGTGTGGGCAACACTCTAAACCAAACACGTTCTCCAATTGGCATTCAAGCTCTTTGTGAGAGACACCAATCATCAGCTCGACGAACCTTTTTCCATCTCTAGAATAGGCATATGTACTTCAAGGCTATAAATTCAATTTCTTAAATATGATTATTGTAATATATACAACAAAAGTCTCAATATGTATGTATTGTATTTGTATCAAGGGTCCTCGTCCATCATGTCATTCAAAGTCTTAAAATAAAATAAAAATCACTAGTTGCCCCAAGTTGAGAACTTCAACTTTGTAATTGTTGAATCTACTCAAATTTGAAACAAACTTTTCATAAAGGCGTTGGCTTCCATACACAACTAGTTGATCATAAAATATGTTGGTAATAGTGGGTTGAATTGTCCTCGACATCAAGACTTTTATTTGGAATTTCATTTGAATGCACCCTTAGCAATAAAGGTTGAACACATAAGTCTTCTCAATTGTGACAAGTACTTGTTTTAGAGTAGCTGATAAAATTTGAAGACGGTGCCCAATCTCTTTTAAACACATGTCTTTATGGCATTTACTTTTAGATCCATACATGACCACACACCATTCAAATATATGTGTTCATTGAGAAAAAATAACTAAATTACACCGCAAATAAAAAAATAATTTGGGCAAATTATTCTACTATAAGCATCCCACAAAGAATGTGACGAAGTTTGTAGCTGATTCAATGAAAGTAGTGCCCTAGGTGCAAGCACAGTAAAGTGAATTTTATTTTTTATTCTTGCACATGTTTAGGTGACAGTGATTCAAAACAATATACTAACTTGAATTTTGCAAAAAACATATCATAAACAAACATGTAAAAACAAAGCCAATCAATTTATGTTGACAAAAATAATCTCAAAAAAGTCTACATATTTTAGAAGATGGTGCAAGTGGGTGTGCAAGTGGTGATATTGAACAAATAATTGTCAAAGTGTTGTTGAAATATACTATAATTACATTGAATTGATTTTTTTTTACAAAATATTTGATGATGACCTCAAGTGTATAATGAATTCAAGGTATGTGAAATAAAAAAAGTTCAAAATTGTAAAGAGCATGAAATTTACATCCAAAACCAAATGTAGCCATTTGCTTTTGAGCATGATTTTAATGAGTCTGGAAGATCTCATTTACACATGAGTAATGTCCTTATGCTTAATCTCATTTACATAGCTTATGCATAGGATAAAATGCCTAGACTTGGTTTCATGTCGATGACTGAGAAGCTCTTGTGTGCGTTGCAATCGATTTGGCCTCACAAATGTGTGCACATATGGGATGGATGTCCATATGGATATCAGACAAGCAATTTTGAGAAGTTCTACAAGGTTGAGCACTAGTGTCTTGTTTGTATTTTGGATTCTATCCTACAAACTCACAAGATTGCACTAGAGTGGTCCATTGGTATCTTATTCATTGTCACAAGAGTTTATGGAATTGTGCCAAGTATTGGACTCTTCCACTCACCTGCCGACACATGAGTTACATATGCATGTCCATCCATCCGTCCGCAACATATTTTAAATTAAATCCAAGGCAAGGCCAAGTAAGACAAAGATGTGTTCCATCTCGACAACACTTTGCTCGTGACCCATGCCTTGATCAATTTCATTGTGGTGGTCAAATTAGAGTGGGCCCTAGAGTGTCTATTAAGGCTCGTGTTCTCCAAGACCCCTTCCCCACGAGGATAATTTAAGAATCTCTTTAAAGAATGGACCGAGGTCGGATTTGTTGTTATGGGAGTCCCTTGAGAGTGGTGTTGGGTAGGCTAGTGGGGGCCTTGGTCTCTCAACTACTAAACCACACTTGGACTCTTAACACTTATCGGTTGAGACTCACCTACCACTAAGTCATTATTTTATATAATCAGAAGACTAGTTCTCTATGAAGAGGGTTCCACACATGTAAATTAAAAACATGTTAATCAATATAATCAATTTTCACACGTTTTAGGTGAATTGACAATGTTCATGATCATCTACCAAAATATCTTGTTCAAACTTCCATTCGGGTGACAAGTGTTCATTGTTTATGACCCGAACCGACATGAACAAAGGATGTAGAAATTAGTGTGGTCCACACTATGTAATTATATCAATATATGCAATATCCTATGGTCGGCATCAGACACTTTTGAGTAGACCTCAATTGAACCCATCCAAATGGAGATGGCTCAAAATCCTCTTGGGTACAACCTTTAGAACAACTCGTGGGGCCCTTGCTATATTATAATATGGCCATGGACTCAGTCCATTGTATAAAGGAGGAAAAGGGAGAAGCTCAAACCAAATGTCAAGGTGTCACATGAAACCAAAGCATGAGGAACATGATAAGGTTGCAATAGTAACTCCCAAAAGAATGTGGTGGGGACTTGTTAGGTATGTGGATCCACGTGAAATGTTGAAAAGAGACGCACCCTGCAAGTTAGAGTAACGAAAGATCGCCCACCAAACATAAACCCTTGATGAGGATGTAAGGGCTCAATGTACGACATACTAGTGATGGCCCGCACCGGACACGGGCTTGGTGATTATATATGTATAATTCTATAAATAACATTTTAATTTCTCTTTCTAACACATATTTGGAAACAATTGAACTTTTTGAAGGTCCGAATTTTGGTTTAGGGTTTCCTTTGGAATCATTGTTCAATCATACGAAACCATTGTTCATTGTGTAAATCTAATGGGCTGGAGTTGGAGAAAATAAAAAACAAACCAAAAAGAACCAACACATCTAAATTTACTTTGGGGGTGCAAAAACAACCTTAGGATTGTGCTCATGTGGACACCATTGCAAACTTAGCCACATTCAAAAACATCATAGTTTACTTATGAATCGTCAAGGATGTTTCCACCACTAAGAGATGAAAAACATTGTTTGCACAAATGAGTTGAGTATCTTGTGCACATATATTATCACAACAATTACGAATGCATAAAAGTACTAATTGTTTGGCAACTTAGTTCAATCGGAAGTTAAGTTACATTACTTAGACTTATACACCGTTTATGGTATTTCGTGTCACTTACTATTCAGAGTTACATGATACTATAAGTGTTTATTGAGAATGTAATATTTTACCGAGAAAAGTCATTTTTGTCCTATAATGCCCGAAGAACCTATTAAACTTTTCCTAGTAAAAATTGAACTTCTAAGTAAGAGGTTATTGCATTGTGTAACTCCAAATACTCGGTGACACAACGAGAATGCAGCTCGGGGGGGGGGGGGGGGGGGGGCATTTCTACCATGGCACCCTCAATGGTAATAAGTTGGGTGATGGAAATCCATTATCCTCTGCCACTAATCACAAACCTTGAAGTTGGCAGAGTACGTTTGCAGCTTCTTTGACTTGGCCGGGCTCTGAACCTGCCACGTCCGCCAAGCATAACTTAGGAACCCCAGTCACTCCGCATCATAGCGGTACACCGCTTGTGGTATTTAGTGTCACATGCCTAATAGCGTCACTTACCCTATTTTGAGGCGTATGTTGGGTTTCAATGATGAGTGATTAACAACTTCACCATAAGTGTCACATCACGACACTTGGCGTTCAAGTGCGCTTACGAATATCTTGGCATGCGTATGTTCAACAGTGTTATGAGGTGCATCCCTATATTACACAATGGTCTACAAGTTGATTAAAGTGTACACACATGACACTTGTTATTAGTACACTCCAAAGTATCTTCCCCTTGGATGCTAGAACGCAAGACTATCATCTAAAGTATCCCAATGTGCTGCACTAGATATGATATTTAGTGTCACCAATTCTAATTGTCTTGCTCAATGCTGATTGTAAACCGCCGTGTCGTGACACCAACACTACATGTTAACCCAACATCATTTGTCATTCCTTGTAAACACTTGTTAAAGAAGTGACTAATGTTGACCAATGGCATCATAGTGGCAAGTGGCACTTTGACACCTCTGGGGATCTATCTAGTTGAGGCCCTTTGCAAACGGTGTACGTGTGACACTACTAAACACCCGAGACGGTGCGTGCAGTAGCGGCAGCGGCAGCGGCAGTGCGAGGGTGAGAGTCCACAGTCGTTTTCTTTGAGGGAAATGGAGAGAGGTGAAGGCGCACGACCATGTGATCATTGGTTGGGGAACATGCGGCGTCCTCACTTCTTACTACGGACTCGGCCAACCACCAGCCAAACACCGTCCCCGCTCCAAGTACACGCAGCAAGAGGGTCAAACCAGGGCCCCTCGAAACTCCCATTGGGTGTGAACAGGCCGCAAGTAGCAGCAGTTGTAGTTACGACGGAGGCCAAAAAACGGGCTTCCTTCAAAACCCTTTCGGGTGCGTTCCTATTCCGATCCTCCTCCTTCCCTTAACTTACCCTCCCCACTCACTGCCTACCCTCCTGCGACGATATTTATGCACCGGTGGTTGGTCAGTCGGCCCAACCCCCTCCCCTTTTCCTTTCACTCACTGCGTCGTAGTCAAAATTCCTCCCAAGTACCTTGGATCCCTCAACTAAGTGGCAGCCAAAAGTTACCTGCAGCGTCCAGATAGATGCCCTCAACTACTCAGCCATGGATGGGCAACGGCCGGCCACAATTGTGGGCGCTTCCCTTCCCTTCCCTTCCCTTCCCCTCCCCTCCCCTCCCCTCCCTTCCCTCCCGTTCGTTCGTTCTTTCCTTTGTTCCTTTGTTGCCACTCGAGGACAAACACGTGGTCACATCCGACCACCCTCGCTCCCGGCATTGTTCACACCGCCGCGCCGCTCGAAAGAACGAAGGAAGAAGGAAGAGGACCCCATCCCATGTTGCCACCGCCGTGGGATGAGGGCGTTTCTCCATCCTCAAGGTGGTCTACGTCAAATTTGCAATCCTGGAACGTAGATCGTAAGAATTAGAGGCCCCCAAAGATTATCTACTACTCTCTGTCATAGTTGAACACTTGCAACGGGTGCGGACCAGTCAACTTGCACTTGATTATCCCCCTCGGGCTCCCGCAAGGTTCGGTGTCACATGATAGCTAGGTTCCCCCGCTCAAGAACAAAGGCGTCGTCACATTCGATGATAAATCCTCACATCACCATGCACCTTGAAAGAAAGAAGAGAAGGATGACCATGATGTTGCCATTGGCGTGCTTTCCGATATTTTCCGCAGTTTGGAGTTCATCTAAAGTATATTTATAATCCCGAAACATGCATCACAAGAATTAGTAGAGGGCGCCTAAAGACCACTCCCTCCCTTCAAAGGTGAACATCTTGAACGGATGGATGCGAACAAGCAACCCTGCACGTATGTCCCCCAAGGGCATGTCCCCATGTTCCCACACAGTTGGGTGAAAATATCCCCTTCTATGACTGGGTGGAGCAGAGGTGGTAGGGTGCACCATAAAATCAAGTGCTAAGAAGGTCACCCATCATTCCTACCTTGGGCAGCTTTGCGACGAAGGTCCCATGGGATCTGCGTTAAGGCCTTGGGTTTTAGCCACCCTTTTCCGTGCAGCTAACTTCCATTAATGTCCTGTTTCAGATGGTCGATACACACAACCCACGGATTCTTATTCTTATTCTTATTATTCTTATTCTTATCATTTCATCATGTGCTTAAATCATCAACAACCTCAATGAAGCAGGAGAGATTTTGCTGTTGACGAATAAGAGCATCCTTTCCCCACGCACGGAATGATAAGCAGCGCACCATATATATATATATATGAATGAGAGAGAGAAAGTACGTATCACTCACTCCCTCGCATCCTTCGCGTTGGATCACCCTTTGCCTCGTCAACAATACTACCCCACGGACTCACATTCGTTTCGATTCGATTCGTTTCGTTTCATTCCCAAACAAACTGCGGTCAACATCCTGCCTGGAGTCTACACCTCGATGATGCAGCTCAATGTGGGGCTCACACACTCGCATAGTTTTCAACCAAAGTGTGTGTGTGGGGGTTACGCGTGGGCCTCACCCAGCACCTTCGCATCAAAAAGAAAAGGAAAAAGAATGGCCATGACCACTCACACAGTAGGAGCTGCAACATTCTCCATGGGGGTCTCACTCTTTCCCCTCCTTCCTTCAAACCAGCTACAGGCATCTTGGGCTCGCGAGTCGCCGCCATGAGGTGGAATTGTTCAAAGTTGTGACCAAAGTGTCTGCTTGTGACGGAGCAACAACGCAGCCGTAAACAAAATGGATCAGTGGCCCGATCCATGGTGCCAATAAAAGGCCTCCCCTTTCAACGAAATGACGTGGTTGTTACCAACTAAAACTCCTCCATCACGTCTTTTAAGGATCGAATGCCAACCAGTTGATTCCAAGCTTGCGAGGGGAAGATTCCCCCTTCTTGGCAGTATATGGGAACCCACTTTCTGTGATGTCGCACCAGCTGAAACTACGGGTGTTCCTGCCTTTGAAATACAGGAAACACATGATTCAAGCATTGACCTGCTTTCGTTTTGGACATTTGTGGAATATCTTGTTGCAAAATGTTGACCACTTTCTTCTTCATCAAACCACACAAAGAGAGCAGCCCTACAACCATGCACTTCACAAGCCTTGATATGATTAAAAAGGGTTCACAAGGTCATTTCTGGATCCTTTGGTCTAATCTATGTTTGGATGTTGCAAGAACAGTAAATACATAGATTCCATTTCATAAATAACCATGAAGACGCTTATGAAATCTGATAAGAAAATCGGGACTGGTTGGAGAAACCTAGGTGTCATGCTGGTTGTCATCCTTGTGCTTTCTGGGATCTCTCAGGTTGAGTTTCAAACAAATTGAATAAAATATTCCACTCTCTAGAATGGAATTTCAATTGTAACATATCCTACGTTTCTAGCAGATAAGTAAACAGTGCATTGATATACCATGAACGAAAATAGAGATTCAATGCACAATAGCCCCGCATTTATTAAACCTTTTCATCTTCAATTCAAGTTCAAGAAAGATGCATCCACTTCTGCTGTTTGGGTTTGAGATTCCTGTCCCTGCAACCCCTGCAATCTACAGCCACTTACATTCCATCAGCATCATCCATGTCCTGGAAGGATAAATTAGATACAAATCAGGTGGCTTCAGAATACCATGAATATTGACATAACGTTGTAATGATTCAAAGTTGTGTTCAAGGATATTGAATGAAATGAGTTTAGAAGACCTTCACCTCTATTTCTTTTCTTTTCTACAAGGGAACTGTCCAATTGGTCATTATGAACCTTGCACTGATCTCTGGTGACTTCCTACATTTTCAACACTACTCACTTACAGCCTTGCAACTTCTATCCAGTTATACTAGAATACATTGACTTCTTGTGTCAGTTTAATGGCAGATTAAATTGCTAACATATTACAGTTGCCCTCATCTCATGCAGACTGAAAACTGATGTAGACATCTCATGTTTGTTGAAAATGTGTAGCAATTCCAAGTTAATGACAAGCTGTAGAAAATTAATTTGATGCACAAAATATCCAAATATCTATGTACATAACTACAGACCTGATGTTAATCCAACGCATTTGGTTTTACTCTAAACGAAAAGTTGTTAATATATTTCCACTTAAAGAATACATCCATATGTTGAAAGCCAAATTTAATCTCTTGACAAGCCATAAATTTAGCAGATTGAAAAAAAAGTGAAATTGTGTGCCAAGGCTCAAAACCAACTTATGTACAACATACTCTGGAAGATTATAAAAAAAATTAAAAAAGAAAAGAGAAGAAAAAAAAGACACACATGTAGACATTATGGCTATAAATAGAAGTATAGATATTGCAATTATTGTGCATTGGAGTCCTTCACGTACATGACCATATTTTCACCCTTATTTGAACTCATTTATTCCATTTGCAAATCTCATTTGAAGGATGAAGATATTTCATAACGTTGCTTTTCAAAGTAATAACTAAATCTAAACCTATCAACAGCAAAGTTATTCCATTTTTCTTGTCTTCAAGGGACGGTTGACATTAAAGGGTTAGGGTGCCAAAGGAGATTGACAAACCAAGAAACCTTACTTTCATGTATCCACAACAAGATGCTCGATAGCAACTTCTAAATATCTCGATGAGAACCAAAAGAAAGCCGGTCCTTTGGTTAGGAAAAGAGAGCAATTTAAGAGGATACTCAGCTGTGCATGCTGCAAGTGTGGCAGTATCAACATCCAAGCTCCAGTTTCAGGTATCATGTGCCTTCGGAAGTTGTAGAGGCAGTATTTGTAAACTTCCAGGAGAACCCAAAATTGGTGGCAGAGTTCTGTTAAGAGCCAATCTTTTGCTCCTCTGGGAAACCCAATGCCAGGTTAAATGCAAGGATCCTGTGCTTATGGAAAGTACACTAAACATCTGATGATTTGGTGTGGCATTAAGATTGGGTTGCCATGTTAATTAGAGTGGTCTTCATGACTTGTCAATTGGCACCAAGTGTCATATGAAAGCCTCTCTACTTGTCAACCAGTGATTGCAAGACAAGTTGATGCGGGTCGACAATTTTAATGCCTGAACCTGAACAAAACAAGTTTCAACATAATTGACAAACAACAGGAGTCGGGGAAAGCTCAATGTAGCAGAAAATGGTCCATGTCCATCACACTGAGCCAGTGACAGAATAGCAACTTCAAGCCTAGGCATCATTTAAATGAAGAGGGCCTTTGAAGAGTTAAGAAACTATTCATCAACCCACTCCTAAGGTCCTCTATAAAATTCATTTCTAGAAAGGAGTTTATAATTTCACTGAGCACTTCTTTTATAAACATTCACATTTAGATCATTTGCCACTGAAGGTGTGCAAATCAAATGACACACAAAACAACACACCACAAGGTTCACATATTTAGCAACTAGAGGTTAACTCCTTATCTTAATTACCAGCCAGCATACATATGAAATTGAACAAACATGGACAAGACTACCCATACACCTAAATGGAGCCAGCCTTGCCGAGCACTTAGCGTAGTGTGAAAGACACCCTTGGCACCAAGAATTCCTCGACATTGTACTAGAAATATAAATCAAGGATATAACTAATGAATCGTACTGCAATTCATTAACAATGAGGGGGAGCACATGCCTTAGTACAAATATAGGTCACATAGCTGCAAGCACATCCAAGAGTAGCATCTGTGCTTCTTACGGGCTTCACACAGTGAGAGCTTCCTCCACAAAAAGCTGTCATACTAACAGGAGAAAGCCTGCAAAGCTGGAATTAAATGGTAATGCAAATAGGAAGAAAATGGTACGGTATCATAGAAATGTGTCCTAGATATAAGGGACAAATTTCTACGATACCATACCATTTCCTTCCTGTTCAAAACATGTACATTACCTTGAATTGCCATCTTCCAAGGTTTTCACCAGTTAGTATGACGATCTATCCGGGTTGCCAATGGAATCGTTAGATCCCAAAGCATCCAAGCGGTTGTGGTAGCCCATAAAGAGTCATCTGCATCCATCTGCCACGACACCTGCACTGTGCTTGGGACAATAAACTCCAGATCCTTTGCAATCTGACCAGCACAATCTGATGGAATGACAAGACTCCTAAATGGCATCTACTCACACCAGAAAATACATTTATTTGAACACAGATTGACCACTCAAGTTTGAAGTTGGACATCCTGCTGCTGTGTATACTTTGTACCGAACGACTTAGTTGCGTTGTAAGTTGGCACAAGATAAGACACCACAGTGTAACTCAAGCCAGCATCCTTTACAAACCTATGAACCAGATTTCAACCTAATGTCATAAAATTCAAACCATCAATTTGAAGCTGAATTTAGTTAGCTATCGTGTGAATGGTAATAGAGGTGTATCCTTGCAGTTTTTATCTGACTTCTACAATCCTTCAACAAAGTAGCTGCAATTGAACACGCATGGAGTGTCACTCTGGTGCACATGGAAGAAATATATAGAGAACCTCAACCATGTGCAAGAATTCCCAAATATACATTGGAGCACCTTGGATTATATCGATGGCCATCCTGAAAATGCATTGAGGATTGAGAGCTTCATGGACAATCTGAAAGGTCAACAGGTCGTCGAATGCCAACGTGGTACAAAGGTCCAGGGGTACCTTCACTGAAGAAGAAAAGACATGCAATGTCACCAAATCAAGTGCAGTCTGAAACGTAGTCCCATAGGTACACAAGCGGATGGCATTGTGCACATCCGATGAGAAAGGAGGAAATTTTCTACAGATGCAACGCCTCTCAATTTAGGTCAAAATGAACCAAATGTAAGCGTATTAAGATCAACATCCGAAAGTTAAAGCGCCAATTACGATATTTCATCCCACCACGAGGGTGGCTTAAACCTAAGACGCAGATCCCATGGGGATTCGGAGGTTTAAGCAGCTGAAGGCCGGCGTAGCATACTCGATACTCGCATGGGTGACCTTCCTAGCACTTGATTTCTGGTGACCCTTAGCACCTGTGGTGTACCCAACCATAGTGGGGTAATCCGTTTGAATAGGATACTCTCAACCAACAATGGACAAGGAAGGAGATAGGTGCAGGCCGGCTTGTGAACATACAATAATCTGTGATGAAATCCGATCCTCCACATGAATGACAAAGCAAAGCTTCGACCTAATGCATCTGCTCACGTGAAGATAGGCGAAAACAAAGAATGGTAATGCAAGCATTAAGGCAATGGCAAACCTCTTTGATCCAGCCTCTTTGACAAATGGTGAATCTACTCGATCAGTCCGACCTCTTTCGCAAGAGAAATCCACCTCGCCTGCATCTCCAAGAATTGAACCTCCAGCTGCTCCGAAAACCGATTGACAATCGAAGAACGGAATTATTAGGGTTTTGATGAAGGGAATTGTTAAATCCACCACGTAGATTGTTAGAACGATCACAAAGATGCGTGGCGCTGTCAGATTACATGTCAAAAATTTGATTTTTTCATTTTCATCACACACATGAAAAGAAACAAGATACACTAAAAAATAGAAAAGGGGGGGGGGGGTAATTCCACACGATATCAACTTCGAAATGACTGCAAAATCAAAGATTCGACTGTTGTAATTAGATGGTCTAGATTTGCAGTCATACTGGTCAAGTCTAGTTGTAGGTGTAGACTAATCTAATCAGAACACTGACAGGATTCTCGGAACTTAACTTGTCGGAATCCAAGTCTGAAGCCGCATAATTAATTAACTTCAAGGGCCCAACATCCGCATTGGATTTGCTCAAGTCCATTTGCTGAGGTGCCAGATTTGAACCCATGCCTCCTCAGACACACACCAAGTTCCTTTCGAGTACACATGCATGTGCCACTGCGAAAGCTCGGCACCTTAAGCAACCCATCAACCTTAGCAATGTGTAAAGTGGGCCTTTAATAGTTATCTCTATACTAATTATCCCAATTAGTGTGTGTAATTATTCATAGTTATGCAGTGCTATAAATGTTATAAGAGAGTTTAATATTTTATCAAGCAAAGTCATTTATGTTCTATAATGTTTGAATAACTTATTGAACTTTCGCTCGTAAAAAATTGAACATATGAGTGAGATGTTATTGCACTACATAATTTTGTATAGTAGCACCAGTGTTTTTTTTTTCAAAAGAAATGGGTCTCTACATTGGCTCTTGGCCCATCCATTGGCTAGCTTCTTTGGCAATTTGAGTTGGCTTGAAGGAGCCCTAGCTGGCCACGTGGGATGACTTAACATATGGCGAATGCGACTAGATGTCATAGAAGGTTTGAGTATGTGGCGATATATAATTTTTTTGGGGCGAGTGTATGTGGCTATGTTTTGCCAATGTAGAGTTGAAATATGGCCCCCACTTCCTACGTTGTTGATGTAAATGTGGCTAATACAACCCAAAGTACATCAAAATTTGGCTACATCTAAGATTCAATGTACAAAAAATATTTGTTCCACGGGGGAATTGAACCCCGGTTTTTCAACCCTGCACCCTCAACCATGCCACACATGCTTCAAAGCAGTACCCAGACACCACAATCTTGAGGTATAAATTCATGCCCTCCCTCGTCATGTTCCAAAAATTGAGTGTGGGTTTAGTACATTGGGTACCTCTCATAGAACTAGCACTGCACTAGTCCTTCATTTTCCAAGCCACTACTTTGTTGTTGCTAGCTGCCCCTAACCTTTGCACACATCAACTACCATTGCATTTAGAAACTACCTCTAGCAACATACATTAGAACTCATCTAAGTTTCTCCTCCATGGCGAACCTTCTGAGCTTTCCAATCTGTTATGGCCGTTTGGTAAGGGAAAGTGTTCAAGGTATAAAAGTCTTGCGCAAACATGTGGACCACCAAGTCTAGGTGGGTTGTAAGCCGGTTCCTCAACTTGCTCTTCAAGAAGGACAAGGAGCTAAATGTTCTCTCATCTTCCACACTACCCAACACTTGAACGTGAGCAATCTCAGCGACTTTCATGAACTCGGAGAGTTTCGCTGAAATGAGGGCATTGCTAGAAAGCTTGCGCCAAAGTCGGGACATCGGGTTTTCGGTCATGGGTAAGGCCATGGCAGCTTGGGCATTTGATATCATGGTGATTTTGAAGAAGGAGCTTTGGAGCTCTAGGTTGCGGATGTCAAGGGGTGGAGACACCCACTCCTCAGCATCATCGGTTTCAGCATCCATAGGTACCCACAACTTCTTCGCTATCCCATAGAATGATTTCAGTGTTACAATATGCCCAGGATATGTAGCCTCGAATGTATCATTCAGCCAATATTGGGGGTAGCATATCCCCAAAGCACACATCACCTCTTGGTGAGGGAACCTCTTTTCTAACTCCTCTATAAGTTGTTTCGCTGCACTGGTTAATTGCCACTGCACCTCACCAAGGATGACCTCACGGTCAATCTTGTTCATCTCTTCCCACTGCCCTGGGAAGGCTACTGATCTCATGGTTACCATGTGGGGCACACTTGCAACCCTGAAAACCAGGTGGTCTTCTTCACGATTGTAGCAGAACAACCAATCTTGTTCGATTACCATGGACGTGTCATCTGCTAGTGACCGAAATATGCTAAACTCCTCTCCGTGGAAAGCAAAAGTTGGATCTACATAAAGTCGATATAGATCACCCTAGCATATCTTGACCGCAGAAATGAAATCAACAATGTAACATGCTGGACTTTGTACAAACTTGATGAGGGAATTCACAGAGTGCAACATGGGCATCAAGCAAGGTAGGGTGAGCATGTTCTGCCAATCTAGGAGCATGGAAAGGTTCTTCTTTGCTGCAAGCTCCTTGGGCGCATCCACTGCCATTTTCGTCACCAAGGGTTTGTATTCCTCAAGCACCCTCCTTGCAGGTCCAAGCATGGATATCCAACGAGTCTTGACGTTCTTAAGTATCTTGTTGCCTTTAGATTCCAAGAAAATTGCTAGCTTCTGGAACTCAAGACTGCGTTTGGGAGAGGAACTGAAGTAAGAGTACAGCGCTGCTAAAAGATCTTCTACATGTTTCACCACCTCAAACTCGGATAGGGTTTGGACAGCAAGATTCGTGCGGTGTGCCATGCAATGGACACCCACCATGAAAGGAGCGTGCTTGTTGATAAGTTGTACAGTGATACCGGATTTAGCACCTTGAAATGTAGAAACTCCATCTGCCCCAAATGTGATCAACCTTTCCCTAATCTTCTGCTCGGTTAGACCTCCATAAGCGTGAGCAACATTGACAATGACAGCAGTAAGATTATCTGTTGTCCCTCCTTCAATAACTCTCTCTAGAGTAAGGAGTACAAGGGTTCGCTTCCAATCTATCACAACATAATCATGGATACTAATGCATGACTGACAGTCCACAGAAGTAACCTCATCACAAGACAAACTAAAGAAGTTAGCAACCTGCATTACCTCCTTTGTTCACTTCAGCACAACACGCTCTATCGCCTCTGCCATTGCCCACCCACTATTGTCACTCCAGTGGTGGTGTGGATTGTTCTTTAATTTGAGGGTTTCAAACAAGACGTACATTTGCTCATAGTCTGTGATAGGTCTACCTCTTTGGAGCAAGTGTAAGAGGGTAGCAAACTGTATCCATTTCTTCTTCCTATCTCTAACCGTGTTCTCTGCCACTTGGGCCGCAATACTATCTGTGGGGATGGCTGCAAACCGTCTTTCATTTTTTAGATGGATAGAGTTAAAATTCATGTACTTCTCCCCTACAACAACCCCATGACCAGGACCCTTAGCGGTTTTCCTCCCTTGATGCTTCCAAAGATTATCGCTCTTAGCACACAAAATTATAGACTTCCCTCGGATTTTAGAGCAGACTTTGCAAATTACCTTTGTGACCTCATCACCTTTGTAGATGGGTTCAGCCCAAGGGAAAATTGGCAACCATAGGAGTTGGAATTGACGAGTCTTGTCATACGTCTTTTTTTTGACACTAGACTCTACCAACGGAGTTGCTGGTTGCACATCACCATCACCAAGGGTCAGGATATCAACATCAGAGGGGGGGCATATGACTACTACTAGCGCCATTGGGATCAGGCCTAGAGAAAAATCTTCTAAATTTGAAATCTTTTGGAGGGGCAAGAGGTGGAGCCATGGTTATGGTCACAACTATGGCCAAAACGAAGAAAATAACAAAAAGAAGGCACCCAACGACCTAACAACTCCAAACTACAAACAAGACCACCTAAAAAACCAAGCAGCAAAGATTTCAAGCACTTAAGGTTGCAATCACAAATACATGCGGCGAAGGGGAGCCAAAAACTAGCAAAGGATGCGTCCTAACAAGGATGAAACACCACTTCAGCAATGAGAGAACCCACAAAAACCTCACCAAAACATTGGAAAAGGGTGAGAGGTCCGAAGACCACAAAGAGGGCGGTTGCCCATGGGAAGAATGCTAAAAAATATGGCTACAGCCTATACATGTGAGGTATTCCTCCTCAAATACAAGGAGAGGGCCACAAGAACATGTCCCATAACCCTTGTCCAAACCCCAATGAGCATAAATAAAGGAAAAAAAACGGAGAAGGAGAAGGAGCTGGAGCAAGAGCGGGAGCGGCGTGGCTTGGCTTGTCTTGTTTTGTCTCGGCTCGGCTCAGAAACAAGCCAAAGTTAAACAAAAAGTGCCCACTTGCAGAAACCTAGGCGCCCGGCGTGGAGGGAGTCTAAACTTGCCGACTTTTTGTTGGCCCGGGCCGCGTTGGGGACTGTTGGTGCCCACGGTGGCGATGCCCTAAGCAATCTGCAACATCCTCCACCTAAGAACACATGAGAAGGGGCCATTAGAACTTGAAATGCAAGACACAAAGTCCAAGACAAAAAATGGGGAAAGGAAAAAAAAATTGAAATGGGGTGATGGTTGGGAGTTTGCCTTGCGGATTCGAAATGGCCATGGAGGTTTAAATTTGAACATTCATTCAAGCAATAAACTGTAGATTTTGTAAGTGCAGCCGCCGCCACACAATCACCAGCCAACCTACACACCCATAACTCCAAGAGATCTAAAGGGTTCAACTACCAAATACAAAGTGAAGATGACATGTCAGGCACTGAGGATGGAGCAGCAAGGACCGAGGATGGAGCAGTGGGGATGGAGCACCACAGAGCAGGGATGCAAAAACACAGAGCGGGGAAGGAGCGCCAAGAAGCGGGGATGAAGCAGCAGGGATGGAGCAACAAGGAGCGGCCACATCAACAAACACGGCGCGGGGAAGGAACCAGGTGCAGTTACACTATAAGAAACCCGCGTTTTTGGGGTCATTTTGGGGAAACGAGTGATGTCTTCCGAGATGTCACTATGTTCGGCAATAAACGCCCACAGAATTGCAGATTTTATTGGACGTTGCGTGAAACATGACAGATCATGGGCCAGGACATGGCGATGTCAGGAAGGATAGCCATGTTCTTGTGGATGTCATTTAAAACATGTTGACGTCCTGTGTCGGGCCGTTTGTAAGGCCGCTAACGCCACGTCATCCCCACAGGTCTATCCACGGCATGTATAAAGTTGCGGCGGGCAGACTTAAAGTGCTGCCCGGGAAAAAAAGGTTGGAGAATGTTCAACTATGTGTGGTTGGCTATAAAAGACAAACTTGTTCCCAAAAATTTGAGGGAATGCCACATAAATTTCTCACGGTGCATCAATATGGTTCTTGGCATGCATGTTATTCTCCCGAATTCCGTTCAAATATTTGTAGCGGATGAGCCAAAAAACACGGGGGTGGTTGAGTCATTCTCTAATTGCCATAAGGTAGACATGCGGGACCACAATTGCATACCGTAGGTTCATATATAGTTGGTTCAACACATGTTAGCCGAATAATTAATTAAAGTGGAAAAATGCCCTTTGGATTAAAATAGAAAAATTATGAAATTTCAAGTTTTGCTACAAAAGGGATGTTTTCTCATTCACTTGTTTATAATTTAGTTTGTCATATGTTAATTTTGATTTCAAAGGATTTCAAAGGTTATATATTTGTACATTTAGACACGAGGAAATCAAGGGAAGACTTTTGCAAGCAAAATATGGTACTTCATTGCTCTCACAATTCCAAAAATACATGCGCCAAACGTGGGAGTGCCCACGTTGGATCTCGTGGCCACATTCCACATATAGACGAGCAACTGCTACTGGAAAATCTTAGTGCCTAGAAAATTATGACCATCCGTCTGTTTGAACACAAAGGACGTCTCCGCGGACACCCGAGTAGACATCAGCCTTGACAGTCGGTTCCTCTCCAGCAAGGCGTCCCTTGTGACGCAACCTTATACATTGCATGCCATGTGTGATGTGACGTTGTTGTAGGTGCTTTGGGTTGTAACCACTAATACTGTGTTCCTTCGTTTTCTTCTTCCCCACGAACATCCAACGAGGCTGGGATGTGCATGCCGCCGTCCGTTGCGGGCTCTCTAGTGGGCTCTACATCTTGCATTTGTGGTTGTAAATCCACAAAGTCAGCATCGTGGCCGACATCGATTATGCGCAGTAAGGTCTGGTTGGTTTGTAGTTGCCCACGTCTACCCCTCACGTCCGTGCGACATACAACCTTCCATCCTGGCCTCGTCGGGTCATTGGAGAAAAAAACTTGTTGACAATGCAATGGAAATGCAAAAGAGTTTGAGTGCACTTTGCCATCCATGCGGTTGAAGTTCGCAACGGTGAAACCATATTGATCCCGTGTGATGTTAGGGTGTCGAGGATCTGCACTTGGGCGAACCCAATCGCACACTAGCACAGTGGTGCAATGATTTCGGTAGTCTAGCTCCAAGATCTCTTCGATGTAGCCCACATACTCCTCGGTTGTCTCTATGGGTCGCCCATTTCTCAAGCCCCATGGTATTTGTCGTGTAAATGAGGCCACCACACATGAATCGCGCGTGACGAGGCCACCCTCAGCACCTCGTACTCGGAAGTGCATGCCAAACGCATACATTTTCCGGTGTGAGATTGCATATCGCTCGGGAGGTTGCGCGTATTGCGCAACATCGACGTCCACAACTTCGCCAGAGGAACGCTGACGTGACAGACGCGATGTCAACCATGTTGCAAAGGGAGGAAGATCGTGTAGTTCCAACGGATACCGCACTGCCAAAGTTGGATGCCGGCGGCGACACATTTTCCGAAAGGCCTCCCTCTCTTTCCAACGCGAAACTCTAGCTGCCATAAATTCCCTGCACAAGGTTGTGTGCCATTAAATTGTGGTTAGAAATGGCCCTTGCATGTATATAAAGGTGATGCAAAAGTGTGATGGCCATCATCTGCAATATCACATGTGACGCGTATATCTCAGAAAGAATGTCATTTGGGACATCATGTCCAACACATCCTCATGCACTGCTGCATGTCATAGTTGACATGACACATGTATTTTTCATTGGGTGACAGTATATATCATCGAGGCTTGAAATAAAGTAAGTATGGGTTCCACTAACTCTCTGCAACGCTCCAATGACGACGCATTGTCCAAAACAAAAGCGTGCGCATAGTTGCGGAATTCGTCGGACATCTTTCGCTTTTGTTGTGAGTTGCAACGGAGAATGTCATCGTTCATGGTTGCATCCTCTTCAACGTCCCATACACGATGTGTAGTTCCTCTGTACTGATGCATGTACTCCGTGCAAAAACCAAGCGTGTCGTCCATTTGATAACCTTCCGCTATGCTACCCTCCGGATGTGCAAATGTTCGAACGTAATCTTTCAAAGTTTTCATGTACCGTTCTATGGGATACATCCATCAACAATGCACTGGACCGCACGTGTACAACTGCTCCACCAAATGGACGGGAAGATGCGTCATGACATTCATAAATGTGGGAGGGAACTCCTTCTCCATGACGCACGTCGCCATCACCACATCCAACATTGTGCCCTCCTTGTCGCCTCTCTTCACCTCCTTGGCGCATAGTCTCTGAAACACTCTACTCAGTTTGATAATAGCTACGCGCACGCTTTCATCCAATAGGTTGCGTATAGCCACTGGAAGAATCTGGAAGACATGTATTTAGAAAGTCAGAGAACGATTGTGTCGCGCCCCCCTGGACATCAGACAGAACATCTAGGAGCGTCATGAAGAACATGGAGTGCGAGAACAGTTTGAGGATAACGTCCCCCAGGATGTTGACGCGTCAACCATGTTTAGAATGAGGTCTCAGTAGACATCATGCGGTGTGTGCCTATACTCCTATGACACATTGATACATTGTATTACAACATTGACATCCCCGAGGGTGTCCTTCTTGACTTGCTTGTTGCATGAGAACATGGTAATCGTGCGTTTTCATGTACTGCAATTTCCCATCCGCTAGGCGCTTGTGAATGCTACCCACGTAGTTTGTGGGGGTGCGAATATTGGAGACGATTCCAACAAACTCCGCGCGTTCATGTGGCCTAAAAATATAGGGAGCGTGCGGCATATAGTACCCATCCTGTGGCTGCCGTGGGGGTTGCAACCATATCTCTTCGCGTATTCCCAGGTCCTCCGCGTCGACCCTGCTTCCAGGACTATCATTCATTCCAAACAATGTCTTCAACAAGTTCTCGCACAAATTCTTCTCACAATGCATAACATCGAGGATGTGACGCTCTAGCAGGTGCTGCACAAGACACATGGGCAATTTCAGACACATTGCCAGCACTTTCATGGACACATGCATGCCTCGTCTATCCGTATGAGCAAAGTTGGTAATCATCATGGCCTGAAGCGTCAGGTCAGATGTCTTGGTGGACATCATTACAAACTACGTGACTGAGACGGACGTCGCGATGTCCACTTCAACATCTGTGGACAGGATGTGCAAACATTAATTGTTATACG
Organism: Polytrichum commune; assembly: GCA_950295325.1. Lineage (NCBI taxonomy): Eukaryota > Viridiplantae > Streptophyta > Polytrichopsida > Polytrichales > Polytrichaceae > Polytrichum > Polytrichum commune. The sequence continues at coordinate 20,083,097 of OX485808.1, read as the reverse complement.
GGAATCACCTGCCAGTATTCCAGCTCGAACAACGCACTAAGTCTTTTGACGCCTGTGACATGCACAGGATCGTTGGGTCCGTTCTCTCTCCCGTCCATCTGTAGGTATGAATCGCGCCAAGCTGCGTATCGAATGATATCATCCCCCGACATCGGTTTTGGCCTAGGATGTTCCTCTTCCTCCCCATTGAATCTCCTATTCCGGCGATACGGGTGGTGATGGGGTAAATAACGACGAATGCCGCCGTAAACAATTTTGGTGCCCCTAATGCTCCGATTTGGAAGCATGTCTCCGGTTTTTGCCATCCTCGCATCGGTGTTTGGTCCACAACAAGGGCACCCCTTGTAGCCCTTACAAGTAAGACCAGAAATGAGGCCGAAAGCGGGAAAATCGGAAATGGTCCACATAAGTATGGCACACAAAGTGAAAGTGCGACTCCCTTGTGGTTGGGAGAAATCTAAAGCCTCAACACCATGCCAAAGCTCTTGTAGCTCCTTCAAAAGCGGTCGTATAAACACATCAATGTTTGAAGAGGACGGCGACTTCTTCCCGGAAATCAATATACACAACGAGATAAAAAACTTTTTGGTCACCAACCATGGCTCGAAATTGTAAATCAAAATCAATACCGGCCACGTCGACCAGTTGGTGTTGTTTAGTTTAAAAGGATTCACTCCGTCCAAAGCGAGAGCCAGTCTCATGTTCCTATCGTCACGCCCAAAGTTGCCAAACGCGACGTCATTGTTGATGTGCTTCCATGCAGGGCTGTCAACCACAGAACGCATGATGTCATCACTGCTGACGTGTTTGGTGTGACCTGTCAATAGACGCGCTATCTCAGACGAGCGCCACATCCGTTTCAACCTAGGAATTAGGGGAAAGTGATGGATTACTCTTGTGGGAATGTTGTTGCTGCCATCCAGCCATCGTCGCGCCGTGCACTTGGAACATAAATCATGATTTGCATATTCTTCGTCATATAGAATACAACCATTGGGGCATGCATGGATATTGTTGTAGGTCAATCCAAGTCGACAGATGCTCTTCCGAGCCGCATAATGAGTTTTGGGCAACTTGTTGGGCATTGGTAACAAGTCTCCAAGCAAAAATCGGAACAACTCATCGGTAAATGTATTGCTCACACGGAACACCGAACACATGTTCATTATGATGATCGTGGCGGACACAACACTCATTTTTGAACCCGGGTATACTGGAGTCGTGGCTTCCGTATACAAACCATCCAATTCATCTTCGATGTCACCGTCTTCCTCGTTCTCCATATGCAAACGTCCTTCAGCTACGGCCTCTTCGTGGAGTGCATCCCCTCTGTCCAGTGCCTCCAGCACCTGACGTTCAACTTCATGGAATTCATCCAGGAGGGGTGGGGGAAGTGCCCCGTTGTCGGCGTCCACGGGTTCAGGTGATGTGTTCGAAGGGATGTCTTCTACAACGTCGTTGTCACAACAGACGTCCTCCACCCATATTCCAGACGGTGGGTATCCATCGACGGGGTCACCGCCTAGTAAAGACTTGGTTAGAAATGGATCACGGCCAACTGCCGCGTGGTGTTGCCGTATAACTTGTATGGTTTTTCTGCGTCCACCCTTGCAGTCTTTGCAAGGACATCTAAATGTGTGCACATTGTTTTCTGTCGTCACGCGGAGCTCCGTGTGAAGTATCAAATCCCCTATTGGCACGTGACGAAGTGTGCGTCCATCGTCCGTCAAACGAATGGTTGCACCATGACGCACAGCCGAACCCATGTTGCGTGTCCCGAATTGGAAGATGTTACCTCACTGGGCCGATGTTACACACCCTGCATCGCTTCCGCAAGGTCTCCGCGTGGTCGTGTTGCGCATGAGCATTGATATAAACAGAGGACACCATTCGTTGACACTATGCGGAGTGTCTCTTCCAGGGTGGATGTCACTGAGAATGTCCATGGAGACATTGCTGTTGATCTGTCGGCGTCAATTGTGACATCTTCCTGGACACCAAAATAAAGGTCACACACTACACGGCAGTGTGTTCCATACACACCCACGTGAGGGATTTGACTGCTGCAGAACATCGAAACCATAATGGTCACGTCGATGACCTGGATCTTTCATTCCCGCACACAATGGGGAGCGCACAGTGTTCGAATTAAGCACATGTCGCATTGGGTGTCTTACATGACGTCCAAGAAAACATTGGTATCTACGACGCCAGTAAAAAAACAATGTAACTGACCTTTTCCCACGTGTCCCAGAGGGTATTCCAGGCAGTGGATGCCCCAGAGGACCCTGAGAAGGCTCGCCGACATTCTTTAAACCCTAAGTGTTGCGGCTTCACCTTTGTACGCTCATTGCTTGAACATCCCTTAGCAGCATGGCGGTGTCGCGTTCAGCACGAAAGCCTGGTAGGGTTGTCCGTTTTATAGACACATCACAACATCCGCAAAGGGTGGATGCGGATGACTCCGAGGCCGCTGCAGTGTTGTCCACTTTGGTGTTTGAATGCGAAGAGAAGAATGCAATGATGCCATCCCAAAAACCCAACACAATTCAAAGAACCCAATGTGCACACCGTCGCCGCCGCTTACGCTTGCTCAACTTCTTTGGGAGTGAAAATTTCACAACACCCACTGAGTCATTGAGCATCGCTATCAACCCATTTCCAAAACAGGTAAATCTTCCATCTCATATGCATGCATCACAATTTAGGTCACGGTCAAGTTCAAATTTTTCGCCGCTCTCGGCCACTGGAAGCCGAACTCCGACAATGGCACTGGGGAAGCCCGCATGCGGACACGCGGCAACCCCCGGTTTTAGGTGCCTGTACGGCCTCCAGTGGGTTGGGCATAGGGTCACAGTCGGCCATAGGTCTTCTCCGATGCCGAGGTGCATAGATCCTCTTACCTATGTCCGCTAGTCTCCATTGTGACGCCGATGTGTTGCTTTCCCTACGGCGCTGCACTGCCTTCCCACGCCCTTGTGTTGCTTTTCCGACGCGCTGTGTTGCTTTTGGGTGTCCAAGATGCTGCGGACACGGGATCGCATTGCGAAGTGCAAGGAGATGTCTCCAGCAACATTGGTAGAACACAGGCGCGCAGCTGGAGAGCGGCGATCCAAGGCCAGAGAGGACCCGCGGCATGTGGTTGGGAGGCGTGGCTCACCCCCGGCAAGACGCCGCCGCATAATCGAGGTATCATCATCGGAGGAGGATGCGGCTAAGGACGTGCCGGAGCAATCCTGGAGGTAAGTGGGTCTTTCTCCTCCTTTCCTGACCTCTTCCTGGTGTTGATGCTAGCGTAGAGCACAACCAGTCTTCATCGTCGTGATGTCCGCGCCTGTTCGACCAGTTCCATTGAGCCGCGTCTAGGCCCATGTGTCACAGTGGATGTCGGTTAGACATCTGGTTGTCCAAGTGGACATCCAATTTGAAAAGTGACATTTCGATCTCTGCTGGAATCAGAGTCGGGGCGTGGGCATAATCGGTATTGCAGTCTGCGCAATTAGTAGACGTCACCTGTAGTTGTCTCTAGCAGGTCCTTAGAGCGTCCCCACCAGCAGAGGTATAAGTCAGTTGAACGGCACTCCTGGAAATCCGGTGCCCAGGACGCCAAGTTCTAACGTCCACCAGTCGGATGCCAGGAGAGGGATAGGGCAGAAGAATGCACAATTTTGGATCAATGTAGCAACGCACTATGCTAGACACAGACACAAACACAAACACAAACACATACACAAACCACGCCACGCTCCAGCTCCCTGGAGCTCCATGAATTTTTTCCTTTATACCTGCAACTTGGGGTTTTGACGACGGTTATGGGACCATGAGCTTTTGACCACCCTGATCTGCAGTCACTAAAAGACTGCAGATTTGTTTTGTGGGTTTTACAGCTGAAATTTTAAGAATTTGGGGGCATGTTATATACCGTTGGAAAGGTATTGAAAATATCTTTCCAGCGGTATATAACATGCCCCCAAAGTCTTGAAATTGCAGCTGGAAAACCAAGAAAACAAATCTGCAGTCTTTAAGAACCCATTTCAAGATGGTTTAGGTAGGACGACTCAAACATTAGACCATGTTGTTGCGGTCCATATATTAATGGGTGACAATAGAAAGTCTCAAATTAACTCATATAGTGATATTAGTGTAATGTTTTATTTCGTGATTGATGAAAATCTAGTATGATTAGTGAATTAGTTAATTAGTGAATTAGTTAACGAGGGATTTTAGTATATTTCCGGGCGGAGAACCGAAAGGGATCGGGTAGGGAATCGGGCAACACATCGGGCACGGAATCGGTATCCGGGCAAGGCATCGGGCAAGGCTAATGGAATCGGGCAAGGGGGTAATACCGGGCGGGGGCCGGCCTCGAAGAGGGGCATATACCCGAGCTAGTGGGCTCCAACAATATGTCGGGTAAACCCACACTATGCCCGGGGTGCCACCGGTGCAATTATGCCCGGGGCGGTGCCCGGTCTAGTGGGGATGCTCTTATGGCTTAGCTCCTATGGCGCACAACCCCCAATTAGTTGATGGAGCCGACATTAGGGTTGATCCTTCACACGGGTCAATGTAATTGGCCGCTTTCGACCTCTCAGCAGTGAATTGGTTATCTCTTAAACTCAACCAGTTCATGTCTATGGGTAATCTTCCTGGACCCTAAACCTATCGAATGGATATACCCTCTTGGACAACCAGGTCATCTATGATGGGTACTCTTCAGCTACAGCTTGAACATCGTGATTGGTAATCTTCCTGAACTCTGAAGTTGCTCGTCCATGCTCTTGACTGCGTGTATGATTCATAGGGGCAGTAACTGGTTGCAATGTGGCTGCTCAAGCTCAGTGGGTAGTTGCATATGTGTGCACCTGGAGATTCCTTGATTGTGGAATGTGGTTGTTGTAGCCGAGGATACGCAACCAACTCGGGCACGGAATCAGACGGCGATCAGGAGAACAGTGATGGGATTGAAACATCACTTCCACTACCAACACGTAAGGGAGGGGGGAGCACTGCCTTGAAGAAACGTGTGGAGCTGGATGCGCAAGGGCAGCCTTTTGGCGCCATGAAGGCTGTCTTGTGCGCCGACATCAAGAAGTATGCAAAGGACCTGGATCCCACGACGGGATGGGAAGGCCAGCCACGGCACGAGAGGAAGCAATTATTCAAACGCCTATACACAGGTAAGGTTTGCACATCAATTTTTTGGCATGCATGTGTCGCGTTAATTTGCGATGTGAAACCCGAATCTGACATTTTAAGTGCAACCAAACATCATTCTGGACATGAGCAACAGGGTGTATGTCTATGTAGGCAGGCATGACATTCTCGCTGACGTCAGGGTGGACATGTATTTAGCACAGAGTGTCATGCTGACAATCTGTGAGTGGATGCCGAACAGGACGTCCGTGCGTTTTTGTGGACATGTGTACTGAAACGCTCGACAATCGCTATCGACGTCCATAGGGACGTCGATGATATTAATTTTCTCTCTTGTGGTGACATACTGGTTTGTACCCTTTCTAACGTGGGTGTAGTATGGGCACCCAGTGTTGGTCGCTTGTGAAGTGAATGTGATGGCATTGACGTGTGTGTCCGGCACGCAGACTGGGAGATGTGCGGGCATTGTGACAAAGTGTGCGAGAAGTGGATGCGGCCTATTATAACAAAGGTACTCATCAACACCCGGTGGAGGTTAAACCAGCTCATAGACAACAATACGGGTAAACCAGCCGATGTGGATGCAGAACATTGGAAAACACTTGTAGGTATGCGCGCCACCGAGGCTGCGCATTTGAAGTCTCAGCACATGCGCTCAATTTCAAAAGGGAAAGGATCGACCACAGCTCAACTGAAAGCTATTGAAAGGGAGGTCGTCTCCCGTCTGGTAAGAGTGCCACTATGTCTATGTTGACATGGCTGACAATGTTGCAATTCTCTTTATAAATCTGTGATGGCCCTTATTCCCTACAATGTCAATGTCGACAACAAATGTCATCCAACACGTTTACTTAGACGTCCGATGAGCCGGCAATGTAACTCTAGTTGTTTGAGTTGATGTTCGATGTTAATCATGGCACTTCCAAAGGCGTCACGAGACCTGCACCTGTTGGAACGCATTGTTGTCGACGTCCCCTTTCATCCGTAATGACTTTAATGTGCCATGCAGGCGATGTTGAAGAACAGGGCACCGTACGATGCAGAGGTTGACGCCGAGGTTGCCAAAGAGTACCAACGCATACAGGAGGAAAAGCGCCGAGCGCGTCCCGATCATGGCTCGGAAATGGAGTCGATGCGCACTCGAGTGACGGATTTGGAGGGCAGCGTCACACGCCTTGGAGAGAATGTGGCAGCCTCAACCAAGCGCATGGAGGACATGATGCGAATGATTCTTCAGAATCAGAGTCAGAAACATCCGACTAACATTGATAGCATGACGGAGCCTTCATCGTCTGCGAAGATGCTCGATATTTCGGCATTGACGTCAACGACGGAGGACCTGGTGATGGTGGCACAAAAACAAGCTCCCACCCCAGTTATCAGCGCTGTCGCAACCCTTGCTAGCCCCCTTGACAATCTTGCCAATTTTTAATTCTAGCAAAGGTTACGAGCGCTAACCATTCGCATTCCGCCATGCTAATGATTAGCTCCTCCTACCCCGGACCTTATAGTTCATAGGAGGGAACCAACCCTCCTACTTTGCTTTCGGGACTCACCCCTTAATCGGTAACCCATTCCTAGATGTGAACTTCCATCCATGGAAGTCCAATCCCATGTTGATCATCGCATTGCCGGAGCAACACTACAACAACCCGAACCATACTAGGCAACTATGGCCTCACAATGGGCCAATGCCCATGGAGGCCTTGCCGTTCGGCCTCGGGTGGGTGAGGCCACACCACCTCACCCATATAAGCCTCTAGGACTTCACGCGGGGCCCCTACCCCACCGTGAACCAACCTCTTGTCTCTCTACCAAGAGTTGGGGCCAAGTGGACATTTTCCTTTAGCTGCTGGGCCTAGAACCCCCCAGCAGCTTCAGACCATCATAACTTCCTTGTATGATGTCCGAGGCTAGCAACCAACCACACCATCTTCATCTACGCTTCACGTAGATGCCGATGGACTCCTCACTTGCCCCATTCGGGCAAGTATTGAGGAAGTTATGCCTGTTTGAACCTTGGCAGTCCCGGGAATCACTCCCAGGCACTGCTGTACCAGGGCGCTGTCCCGGGACAGCGCCCCACTCAAATGGCCATAACTCCTAGCTCACACCTCCGATTGAGGTGTTCTTGAGCTTTCTAGAATCACCACGCCATGAGCTACGCATAACTCATGGCCTTACCCTTGTGCCTCCTAGTCTTCGTGGGTGGGAGGCGTTCCCAACGCCCGGGGCCCTCACCCACACTAGGATCACTTGGGCCCTCTCACCAACGGCGCCACAAGTCCCGGGTGTCACTCCGGGGTCCCCCTTGTGCCCATGGTGTTTCGGGCACTCCTCATGGAGAGGTGCGCGACACTCACCCCCACCAAACGGAGTCGATGCCCTCATCGACTATACTCGTAGTCGGCACACCAATTCTCAAGTTGCCATCCTCTATGGTGCCGCATTGTGTTTACCTTAGGGCGCGACCCCCACAATGCATCTTCAAATTTGGCATAGTCCCAAAGGTGTCGTTCCTAGGTGGTCCGTTAGCGACCTTGGATCTTTCATCCAAGGACCTAACCTATACTAGACCCACCTACTTTGGGACTCACTTGGGTTGCCCCTCCTTTGGGGCCTCCCCCGTTAGGCTCCACGAGCCTAACGTGACACATCTAGGCGAGACTCAACGCTTCCACTAAGTTGTCTCGGTTGCAACTCCGAGATGGTTTTCCATTGTTAAGCCACGCCTCGATCGCACGGGGGTGATGCCAAGTCCCGCCCGACTCGGTTCCCACTTTGGTCTTTTGAGACATGGGTTCATGACTCCCATGCGCCAACTCTCGTTAGCTCGCGGGTAGCACTTTTATGAGCACGCGCCATCACCTTGCCCCCGCCCGGACAAGCCCACAACTAAGAAGTTTCTTGGTGTTATATATCCAAGGCCCCTCCAAGCCATGGCCCCCAATTACTCGGCTTACCCAACCTAGTTTGGCATATCTATTCCCCCTCTTCCATTAACCAAGCACAAGTACAAGACTAGGACCTCATCTCATACTTTTCTCTTTGCACCACTAAAGTTTGGACTTTATTCCCTCAAGCCAAAGAACAAGTTCATGTTGTGGAGCAATTAACCTCGAAGCTAAGTGTGCAACTAGCGTGTCTCCCCCACTAAAGGAGATTGATGTCCTCATCAATGCCTACGCTTCATTTTATTGGAATCCTTAGCCTTAGTTTCTTCAAAGTGCTTCACCAATTCATTGGTGTTCACCATGTCTCTTGCCGCCACCCAAGCGGTTTCTTTCTCATGGTATCCTCACCATTTCACCAAGTACTCCTTTGTACATTTTCTTTCCTTTTCACTTGGGCTTCCTACACTTGAGGATGCCCTCCTACCTCATGTTCCAAATGACCTCCACAAGGTCGGGACGTGGCCTAATCACTTGCTTGTGTTCGGGCCACAAGGTGTCGTCCTAAAATGACTTTCGTAATGAGACATGAAATGTCGGATGCACTTTGATCTCCGGCGGTAATTCCAACTTATACATGTCCTTGAACATTTATTCCACAATGGAAAACGAAGCTCCAATTTTGGACATGAACTTTTGGAGTAAGGCCTTTGGGCAACGTGAAGTTGTCCACATTCAACAACACCTTTTCGGCCCACCTCATACTCCACTTCGCGTCTTCCGGCATTAATTTGCACGCCGTAGCACCTTCGGGCTTTCTCCACCAACAACTTGGTCATCTCCAAGACTTGTTTACCATCCTTGGCCAAGTCCTCACCATCTTGGTTGAACTCTAGTGTTGAATGTGCCCCCTCGAGAGCTAGGTTAATAGGTTGGAGCGCATCCACTCCATAAGCCACCACGAAAGACCACCCCTTGGTAGCCAAGTGCGTGGCAACATTGCAATTACCCTCCGCTCGACCCACATAGTCCGTCCAATCTCCTTGGTCCGCCCCCACCAAGTTCCTCAAGTATTGCTTCAAGACTCCATTCACACGCTCCGTTTTCCCATCCATTTGGGAATGCAAGGTCGTGCTAAACCTTAGTTTCATTCCGACCTCCTTAGAGAAATGCATTGAAAATGCACTTGTCAACTTTGAATCTTGATCCCACACAATCACTTTTGGCAACCCGTGGTGCCTCAACCATCCTTTGAGAAAAGGCTATGCGGTCTCCAATGCGGTGGCGGTTCCCACAATCGGCACCATGTGTGCCAACTTGGCAAACCGCTCTACCATCAACAAGATGACATCATACCCATGTGACTCCGGCAAACTTGTGATCAAGTCCATGCACATACTATGCCATGGCGCCCACGGGATAGGCAACGGTTGCAAGAAACCGCTTTGCTTTTTATAAGAGGCTCGGTTCACTTGGCACTTTATTCACGCCTTCACAAAGTGGGTTATATCCTCTTTTATGCACCGCCAATGGTACCTCTTTGACACCATTCTATGGTGGTTTTCTTTTTCTCCTCTATGGCCGGCAATAGGACTATCATATTCCTCCTTCAAAACTGATAGCCTCAACTTGCCTTGTGGCACATACACCCAACTTTGCTTGCACTTGAACAATCCGTCCACCAACTTAACCTCTTTAAGCACCTTGCTCTTGCGAAGCTCACCTAAAAGCTTTTGTACTTTGGGGTAGTTAATTTACCCCTCCCGTATCTTGCATCACAAGTTTCCTTCGCCGGCACACATTAGCCATAAGGTTTGGATGGTTCTCATTGCTTGGAACTCTTCCGGTCTACTTCGCGCATCCGGCACCACCTTTCCACGGTCCGGTTTGTGGATCAAATCCACCTTCATAAGCGCCAAACTATCATGCCACCGCAATGACTTGGCGCTCACTTGCGCTTGAATGTTAAAATTATTTTAGGACACATTGTCCATATAGACCTTTGCTTTGTGCGACCCTAAATAGTGTCGCCACATCTTCAAGCAATGCACTACGGCAAAAAGTTCTTTGTCATGAGTTGGTTGTCTTCTTTGACAACCATCGAGCTTCATGCTCTCATATGCAATGGCCATCCAATTACACATAATCCACCATTGGCAAAGTCACTCACCCCCGTATGCACCTCAAAAGGTTTGTGAAGCTCCGCGAACTTGAGCACGGGCGGCGAAGAAAATTTGTTCTCAAGCTCCCCAAAGACTTGGTGGCAAGGCTCATCCCACTCTTGGGATAGCCAATTCTTCCACAAGTCGGATAAGGTCGGATAGCCATCAAGCTTAACGCTCTCATATGCAATGGCCATCCATCTTACGTTAACCATCCGCCAATGGCAAAGTCACTCGCCCCCCCCCCTTATGCACCTCAAAAGGTTTGTCAAGCTCCGCGAACTTGAACACGGGTGACAAAGACAACTTTGTATTAAGCTCCCCAAAGACTTTGGGGCAAGGCTCATCCCACTCTTGAGATAGCTATTTCTTTCACAAGTCGCACAAGGTTTGACAACCTATAAGCTTAATGCTCCCATATGCAATGGGCATCCATCTTGGATCAACATCCGCCAATGGTAAAGTCACTTGCCCCCGTATGCATCTCAAAAGGTTTGTCAAAGTCCGCGAACTTAAGCACGGGCGGCGAAGAGAACTTGTTTTTGAGCCCCCCAAAGGCTTGGTGACAAGGCCCATCCCACTCTTGGGATAGCCATTTTCCTCAATAAGTTGAATAAAGTCCTAGCAACCTTAGAAAACTCTCGAATGAAGTTGTGGTACTAATTGGCTAGGCCAACAAATGACCTAAGCCCTTTTGAATCAAGGGCCAATTCTCCTTTTGGATTGCCTTGACATTCTTCATCTTCGTCCACCAACTTCATTTGTCACCACATACCTCAAGAACTCAATCTCTCGTTGAGCAAAGTTATTTTTCACTCCTTGGCGATAATTTTTTTTGGGCAACACATTGGTGAATACATCCTTGTATCTCACCAACATCACACCAATGTTGTTTGGGGGAGGCCCATCTTTCCTAGCCTCCCCATACGTTCCTTGGAGTTGTTCCAATTGAACCACGACCATTATGTTTTATTTTTTTTCATTCGGTCCATTAAGACCAAATTCAACTTAGGTCCTCCTACCATAGGGAGTCATTGTTAATTTGAACTTCAATTCTTTGCTATTATGACACATCATAATGCACCGCAAGCACACCGGCTTGCACCTCACATCTATCATGTGAGTTTCAAAGAAGGCGGCCTTCACAATAACATGCATTTTATCTATTTCACTTGGTGTGAAATTTTGACAAAAATCCAATGTCCCACGTTGAAAGGTTACATGCATCGCGGCCTCCTTTGTCTCATGCGGATCGCCCTTTCCAAACCGCACCTTGGTGGGCTTGCCCGCTCTACCAATCGGCAAGCCCCAACTCCCTTATGAGTTTTGGGCTCAAGAAGAAGTGGTAGCCTCTTTATCAATACATGAGACATTTCTCCCATTCATTTGAGCCTCAAGGTACAAAAGACTTGGCCTCGGCTTAAGGCTACTAGCCTTGGCCACAATGCCATCGTCTTACATTCGGTTCGCGGCACAAGTATTATTTGGCGGGGTACCTATCTCCCCTCAACGTCCATTGTTGTAACGCACCGCCAAATTGTTTAATGGGGTCATCGGTCTTGATGCTCATGGCAATTTTGATGATCCCCGCCACAACCTCAATAAACTTTGGAAATTTGAACTTGGTATTCACCACCCACTTTTGAAACCCACCTAAAACGATGCATTTCTTAGAAAGCTCGTTCATCTAAGGTGTACAATTCATTTGGGTGTGAAATGCGCGCATATACGCCTTAAGAGGCCCGGACGCCTCATTTCCACCAAATTCATTCCAATATCAATACCTTCCAAGCATTTGGAATTGGAATTTCAATCCAATATTAATGCCCTCCAAGGTTTTGGGTGCATTCGGTATTCTAGGCCCCAAATGTTTTTTTGAGGTGTGCGGGAGCCCTTTCAAAGGACTCCACCATTTTCCTTACTGAATCCACCATCATGCCCACCATTGTCGTTAGAACTAATGGTATGGTCAAATTCCATTTACACATGATCTTTGTTCCAATTTGAGCCTCACAACCTTTTGGAAACCCCGGGCTCACCATAATAACCCTCAGGTTTGATAGCCATGTCTCCCTCAAAGTGCTAGCTCAAATATTGGAACCCTGCTCTGATACCAAGTGTCGCAACCCTTGCTAGCCCCCTTGACAATCTTGCCAATTTTTAATTCTAGCAAAGGTTACGAGCGCTAACCATTCGCATTCCGCCATGCTAATGATTAGCTCCTCCTACCCCGGACCTTATAGTTCATAGGAGGGAACCAACCCTCCTACTTTGCTTTCGGGACTCACCCCTTAATCGGTAACCCATTCCTAGATGTGGACTTCCATCCATGGAAGTCCAATCCCATGTTGATCATCGCATTGCCGGAGCAACACTACAACAATCCGAACCATACTAGGCAACTATGGCCTCACAATGGGCCAATGCCCATGGAGGCCTTGCCGTTCGGCCTCGGGTGGGTGAGGCCACACCACCTCACCCATATAAGCCTCTAGGACTTCACGCGGGGCCCCTACCCCACCGTGAACCAACCTCTTGTCTCTCTACCAAGAGTTGGGGCCAAGTGGACATTTTCCTTTAGCTGCTGGGCCTAGAACCCCCCAGCAGCTTCAGACCATCATAACTTCCTTGTATGATGTCCGAGGCTAGCAACCAACCACACCATCTTCATCTACGCTTCACGTAGATGCCGATGGACTCCTCACTTGCCCCATTCGGGCAAGTATTGAGGAAGTTATGCCTGTTTGAACCTTGGCAGTCCCGGGAATCACTCCCAGGCACTGCTGTACCAGGGCGCTGTCCCGGGACAGCGCCCCACTCAAATGGTCATAACTCCTAGCTCACACCTCCGATTGAGGTGTTCTTGAGCTTTCTAGAATCACCACGCCATGAGCTACGCATAACTCATGGCCTTACCCTTGTGCCTCCTAGTCTTCGTGGGTGGGAGGCGTTCCCAACGCCCGGGGCCCTCACCCACACTAGGATCACTTGGGCCCTCTCACCAATGGCGCCACAAGTCCCGGGTGTCACTCCGGGGTCCCCCTTGTGCCCATGGTGTTTCGGGCACTCCTCATGGAGAGGTGCGCGACAAGCGCGGTGGGTGGTGCGGACATGCGTGTGGCGTCCGCGATTCCTGTCCTGAGCGACGTCTCCGAGGATGCTGCGACTGATGAAGTCACAGACGTAGAAGCAGTGCCTCCCAGCTCTGAAACCATTATCGCGTCTATAATTGAGGACATTCTCGAAGTGCCGAAAAAAACGACACAGACACCTGTAATTGATGACCCTGTAGAACCCACCAACGAGGAAGTGCCAGTGCAAGCTATGGAGGACGTCGAGGAAGGACACCCTGAGATATCCGGCAATGCGGACGTGCCTGAAGAGATTGCATCTCTGGATCAGGTAACATCAAGTAACACCCACCCATATTAGACATACTGGAAACCCTCTCATCGTCGTTTAAAAAATTATACCTTCATGTATTTGTCTGGCATGTTCTTCATGGTGTCATTGAGGATGTCAACATGTACATTAGGCTGGACGTTTGCCTTGACAGTTTGAATTATCGCAGAACAGAACAACCATAATTTGAAACCTCCGAGTACTAATGCGGAATGCTATTACAGGATGAGGTGCCCGTACCAGAGGAGTCAGGTGGCCCACCCCGCCGTGCGGGTAGAAGCGCACAAGCGAAATCCTCAATGGCCAAACTCGGTGCACCAAAAGCGGTTGGTTTGCCTAAACCTTCCCAAAATCTTGCGAAGGTGAGGGAACTAGTGTTTGCATGCCTACATTGCTTGCATGATTGCAGGAGGAGTGTGGAGCACTCGAATATAGTCACGTCGTTCGTGTGAGTCCATTTCATGTTCGGATGACCACTAATGTAATTCATGCGGTTTTGTGAATGGTGGTGGAATGGGGTAGGTGGGGACTAGTACGAAGGCACTTGTCTTTGTTCCACGCGTTCTTTGTGTCTGTTCCGACTGTCTGGTGGAACAGTTGACGTCGGTGTTTGTTCTCGTAGATGGCATAAGTGACGTGCATCTGACATTTGGTCCTGCTAATAGCCAAACAACTTGATGTCAGTAATGTGTTTGAGAATTTGAGGCAATCAGCCACGTCAAGGCGGGCTAAGCTTGAAAATGGCATCATCACTCCCAAACAAGCTGTGGTTTTGGCCAGAGGACATCCCCATAATTTGTAATGCCCCATTTGATGTCACACATAACATCCCACTGTCAAAAAGGATGTCCAAGAAAACTAAAAGTCACCCCGAAAACACCCAAAAAATACATGCATACGTCGAGGAAAATGTCTCATGTGACATTTTCGTGTCGCAGAGGACGTCGGTAACAACACACATCGCCACGTAATGCAATGTCCACATCAGCAACAGCGAATGCCATGTCAGTTTTTAATCGCATTCCACGTCATCTCAAGAGGGTCCACGAGGCCATCCACGTTACCGAGGGGGCGGAAAAAAAAGCGTGTCGACGTGGCACTGCCCGCAAAAAACATGCTTGCATGGCATGCCGGTGGCGTCCACGTGTCTTCACGTGGACACTATGAAACACCATGTTTTATGTGACGTCACATAAAAACGTGCTGAAATTCCCCATGTTTTCGCATGTCCACGACGCGTTTTTCTCCTGTCTGACATGACGGATTTTAGGTGACGTCCAAGAGAAGAACCTCCATGTCAAAGTGAACGCACACTTCCGTTTTTTTTTACGTCACAAAAAACAGGATTTTCTTATAGTGTGACGTTGCCAGTTGGGTGCAGGTGCACAGAGCGGAGCACGTGCAGGGAGCGGGAGCGGCAGCTACAAGGACTCAGGAGCGAAGCAGGTCCAAGGAACAGAGCGGAGCAAGAGCAGGTGCCGGGAGCGAGAGCGGAGCAAGAGCAGGAGCACAGGTGGCTTCAGAGCGGCAGGAGAGGAGCAGAGCGGCGATGGAGAAGCACACAATGGGCCTGGGGTAACCATGTGCAGTTGCCAGTCGGGTACAGGTGCACAGAGCGGAGCAAGTGCAGGGAGCGGGAGCGGCAGCTACAAGGACTCAGGAGCAGAGCAGGAGCAGGTGCCGGGAGTGAGAGCGGAGCAGGAGCAGGAGCAGGAGCACAAGTGGCTTCAGAGCGGCAGGAGAGGAGCAGAGCGGCGATGGAGAAGCACACAACGGGCTTGGGGTGGCGAAGGCAGCAAAGGGAGGAGATGACGGAAAAAGCGAGGGGTTGGAGTGAGGGTTAGGGTTTGGGCCCCCTATCCCTCGGCCGTTAGATCGACAGCGATACGGGCGGCCGTGATTGAGCCGGGGGGTGGCCTTTAACACCGTGGTAACGGGGCCGGGTTGGCTACAATGCATGCCGCCCGACCCGGTTTGAGGCTAACCCAACGGGCATTTTCAAAATAAACCATGTGTAAACATAGCATGGCCCTAACTAGTGTAGCAAAAAACATCTGTATAGCCAAATATAAAAACGCTGAGTAGCACGCGCTACTTTGGATAACATGTGCAATCAGACACATATGTTTGGGAGTTACATGGAAATCCTTGTAGTGAATTCTTAAACCTCTAAGGGGCTCAATATGGGGCATAGTATAAACACAAGGTATGTGAGTCCTCATCAAGTTTTAAAATCCTTGTAGTTTGATTTATGTGTTTCAAAGTCTTTGTAGCACATTATCTAATGTGATAAAAGAAAGTCACATTTCACATTGATGATCATTATATTAAGTATGTATTTGCACAAAATGGCACTCGAGAACTCTATGAAGCCCAAATCTACAATCACATTAGCATGTTCGACCGATTGGAAAGGTGCAATTGATGAAGGAGTTAATTTTATATAGGAATAACTTTGACATGATTAGCTACACATGTAACCAAATTATAACTAAAATACATGTTTTTGTATATAAAGAAACCCATATATAACCCATTGGATACTTAAGGGTTAAGAACAGTTACCAAAGCAACATTGTTGGGATGACATTGGATTGTGTGCTCAAAAGTACATTAAATATTGTATTTAGTGTCGCTTACTATTTGGAATTACGCAATGTGATAATAATTTATTACATATCTCATATTTTGCCAACAAATGTCAAATTGCTTCTTTGAGCATTACAAAACACTAACATCTTTACTTGGTAAAAAAATATTTCAATAGTAAAAAAAATAGCATTGTGTAACTCCAAATAGTAAGTGACACTAAATACAATCTTTAGTGTGGTGACAATATGGGTTCAACAAGCAAAAAAACTAAATGAAAGTCGTTGTGATCACTCAAAAAATGAAGCTAATTCTTACTTTGACATCTTGTAAGTTTTGCATCTCAACTCCGGATTTAACCTTGAAATGACCATCGTTGGGATTTGCAATTGCTTAAGTGATGATAAAACTTTCCAATTGTGTATATAGTAATTACCAAACCTCGTGCAAGTACACCCTAACCTTGATAATATCACACTTGTTAATAGAACACCTTGATATTGTCACCTAAAAGTTTGAAACCGATTTCCATAGTGTAAAACTCCCTCGTTATTATCACTATCACCCTTGATAATGTCACAATTTTTTTTCAAAATTTGTAGTGTAAGTGTGATAATAACAAGTAACATGGATGAAAAAAGGTCGGATGGACAGCAAATTCTATGGATGACGTCAGCATCTTCACCTGCTTCCGCTTGAATCTTGGGTTCTTGAATCTTGAATCTCATGTGCCGAAGAAGCAACGGTTTCTCTCGCAGATCAACTTCTCGCCGCTCCACACACTGCTCTGCCCCTCATCTTCTTGCCGCTCTCCTCAACAAACTGCTGCATCCACAAGGTTTCTTCCTAAATGGTACTTTTGAAGCTTTGAGGCTTGTTGAATCAGTTCGGTGTTGAAGACCTTGTAATTGATTTCTTTGTTTCAAACTTAGACTGCTGGCATTCATTCTGTGGCATTTTCAGAGAATTGCATTGTGAGGTGGAAGTTGATCAATCGGTGGTTCCTGAGGATTTTGTGGCCGCCGTTGAAGATGGCGCACACATGGTAAGCACCTTAGTTGCATTCCTTCAGTAGCCATTTCCAATGTCGATAAATGCCTCTTAACCTTGAAGATTTAGAGCTGGTAAAACATTTCCAAGAAGCAATTTGCTGGAGCTGCATGCTTTCGCATTAGACACACCTTCAAGATTGTAAATTCTAAGAAGTTTCATGATACTCTTAAAAAGTGAAGAATACCTATGGGTCTGGAAGATGGTGAACCCTGCTGTAGAAAATTTGATTTATCTTGGTTCTATAGACACTGGCATTTGTAAGTCTGAAGCTTCTCCATCTCAGACACAGATGATATCAATGGGTTCCTCTCCACGCCTTATTTCCAAGCATATGTAGCGCTAAAAATCTATGAAGATACGTTCCTCTTTGTGTAGTACCAATGAAGCATGACAAACCTCATTAGAATTGGTGTTGCACATTTAACATCAACAAAACAATGTGACATTAGAAGCTTCTTTGTCTCTAGTGAGAGGTCTTTACTTGATCTCAATGACACATTATGATGTGCTCTTGTTGTTATTCACAATTTTGAATTAGATTTTACATTCAAAAACATTGAAGTCTCATATTTGTTATTTTAAATAAAAATTGTAATTATATTTTGATTTTCTACATATTTTTTTGATAATATCACATTATGCACAAAATGTGACATTATCAAGTATGTCACACCTTGTTTATATCACACTTTTTGGTGAAACGGAGGGTGTGACATTATCAAGGTTAGGGTGTAGCTATGTCGCACGGCAACCAAACCTCATTTAGTAGGCACCAAACCTTGGAAGTAGTTGCCGAACCTCTACCATAGCCACCAAACTACATTTAATGATTTCCGAATCTAAACCAATAGCCACGGAACCCCATTTAATAGTTGCCCAACCTAACTAGTAGCCATTGTACCTCAAATAGTAGCTACCTTTATCTTATTACTTTCCATGTTGAAAGCATGGTTGGGAACCTTGTCATGTGGAGGTGTTAGAATACCCTACGCTTTCTACTACACTAAAAAAGGATAATTAGTGTTTGATAAACTAAATACGAACGCATACATTGAATGCCAATAACTCTATGAAAGTAAGTAACATTAAATGTAAACTCAAACACTCAATATCAACCATGGTAATATGTGGAAGTTACATGTTGAAATTTAGTAAAACTAGTCCAATTGTAGAAGCTTACTCTAAGAAAAAGAAAAAGAAAAACTTATTAATTGTGTGACTAGAATTTCTTTTTTCTTTTTTTTGGCAAAAATTGAAAATTCAATTGCAGAGAGAACCCAAAATACAACCAACCTAGCCGAAACAACGCAGTCCGAGTGGAAATCAAGAAATAATGCTCATATGAGGACTATCCTTCCAAGTAACGACTAAGTTGCTCCGGGTCACAATAAGACCTTTGACCCCCCAAGTCAAATCAAATTTGTTAAGAATGTCATGGGTGGCCACGTCCAGGGCTTTTTCCAAGTCCCTAAGCGTCCATTTCCATTCAATCCTCCCATAATCTTGCAAGGCATCCCAAATGATTTGACGTGTTTTCTCAATGGGCCATTGCAATTTATTAAAAATCAAATCATTCCATTGCCGCCAGATAATCCACAGAAGGCCACTTCTTAAGAAGAACCATATGTGACTGAATCATCTTAGTGTTTCGCACAAAGGTTGATCAAAAAGACATTGCAACATGGAAAATGACTTGCGCAGGCCGAGATTCCCTTCTTTTTTGGTGAAAAGTTGCCAAATGATGTTGGCCGCGAATCTCCACATATGTTGAGCAAGGGGACAATTGTAGAACCTATGCTCCACCGATTCCACCGACTAAGGGTCATAATGGGGGTAGCTTTGGTTGATCTCCGCTGAGATTTTACCGTGCCACTCGTTAACTGCCATTGCCTTATGGATAACCAACTAGAAGAATGCCGCCTCTTTATGTGCCTTAGCTTTGTGCCATATGTAGGACAGACTCAAGGTGTATGCCCTACTCATGATAATGCCAAAGTGAAGTCCTTGGTATTCTTCCCTCCACCAAAGAATGAGTTGCAAGATATCTTTAGGAGTTGTTGGAGAAAGGTATGTAGCTGTTTTTGTCATTACCTTTCACGATTGGGTTATGTGGTGCCAAGTTTTGGATCCACCCTTTGTAGAAAATTATGAGGAAAACAACCATAAAGAGGAGAGATCCCATGGACCATGGGGCGAAAGTTGTAACTGCGTGATGCAATGCCTCATGATAATTTGAAGGTTTGATTTGCCAAGAACTTGGATAGCCCATTTACTCATGAAGGCTTTCATGCCGTCCTTTGGCGAGGTAAGACTAAGGCCTCCTACTTTCTTGGGCATTGTGCAATCATCTCAATTAACATGTGCTATGGCCATGTTTTCCGATCTAGACCAGAGGTAGTTGCGGAGTAGGGTTTTAATCCTCCCCAAAACTTTCTTTGACCCGGCCCACACCGCAATAAAATATCAGAGGGATGACATCAAGACTTGATTAACGATGAGGGTGCATCCCGCAAGTGACAAGTTTGTGGAGCTCCAATATTTGAGTTTGCCCTTGACCCTATTGATCAAAAATTGGTCTACATCTTGCAGTCCCAGTTTAAGACAGAATGGCATGCCGAGAAGTTTTGATAGGTCCCTAATAGTTGCCCATTTCCATTGGAATTTTGCCACCCATCTTGGTGGATGTCCTCGACCGCACCAATACGCCACGCTTTCATGCCAATTTATCTCAAGTCCCGAGGCATTACGTAC
The DNA here is from genome assembly GCA_950295325.1 of Polytrichum commune. Classification (NCBI taxonomy): domain Eukaryota; kingdom Viridiplantae; phylum Streptophyta; class Polytrichopsida; order Polytrichales; family Polytrichaceae; genus Polytrichum; species Polytrichum commune. Next base: position 20,063,092 of record OX485808.1, on the reverse strand, counting down.
CCAACTTGTGGAGGATTCCAACAAGGTGGTCCACATTGGTTTCCTCTGCCTTACCCGTGAAGGATGTGTCATCAGCGTATTGGCTAATAAATTTTTTTGGGAGTTGTCTTGTGAAAGGGTAATGCCTTTGAGGTTACCCGCTAGCATTGCATGTTCTACAGCTGCATTTAGTATCTCTGCCGTGATAATGAACAAATAGGGCGCAAGAGGGCAGCCTTGGCGAACCCTTCTATGCAGTTCAAAGGGCTCTGTTGCTCGGTTGTCGATATTAACGAAGACCATTGCATCATGAAGTAACCTTCTAATCATTTGAATAAGTGTGTTAGGTATTCCTAGTTTCTCCATTACTTGGAACATAAAGGCCCAGTCAACTCTATCATAGGCTTTGCTAAAATTAAGTTTGAAGAAAATAGACTCTTGACGCGACTCCTTTGCCCATTGAATTGATTCGTGTGTGAATAGAAGGTTGTCTAGAATGAATCTAAGTGGTAGAAAGGTAATTTGATCATTATCAATTACTAAAAATGGTAGGAGTCGTTGTTGTAGAGCTTTGGCGAAAATCTTATAGGTGGTGTTGAGGAGCGTGATTGGTCACCAGTTGGTTAACCTTGAGCGGTCCCCTTCCTTGAATAGCAGTGTAATTTATCCTCTTGTTACCCCCTTTGGAAACCGGCCCCTAGCTAGTGATTTGTTTACCATCCTTGTGAAGATGTCACTTATGAAGCTCCAATAAGATTGAAAAAATTCCGCCATCACCCCATCCGGACGTAGGCTTTTATCTTTTGCAAGGGCCTAGACCGCTTTGGTTAGTTATTCTTTGGTAAGTGGGGCTTCCAACATCTTCTAGGCGATTGGTGAGAATTTGTTTGGTACGTAGCTTAGCAACTTTTCCACATGCTCATGTTGTTGCTCATTCTAGACCGGACCAGTTTGCCTGCCGGTCGCTCCCTTATTGAGGAGAAGAAGTCTTTATTCATTCTATCCCCGGACTCCATCCATCGGGTTCGAGACCTAATTTTGCACCCTTCCTCTTTCTTATCTACCTAGCTTTGTAATTTATCCCTACGTATCTTAATCTTGGCCTTAGCTGTTTCATTTTTGTGTCAGAGTGTAGGATAACTTGCCAAAACTCCAGATGTTGCCTTAGTCTAGATCCTTCCAATCTATTCTTTGTTGCTTTAGCTAGGCAAAATTGCTTATAGTACTTGATTACTTTCCTCAATTTGGTGAAAAAAGCCATTTGTGGAGGGAGTGTTTTCCACATTGTTTTAATTGGTTCCCAGGTTTCTAAAAGGAATCTTCCATTTGGTTTCCACGAGGAACCTCCTAGGGTGTTGTTGTTGAGGTTAATCTGAAAAGGGTCTGGGCGATGATCAAAGAATGTTGAGCCTCCCATAATCTTGTAATGTCTATGAGAAGATGGATTTTGTATTGAGCTCGAGAAGGAGTAAAATCTATCAAGTCTAGCCCATACTTTGATGCCATCCTCTCTAAGATTGTCCCATGAGTAAAAGGGGCCCTAATCTGTCAGCCCTAAACCCCCACCCTTATGCGTCGTAGTCCAGGTGAGGGCTAGGAACTCACATGCTCCAAGTTACTTCAATATTCCAAACCCTTCCACCTTATACACTAGTGAATGCGACTAACTTGCACACACCCTTTTATAATGGAAATGAAATGACACACTAGCATTCACAAATGCCTTTTATCCAATGCTAACTAACTAAACCCTGCCCCTAATTGGCTTTGAGTGCTACATGTAAATTCCTTGAATTGATAATTGCTTAGTCTGAGTAAATGACAACCCCCATGGAAAGTCCAGTAGCTCCAAGTCTACTTCCTAACACAACCATTAAACAATCAGCTAACCGAGCTTTCCCCCAGCCTAATTCAAACATCACCAGAACCTTACTGGTTCCTAACTAAGCCCTGCACAACCTATGCCTACCCCCTGGAATGTGCGAGTTCTCGCAGCAGCTACCTCTCTGCTCCTGGTACTGTCGTGCACCTCTCCATGAGGAGTGCCCGAAACACCATGGGCACAAGGGGGACCCCGGAGTGACACCCGGGACTTGTGGCGCCATTGGTGAGAGGGCCCAAGTGATCCTAGTGTGGGTGAGGGCCTCGGGCGTTGGGAACGCCTCCCACCCACTGAGACTAGGAAGCATGAGGGTTAGGCCATGAGCTATGCGTAGCTCATGGCGTGGTGATTCTAGAATGCTCAAGAACACCTCAATCGGAGGTGTGAGCTAGGAGTTATGGCCATTTGAGTGGGGCGCTGTCCCGGGACGGCGCCCTGGTGCAGCAATGCCTGGGAGTGAATCGCGGGACTGCCAAGGTTCAAAGAGGCATAACGTCCTCATAACTTGCCCAAATGGAGCAAGTGAGGAGTCCATCGGCATCTACGTGAAACGTAGATGAAGATGGAGTGGTTGGTTGCTAGCCTCGGACATCATACAAGGAAGTTATGATGGTCTGAAGCTGCTAGAGGCTTCTTAGCCCAGCGGCTAAGGGAAAATGTCCACTTGGCCCCAACTCTTGGTGGAGAGACAAGAGGTTGGTTCACGGTGGGGTAGGGGCCCCGTGTAAAGTCCTAGAGGCTTATATGGGTGAGGTGGTGTGGCCTCACCCACCCGAGGCCGAACGGCAAGGCCTCCATGGGCATTGGCCCATTGTGAGGCCATAGTTGCCTAGTATGGTTCGGGTTGTTGTAGTGTTGCTCCGGCAATGCGATGATCAACATGGGATTGGACTTCCATGGATGGAAGTCCACATCTAGGAATGGGTTACCGATTAAGGGGTGAGTCCCGAAAGCAAAGTAGGAGGGTTGGTTCCCTCCTATGAACTATAAGGTCCGGGGTAGGAGGAGCTAATCATTAGCATGGCGGAATGCGAATGGTTAGCGCTCGTAACCTTTGCTAGAATTGAAAATTGGCAAGATTGTCAAGGGGGGCTAGCAAGGGTTGCGACAGGTACGCTCTTCTCACACGACGTAATCCACCCTCGGTCTCTATCACCGAATTCACTCGCGATGGATCTGTAACACCTCCCCTGGGAGGGCTCCAGCTCTACCCGACTCGTAATGGGCATCCAACATTGGTCTCTCGGGGAAAAATCCACATCTGCAGTTGACTTGATTGGTTGTTGTTGTGCTAAAATTCAACGTGCAACCAACTGATCCTCTCCTTCGGCCAGCAAGGAATGCCTATCACTTGAGCCTTCCCACACATTGAAGTAGCATCTTCGAATCCCTCCGCTTGGCGGCATGCACGTACATTGGTTGCTGAATTCACCTTCAACTTCTACATGTGTCCATCCACCCCTGTACCCATAATCTCGACCTTCAAATCTGACTCTGTAGCCTTCTGGAGTCAACCATACTGGACATCGCCTAATTCCACCCAACAGTAGGGAGTTCGGCTGCAGCCAAATCAACATTCCTTCCACCGCTCTGTTGAGGCAGCATTTTCGAGTCAAGTGTTCCCCTCTTTCCACAGATTCACGGAGTGTACGCATTCAGCCTCCAGCAGCTTCGTCCTCACTCAAACATTCATTCCCAGCTATACTTCACACCCTTTTCCTTCTGAACTAATGACCCGATGAATCACTATTACGGCCAATTCCCAGCTACGCCTTTATGTCGGAGGAGAGCTCGACTGTCTCCCTTTGTGATCGTTCCTTCCCTTCGGACCGCCAGCGCCCAGTTGGCGTTTGGTTACCTTCTACCTGCTGGATGCCCCAGCAAGAAGATCAGAGTGTGCTCGACCAACAATATTACGATATGCTGAATTCCGACTTGCGGCGAGCAACCGCTCAATCCCCCCCCCCCCCCCCCTCTCGTGCACCCTCTGCAGCTGGACGCCCGGTGCGGCGATCCTTCCTACAGATCACCTCGCCAAGTCTTCACATTCTTACCCTGCCTGCACAATTAACCTCTTTGGGACAGAGCATCGAAGGAGGAAGTTTTTGGGCATGGCTTCCGCCTGAGTTCGGCAGCAGCTCCGTGCCACACCCAGAGAGAGAGTGAACCCGTCCACAATAGCCGCCTCAATCACCACCCAATCCCTCGATCCGGAATTCTCTAGGGCAGTAGTGCCCTTCCCCACAACGAACAATGACAAACTCCAATTCAACTCAATACACTTGGCCTCACTTGGTCTTAACCCTCCGTATTCACTAACTACTAACTAACCTCCTAACTTAATCATTCACACTCCTAGTAATAAATAACTCACACCCTAGCCTTTTAAATCCATTCAAATCTAAATTGAAGAACATAACTCTTTTTATATTTTTGAATATTCAATGCAGTAACGAAATCTAAGTTTTAATGATTTTTAAGATTAAGCACACATGTGGGCACGATATTGGGCTCACATCATCCTTGCTAAAATAATCCTTGATATTATATTTGTTTGACTTAAATTTCAAATTGTTTTGTAATGGAAGTTCCTTAAGGTATGAGTGAGACATAACTATATGATAGTTCATGGTAGTGATATATAGTGATACAACATGAAGTTCTATGCATCACAAAAAACTCAAAGCATATGGTGTTTTTTTTTGTTGTTCCTTTTTCCTTGGATACTAGTCTCCAAATTCATCAAATTGGGATATCCTTATACTCTTTTAGTTATTGAAAGAATGAAGTGGATGTAGTCAAAAAGTGAAAATTGGAAAAACTTGGAAGTTGGGTTGCCTAGATATTGGAATTTTCCCAAAAAGAATTCCTTTCGTATTACCATCAATGAGTTATAGATGCTAAGCTCAATCCTTGAGGGCTTGAAGGTTACTTCTTGATATTCTAATCTAGAAGTGATAAAAATGATCTCATCTAAGATTATTCCATTTATTACACATATTCCAGTCAAAATGTATACATACATGTAAATTGAATTATAATAAAAATTGAGTTCATATTAATGACTTAGACTGAGACACATACCATGAATATCTAATCGTTGTTAGCACATATGCTCCTCGATTGGAAATTCATCAAATTCTCAAATCACAAACAATAGTTTCAACCAACCAAAACTCAATGTCAAGTGCATAGGTTTTGACAAACCAAGGAAGAAAATTCATTGGCTTTTTTAAAGAGCTTTATACTAAAGCTATGATTGATCAATGTAGAACATTTACAAACCACCCACAAGACGTTGATTTAGCAAAAAGAGTGGTTCAAACAATAAATCAGGGTCTCTACATGTACGTGTTGTTAGTAGGCAACCATCAAGGTTGGGATCTTAAATTGTGTTTTAAAGTGATGGGTTATTGCTTCACTTGTCATGCATCTCTTGCTTCTTTTAGCCCTTACCAACTATTATATGGCAGAGAGCCAATGTCACCATTGGAGGTGAGAGAGAAATTGGATCTAATAATTGACTTGGATAAACCAAGGAATTTGGGCTTAAGTACTACACGATCGAGCTATACATGCCCCTTAGGTGCCACAATTTGTGAGATCGTAGCCTCAAAAGACTAATTAAGTAACACCAGAATTACTCATTGATATGTCATTATGAGGGTCCTATAACGAGCATTAACAACTTGGCTCCCTTGATGGCAACGCCATGGGTTTGCATTGGTTGGCAAAAATATCAGGTTCACCCAAATAACCACACTATAAATTGGTCCCCATGGTGGTAGGGTACAACAAAATATCAAGTGGTAGGAAGGTGCACTATTCCAACCTTAACACTAAATATCCCAGGGAGACTTTTTAATCCGTTTAAGATACATTGAGCCCTCAAAAAAGGAACTGAAAGAAATAGAAATTAAATGCATTAGTGACACGGGGAGTACACTCCATTGTCAAGTTGAAAACCACATGCGAACAAAGTTTGCTACCCCTATATTATATGCCATAGATAATTTTAAAAATAATGATATTTTTTCTATATATAAATATCCATTGATAATATCTTTTGTATATTTTTTTGAAAATTTTAGTCATCTCCATTTTTTCTAGTAATTTTTTTAGTTCAATTATGCGTCATTCTAGTTAGAAACGGTATGTTTTCCAAAAACAATTATCAATTTTGGTTATCAATTTTTACTATGTAATAGATACCATGTATATGTACTCATAAATTTTTTTTGATAAAAGTTTGACCCATTTTGTTGATGCAACTTAGAAAAAGTAGATTTTTTTTGTTCACACGTGGTTTTCAACTTGACAATGGAGTGAACATTCCCAAAACATATTTAGGGGTTTTTTCAAAAGACACGTATGTGGTTCCTAAAGTGATTCATGCATCATTCATCTTGTTTGGAGACTAGCCTTATAATTCATCTTAGGTAGCTTGACCTTGGAGTTAGACAGAAGATCGGTAAAGGTCACTGGCTAACATAATAACTTTATCCAATGTGCCATATGTTATTCATTGACATTATGTTCTTTTCCTAGATGCTTGATGAAACAAAGCTTCTAACACAACTTGCTAAAATGAGGTAGATTTGAGACTACTCAAATTTGGTCCTCATCCTTTTGTAAATGATAAGTCAAAAATCGGATGTTGATATTGCCATGCTTGCAGCATGCACACCTGAGTATCTTATTGAACTGCTTTCTTTTTCTAACCAAAGGATTAAATTTCTTTTGGTTCTCATCGAGATATTTAGAAATTGCTAACAAGCATCTTGTTGTGAGTACATGAAAGTAAGGTGTCTTGGTTGTCAATCTACTTGTCACCCTAACTCTTTAATGTCAACAAACCCTTCAAGACAAGAAAAATGGAATAATTTTGTTGTTGATAGGTTTAGGTTTAGTTACTACTTTGAAAAGCAACCTTTATTGAAATGTCTTCATTCTTCAAATGAGATTCCCAAATGGAATAATTAAATACAATTTAGGGTGAAAATATGGTCATGTACGTGAAGGAATCCAATGCACAATGATTGCAATATCTATAAAACTATTTCTAGCCATCATTTTCTACATGTGTGTTTGTATTTCTTTCTTGCAAACTATTTTGTACATAAGTTGGTTTTGAGCCTTGGCACACAATTTCACTTTCGTTCCACCTGCTAAATTTATGGCATGTCAAGCGATTACATTTGGTTTTCAACATATGGATCCAATCTTTATGTCAAAATGTATTGACAACTTTTTGTTTAGCCTGCAACCGAATGTGTAGGATTATCATCAACCAGTCGTAGGCCTGCTCTCTTTGTGTGGTTTGATGAAGAAGAAAGTGGTCAACATTTTGCAACAAGATATTCCACAAATGTCCAAAACAAAAGCGGGTCAATGCTTGAATCATGCGTTTCCTGTATTTCAAAGGCAGGAACACCCATAGTTTCAGCTGGTGCGACATCACAGAAAGTGGGTTCCTGCATTCTCATATACTGCCAAGAAGGGGGAATCTCCCCCTCGCAAGCTCGGAATCAACTGGTTGGCATTCGATCCTTAAAAGACGTGATGGAGGAGTTTTAGTTGGTAACAACCACGTCATTTCGTTGAAAGGGGAGGCCTTTTATTGGCAACATGGATCGGGCCACTGATCCATTTTGTTTACGGCTGCGTTGTTGCTCCGTCACAAGCAGACACTTTGGTCACAACTTTGAACAATTCCACCTCATGGCGGCGACTCGCGAGCCCAAGATGCCTGTAGCTGGTTTGAAGGAAGGAGGGGAAAGAGTGAGACCCCCATGGAGAATGTTGCAGCTCCGACTCTGTGAGTGGTCATGGCCATTCTTTTTCCTTTTCTTTTTGATGCGAAGGTGCTGGGTGAGGCCCACGCGTCACCCCCACACACACACTTTGGTTGAAAACTATGCGAGTGTGTGAGCCCCACATTGAGCTGCATCATCGAGGTGTAGACTCCAGGCAGGATGTTGACCGCAGTTTGTTTGGGAATGAAACGAAACGAATCGAAACGAATGTGAGTCCGTGGGGTAGTATTGTTGACGAGGCAAAGGGTGATCCAACGCGAAGGATGCGAGGGAGTGAGTGATACGTACTTTCTCTCTCTCATTCATATATATATATATATATGGTGCGCTGCTTATCATTCCGTGCGTGGGGAAAGGATGCTCTTATTCGTCAGCAGCAAAATCTCTCCTGCTTCATTGAGGTTGTTGATGATTTAAGCACATGATGAAATGATAAGAATAAGAATAATAAGAATAAGAATAAGAATCCGTGGGTTGTGTGTATCGACCATGTGAAACAGGACATTGATGGAAGTTAGCTGCACGGAAAAGGGTGGCTAAAACCCAAGGCCTTAACGCGGATCCCATGGGACCTTCGTCACTAAGCTGCCCAAGGCAGGAATGACGGGTGACCTTCTTAGCACTTGATTTTATGGTGCACCCTACCACCTCTGCTCCACCCAGTCACATGAGGGGATATTTTCACCCGACCGTGTTGGAACCTGGGGACATGCCCTTGGGGGACATATGTGCAGGGTGGCTTGTTCGCACCCATCCGTTCAAGATGTTCACCTTTGAAGGGAGGGAGTGGTCTTTAGGCGCCCTCTACTAATTCTTGTGATGCATGTTTCGGAGTTATAAATGTACTTTAGATGAACTCCAAAATGCAGAAAACATCAGAAGTCACGTCAATGGCAACATCATGGTCATCCTTCTCTTCTTTCCTTTCTTTCTAGTTGCATGGTGACGTGAGGATTTATCATCGAATGTGACGACGCCTTTGTTCTTGAGCGGGAACCTAGCTATCATGTGACACCGAACCTTGTGGGAGCCCGAGGGGGATAATCAAGTGCAAGTTGACTGGTCCGCACCCGTTGCAGGTGTTCAACTATGAAAGAGAGTAGTAGGTAATCTTTGGGGGCCTCTAATACTTACGATCTACGTTCCAGGATTGCAAATTTGACGTAGACCACCTTGAGGATGGAGAAACGCCCTCATCCCACGGCGGTGGCAACACGGGATGGGGTCCTCTTCCTTCGTTCTTTCGAGCGACGTGACGGTGTGAACAATGCCGGGAGCGAGGGTGGTCGGATGTGACCACGTGTTTGTCCTCGAGTGGCAACAAAGGAACAAAGGAAAGAACGAACGAACGTACGGGAGGGGAGGGAGGGGAGGGGAAGGGAAGGGAAGGGAAGGGAAGGGAAGCGCCCACAATTGTGGCCGGCCGTTGCCCATCCATGGCTGAGTAGTTGAGGGCATCTATCTGGACGCTGCAGGTAACTTTTGGCTGCCACTTAGTTGAGGGATCCAAGGTACTTGGGAGGAATTTTGACTACGACGCAGTGAGTGAAAGGAAAAGGGGAGGGGGTTGGGCCGACTGACCAACCACCGGTGCATAAATATCGTCGCAGGAGGGTAGGCAGTGAGTGGGGAGGGTAAGTTAAGGGAAGGAGGAGGATCGGAATAGGAACGCACCCGAAAGGGTTTTGAAGGAAGCCCGTTTTTTGGCCTCCGTCGTAACTACAACTGCTGCTACTTGCGGCCTGTTCACACCCAATGGGAGTTTCGAGGGGCCCTGGTTTGACCCTCTTGCTGCGTGTACTTGGAGCGGGGACGGTGTTTGGCTGGTGGTTGGCCGAGTCCGTAGTAAGAAGTGAGGACGCTGCATGTTCCCCAACCAATGATCACATGGTCGTGCGCCTTCACCTCTCTCCATTTCCCTCAAAGAAAACGACTGTGGACTCTCACCCTCGCACTGCCGCTGCCGCTGCTGCTACTGCACGCACCGTCTCAGGTGTTTAGTAGTGTCACACGTACACCGTTTGCAAAGGGCCTCAACTAGATAGATCCCCAGAGGTGTCAAAGTGCCACTTGCCACTATGATGCCATTGGTCAACATTAGTCACTTCTTTAACAAGTGTTTACAAGGAATGACAAATGATGTTGGGTTAACATGTAGTGTTGGTGCCACGACACGGCGGTTTACAATCAGCATTGAGCAAGACAATTAGAATTGGTGACACTAAATATCATATCTAGTGCAGCACATTGGGATACTTTAGATGATAGTCTTGCGTTCTAGCATCCAAGGGGAAGATATATTGGAGTGTACTAATAACAAGTGTCATGTGTGTACACTTTAATCAACTTGTAGACCATTGTGTAATATAGGGATGCACCTCATAACACTGTTCAACATACGCATGCCAAGATATTCGTAAGCGCACTTGAACGCCAAGTGTTGCGATGTGACACTTATGGTGAAGTTGTTAATCACTCATCATTGTAACCCAGCATACGCCTCAAAATAGGGTAAGTGACGCTATTAGGCATGTGGCACTAAATACCACAAGCGGTGTACCGCTATGATGCGGAGTGACTGGGGTTCCTAAGTTATGCTTGGCGGACGTGGCAGGTTCAGAGCCCGGCCAAGTCAAAGAAGCTGCAAACGTACTCTGCCTACTTCAAGGTTTGTGATTAGCGGCAGAGGATAATGGATTCCCATCACCCAACTTATTACCATTGAGGGTGCCATGGTAGAAATGCCCCCCCCCCCCCCCCGGAGCTGCATTCTTGTTGTGTCACCGAGTATTTGGAGTTACACAATGCAATAACCTCTTACTTAGAAGTTCAATTTTTACTAGGAAAAGTTTAATAGGTTCTTCGGGCATTATAGGACAAAAATGACTTTTCTCGGTAAAATATTACATTCTCAATAAACACTTATAGTATCATGTAACTCTGAATAGTAAGTGACACGAAATACCATAAACGGTGTATAAGTCTAAGTAATGTAACTTAACTTCCGATTGAACTAAGTTGCCAAACAATTAGTACTTTTATGCATTCATAATTGTTGTGATAATATATGTGCACAAGATACTCAACTCATTTGTGCAAACAATGTTTTTCATCTCTTAGTGGTGGAAACATCCTTGACGATTCATAAGTAAACTATGATGTCTTTGAATGTGGCTAAGTTTGCAATGGTGTCCACATGATCACAATCCTAAAGTTGTTTTTGCACCCTCAAAGTAAATTTAGATGTGTTGGTTCTTTTTGGTTTGTTTTTCATTTTCTCCAACTCCAATCCATTAGATTTACACAATGAACAATGGTTTCATATGTTTGAACAATGATTCCAAAGGAAACCCTAAACCAAAATCTGGACCTTCAAAAAGTTCAATTGTTTCCAAATATGTGTTAGAAAGAGAAATTAAAATGTTATTTATAGAATTACACATATATACGCACCGAGCCCGTGTCCGGTGCAGGCCATCACTAGTATGTCGTACATTGAGCCCTTACATCCTCATCAAGGGTTTATGTCTGGTGGGCGATCTTTCGTTACTCTAACTTGCAGGGTGCGTCTCTTTTCAACATTTCACGTGGATCCACATACCTAACAAGTCCCCACCACATTCTTTTGGGAGTTACTATTGCAACCTTATCATGTTCCTCATGCTTTGGTTTCATGTGACACCTTGACATTTGGTTTGAGCTTCTCCCTTTTCCTCCTTTATACAATGGACTGAGTCCATGGCCATATTATAATATAGCAAGGGCCCCACGAGTTGTTCTAAAGGTTGTACCCAAGAGGATTTTGAGCCATCTCCATTTGGATGGGTTCAATTGAGGTCTACTCAAAAGTGTCTGATGCCGACCATAGGATATTGCATATATTGATATAATTACATAGTGTGGACCACACTAATTTCTACATCCTTTGTTCATGTCGGTTCGGGTCATAAACAATGAACACTTGTCACTCAAATGGAAGTTTGAACAAGATATTTTGGTAGATGATCATGAACATTGTCAATTCACCTAAAACGTGTGAAAATTGATTGTATTGATTAACATGTTTTTAATTTACATGTGTGGAACCTTCTTGATAGAAAACTAGTCTTCTGATTATATAAAATAATGACTTAGTGGTAGGTGAGTCTCAACCGACAAGTGTTACGAGTCCAAGTGTGGTTTAGTAGTTGAGAGACCAAGGCCCCCACTAGCCTACCCAATACCACTCTCAAGGGACTCTCATAACAATAAATCCGACCTCGGTCCATTCTTTAAAGAGATTCTTAAATTATCCTCATGGGGAAGGGGTCTTGGAGAACACGAGCCTTAATAGACACTCTAGGGCCCACTCTAATTTGACCACCACAATGAAACTGATCAAGGCATGGGTCACGAGCAAAGTGTTTTCGAGATGGAACACATCTTTGTCTTACTTGGCCTTGCCTTGGATTTAATTTAAAATATGTTTGCGGACGGATGGATGGACATGCATATGTAACTCATGTGTCGGCAAGCGAGTGGAAGAGTCCAGTACTTGGCACAATTCCATAAACTCTTGCAACAATGAATAAGATACTAATAGACCACTCTAGTACAATCTTGTGTGTTTGTAGGATAGAATCCAACATGCAAACAAGACACTAGCACTCAACCTTGTAGAACTTCTCAAAATTGCTTGTCTGATATCCATATGGACAACCATGCCATACATGCACAAACTTGTGAGGCCCAATCAATTGCAACGCACACAAGAGCTCTTCTCAATCATCGACATGATTCCAAGTCTGGACATTTTATCCCAGACATAAGATATGCGGATGGAATTTGATTATTTATGCTCAATTGGACACCTATATTTGAATGAGGCGTGGTTAAGAATAAATCTAAGAACAAACACTATACAAACACATGTGTCAAAGAGGTTGGACTACATGTTCATATTTTATTGACCAAATTATAATTATTCAACATAATTGAGAGGACCTTTATATGAGTTAAAAAATGAATATCCATACACTTTCGATAATGATAGCTAAATAAAACAAGACATTGTCCAATTTTCAATCTTGTTTTTTTTGGATGTTGCATCATGCATTTGCTAGAAAACCACAAGCTTCAAGAGGTGAAGTTGGACAAGCCACTTAACACCTGCATACCTTACATTCAATAGAAGTAGAAAGTAAGTAAATAAGTATGATAGAGTGAGGGGATAGTGACTAGAAGGTGAATGAATGTATGGGGGTACTTGTGTTGTTTGGAAATGTGATGATATTGTTTTTGGTACTTCAATGAAGGTGTACCCCATGCTTAGCTGTGGACCCAAGAGCCATAGGTACAACATCATGTGATGTGGAGGTGTGACAATTTACCCCTAAAGGCTCAAATGAATGTTTTTGCTAACTTGTAAGAAATTGTAAGTTGGATGAGGAATCAGGACGGATGTAAAAGAAAGTTGATTTGTTGCACAATAAGTATCTATGGGAGACGCAAATTCTCATCACAAAATTGTTGAATAAAATTACTACACGCCCGATTGATAATTTCATTAGTTCAATGTAATGGTAGTTCAAAAATTCTAGTGAGGAACTCTATTCTAAATGCACACCTTGCATTGTCGAAACTACACAAATTTGTCTCATCAGTGTTCGTTATCATTTGGAGTTAAGGGCCGTTTCACACACAAACCAAGAGATCTAAGGGCCCTTGAAAATATTGTGGGAAATGAAAATCCAATTTTGCAAAGAATGGGCCTTCAAGCTTAGTGTAAAGTGAAAGTGGATCGTGTTGAGGGATTGCAACCCACATTACGTACAAACCAAAATAATAGGTAGTTTGGGATTCCGGCATGGAAATAAAATATTTCTAGAAGCTAGTGGCAATTTCATTGTTTGCCAGGGTCCCTAGGTTTGCCTTAGACCCACCTCTTTTTGAAGGGCCCAACACAATGTCCAATAGACCATGAAACATTATTCACTTGGTGTCCCTAGAGAGATCACAAACTATATACTTATGTAAACCACATGCGGTCAGGGGTAATAAAGATGGGCTACTTACCTAAATGGCACCATATTAGTAGGCAAAACAATACTTTCAAGTATTTTTCAAGAGCCTATAGGTAAATATATTTTACATCATGAAATTTTAAATTAAAGACTATATTTTGTTTGTAAACTATACCATTTATCAAATTATTGGAATTTGACATAAATTGACTCTAGTCCATAACAAAATGACAACAATACATGAACGGTACATGAAAATAAAAATGAATGGTACAAGGGTGCAAAACTATCTTGAAACTCTCAGTGACCACCCCAAGCTTGCCAACATTTAACCAATTGCACATGGACATCTTTCAATTTTTCTTTGTTAATTTGAGGTATATTCTTTAAACCAATATGAAATGATGGGTTATTTTCATGAAGTCTTGAACTTCAACTGGTTGTTTTGCAAACTTGATTGGTTCGTTTGTAACTAGTGGCCGATTCTCCCCGTTCATTGCAGCTCGCCCCTCAATGCTTCCCTCTTTTTGCAACTTCCTCAATCAAGAAGAGATGTACACCATTTGGGAATTATAAAAGTATAATCTACAACAGAGTTATCCATTAATTCAACCATAGTTTTGGTCGGGAGTTGATTGTTATTGCAGACATAACTTTCCATGTTCGGTAAGTTTTGGTTGGATGCTTGGAGACAGTGTAGAAGTATGAATAAAGGGCATTTCATTGGGGACCAAACTCATTTTGACACCTCTTTGCATGCCAAAATGAGTTTGGCCCTCAATGAACCAATATAGAAAGTTATGTGTTCAAACCTCCACATCGACTCCAAGCATGTGCTGAAGACCTACCAAACATGGAAATATTATACGCAAAACAACCAACTCCCAATCAAAGCTCCGGTTGAATTAATGGATAACTCTAATATTGAGAAAAGTTTGTTACAGGCTGGGATTTGCAAGGCCTCCAGTGATCACCTGACCGCCTTCGATTGAGCCAAAAATGAATAGATCACATGCCAATAACGAACACTATCAACTACTTCAAAGACATGAATTTGCAAACAAATAAAATATTGCATTGGGTTGGTATTCTGCCCAAATTAGGTGGAGCTCATTTTGCAGATTTTGGTCTTTTAGGGCCACTTCGCACACGAGACTGAGGGCCTGTGACCATTACACGTCAAGCATTCTCATTGGTGGAAAAGGCAGAGCTAGTCCAAGTTCACTTCACACTATGCTTGAGGGACCAACACAGTAAGTGAATGCAAGATGGATGTAAAGTCTACATGGAGTCCTACATGGCATCAAATCGATCATGTGTTTCATGGTAACTTGGACTAATTTCCAAAAACCACCTCTTGGAGATAGGCCTAACACAAAACCAGGAGACCATAGCACTCCGAATGCTCACAACCATTGATTTATTCTATTTTATTACGGCTGAGGACCTGCATGAATATAATTTCATTGAAATAGCAGTCAGTTGAGGGCTGGTCACATATGACTTCACACTATACTTGAGGGTCCACGACCACACTACATGATTTTGGAGGTGCCTTGGGGCGGCCTTTGCACACTTTCTTTTGGGCTCTCACAATTTCACGGTCACAGCTCTTGGCTCGTGTGTGAAGCGGCCCTCATAACCCCATAGAAAGAATAGGGTGAAGTTTGAGTGTGGCGAAAAAATAGGAGCATATACATGGGAGCCTTTACAAACATTACTACAGTTGGATCTGGCGGTTGGGCATGGGAGAAAAACATTTTTTGGCTTTAACAAAAAGAACGAGAATTTTGAAACATGCGTTTTTTTGGGTGAAATAAAGCATTAAGAAACTTGATAATAAATTAAATGGCATGGACATCTAGTGTCTTCTTTGCAGCATCACCTTGTGAACGATTTGGATTGAAAGGAACAACAATGGTTTTTCTCGAACCAAACTTCATGGCAGATGATCAAGATAAAGTACCACATTTGGGGATGAGATTATCCTCTTTGTATGGCAAGATGGCTTGAGCGCGCGTATCCAAGTTGATCAAAATTAGTGATTCTTGAAGGAACCCTTGCTTTTGACTTTTGACCGATCGTGGGGGAGCTTAGAGGGATTCTTTGTAACAAAGAGAATCTCACGGTTAACCCTTCACTTCCCAAGGTTATGAAAGGGTTGTTTTGAATGCATTTCACTCAATGATGTTTGCAGATTTTTCACGCTTAAATTGAGATGTATTCGTAGGATCTTGAAACATGGAAGATGAGCTTTTGCAATAGGGAAATGGGGTATGAAACATCATTTGGTTTTTCAAATTAATAACATGTGAAGGAAGGGGTGTACATGAAAATATCATGTTTTACCTCCAATAAAGAACCTTTGACCAATCAAGTGCAACTAGAAAATGAGTGTAATGCTTGTCTGATCCACTAAATGGGATCAACCCAATAGTTGAGCACCTTCACAAATTCGCAAGCCACCTTGCAA
Source organism: Polytrichum commune (assembly GCA_950295325.1). Taxonomy (NCBI): domain Eukaryota; kingdom Viridiplantae; phylum Streptophyta; class Polytrichopsida; order Polytrichales; family Polytrichaceae; genus Polytrichum; species Polytrichum commune. Next base: position 20,046,940 of record OX485808.1, on the reverse strand, counting down.
TTGGGGTATGTAAATTGTCTCATATTTCTGACTAGATAATTGCAAAAATATTCTTTAAATTAAAAGAGTGTCCAAATGTTAGATTGAACATATGATGCAAGAATGGACATCTTTACAAGAACATCAATAAAATTATTGAAAAAAAATTTAAAAAATCTCCTACCGAAATTAACCTAGTTGATGTTTAGGCAAAGTTTGCATCGGAGTGGCAACCATTGATGTGAGTGAGCACCCTCACATGAGCTCCCAACACAACAAAAAAATGACCACTTCCCATTTAAACATTTTTCGTACATTCTAATCATCTCTAAATTGCGTGGGTTGGGTGTCTATGGGTGTTCATGGAATTGTCTTGATTGCGGATGAATGAGGTAGGTGGGTTTAATGTAGGGTGGGAATCATTCATCAACCACAAAATGGTTGCTTGGGAAGTTTGGGGTTAAGTGGCATGTGGCATTGGAATTCTCTTTTGGGGCTTTTGCTTGGGGATTGTCCTTGGTTGTGGTTTAGGGGTTGTCCTTAGTGGTGGCTTGGTGGGTTGTCCATGGTCGGTCGGGCTTGTCTCATTTCTTTACATGGTGGTGTGGCACGCTTCAGGGGTCCCACCTCCCCTCTTTGTGGGTGCGTCTTTTTTTCTTTTTCCTTCACACATATGGATGTTGACCATATTTAGACATCCTATCTCAAATGAAAAATCAAAAGAAAAAACGAAGAATTTCACTCCATTTTACCATGTTGGACCCTAGGGGCATTCATTGGTGATTTATGTAGAAACAATGTGCAAAAAAGAGAGCAGAGTGGAATATAAAAACAAAAAGCACAAATTTTATAAATTATTTGAATATCCATTAAGCTCTATTAAAGGTTCATAAGTTATCTATCTATCTATCTATCTATATCATATGGTATTGTATTTTTTCCTAATTTACTTCTATCTTATTATGTAAAATAGCCGAACAATAATAAGAATGAATTGACTTCTGGCCTGCAACCCCAAGTGCGATGAAGCTCTAAGTCACTGCACTTTACCCTTAAAGCAGGCTGTAAAGTGGATCCATTCAAGGGTCAAGATCAAATCTGGCTTTTACAGTAGTGGATGCAACACCAAGTATGCATCAACCCATGTTCTCAATATGTATGTATGTATGCATGTATGTATGTATGTATGTATGTATGTATGGCCTCTTTTTAAAAAGGAAAAGCCTTATTGAAAAAAAGAGGAAAATCCTTATTGAAAACCATGTCTTAGTTATACCAAAAAAAAATCCAGTAGATTGTGATCATATATGCTCTTATTCTCAACACAATATTTCTGTGCATCAAACAGGAACACATACAATAACAGTTTTAGAGACAAAGACAGAGAGAGAGTTTGATTTTAGTTTTCAATCAACTTTGGAGGTAGGGAATTATCGCATACGGCCGTGTCTCTCATCCATCCAACATAAAAACTTGGACCTCTAATAGGCCCCCCACACATACTGGTGGTGGGCAGCAGTAAACGGGCGAACACCGTTCGCTGCCACCAGTATGTGTGGGCGTGTCTCCAGAAACGTGTTGGACAAAGACGCCGTACTTTTCATAAAACCTTAGTATTTCGAGCCTCAGTAGAGATGTTGTAACTGCGTCTACGAGATGGAAGCTAGTCTTCGTTTCTCAAAATATTACGGATTCCTGTTGCTACATAAAACTTGGAGGATTTAGAAAGATTTTATGTAGTGACAACTTCGAGATCTCCTTGTGAGCTTTTTTTTCCTTGTAGGTCAGCGGTTTAACCATTTCTACCCATGTACTTCTATGCAGTGCTAAAGCATGGTGTTTTATGTTTGCTTTATTTGCGAACACAAGAAATCGTGATCGTCTTACGTTGATATAAGACTTCCAAATCTATTGGAGATTTTACACCTTCGCTTGAAATGTAAATTCTGTAAATTCCTTTTTCGACTGTAGAAAATTGTAGTGGTTCCGTTGTAAAAGGCTTGTTACTTGTATTTATTTACCACCATTTCTTTGGTGGTATATAATAGACGTCCTTGCAAGTTGTGCCATGGACATAATAAAAGTATTAAATGTACTTGGGCTTGCAAAAACCCCGAAGGCTGAAGAATCCTAGTGTTTGCAAGTCCAACCGGTTACATGTTGACATCCTCCGGTTTTCCTTTATTAAGTTGGGGTATATTCTATAAATTCCTCTAACATGATCGGTAATTTTCCTACAGTCTTGAACTTCCACCAGTTATTTCTCAAAATCATCCAGTTCATTTGTAACTAATTGTCGGTTCTCCCCAATCGTAGTTCACGAGTAGCTAATAGTCCAAAATCAAATCAAATTGTGTGCTAGGTAGAAACTAACAGCAAACGGGCGAGCAACGCGACGGTTGCGACCAGTCGCTGCCGCTGCCGAAATTCGCTCGAGAAAGGGCACCCTGCTGGTGGGAGCCTGCGACTGGCCCTCCCACCAGCAGGTGTGTGCGGCCTGTAAGTTTTGTGACCGATTCATCTCAAGTGATTTGGACTACATTAATTTGAGATCTTCAAACTAATTATGGTGTCAAATCAACAAACAAAGGTAACCTACAAGCTACATAATATTTCAGGGCTTTTATGTTGGATGAATGAGAGGTACTCTTGTATATGATTATTCTCTCTATCCCCTCAACATGGTCCATTTCACTTCAGGTTTAAGCTTCACGGTCCATCGATTGCAAAGTTGAATGAATCAAGGGCCCTTCGAATTTCATGGACACAGCTCTTGGTCCGTGTCTAAAGGTCTGACAGAACGAACTTGAAAATAGGGTAATCAAAGCCTGACTACACTATCTAGGGTTTCATTTCAATGTGAGATACTGAGAGAACCAAGAGCTCTAGACGCTGTCAGATGGCCCACAAGTTTGTACCATGTTCACAGTCTGTTGTCTCCCCGAAGTTAGAGGCTGACCAACTAAGTTAGTTGAAGTGGAGCCATTCAACTACCATTTCCCTTGATCCCTAGCTAATCCAACCTGTGGTACAGATTTTTGGTTTAGGAGTAAACATTTTGGAATTTTGGCAAAATATGAACTCAAAATGTAACTTAGAATGCCAAATGAACATTGACATAGGTGATTAGTGACTAGTTAATGGAAATGAGCAAAATGAGACTCATTTACTTAGTTGAGTAAAATCTCAAGAGTTGAAGAGTCATTTGGGGCATGACAATAGGCATGTGACTAAGTGGAAGAACCTCCTGATATCGGATCCCAAGAGACAAGGAAGCAATTCAGGGAGTGTAGAGGAGGAAAGATGAGGGGAGAGTTCAGTTCCTCTCGAGAAGAGAGCCTCCCTTGTCGTGTAGTTTTTGAGCAACTCTAGCTTGGGTGTGAAGCCCTTTTTGAATGTACATTTTACTCTACATAATATAATAGCGTGAAGCTATTTCATCATTTGTAAGTGTGAGGAGTAAATGTGTTGTGTTGGTGTTTGTTGTGAATCGATTACGTCAATTTGTGCTTCCCTGGTTCGGGAAGAATCCAGATTGAAGTTGTGATACCTTATTCTTGTGAAGGGAGTGAGTCTTTGATGTGTGTTTTTAAATCTTGTGAAGACATAATTTACAGAGACAAGAGTGTGAAACTCTTGGGTCGAAGGAAGAGTCTTTGATAAATTACATCCTTGAGGGAATCAAGGTTATTTGATTTCTTTAAATGTGTTATGACCGATGTTAGTATGTGACAGAAGTGAAATTGCGTGAAGCAGTTTGAATGCTTTGGATCTAATATTCTTATTCGGGGCCATGATTCATGAGTCGAATGTGAAATGCCATCATGAATAAGTGCATAAATTAATCTTGACAACTCAGTAAAAGAAGGTGTAACAATCCTCTTGGAGTGAGAGTCTGAATCATTTAAACACTAAAGTGATCTTACGTAATTCTTCTGAAGGAACTTGATGTGCAGAAAGTCATAGTGTGACTGAATCTAAGTACGAATGTAATCTTCGAAGTTGAACCCTGTGAAAGGGGCTAATTGATTTTGCTTAATGTTATGACCTGTTCACAACTCTGAGAGCTAGTTATTGAGGGAAGAATCGAATCGAAATCTCAACCAGGTTCTGAAACTTAAAAGTCTACGCTACTCGCCAGTAAGGTTAAATTGATAGATAAGAAGTCCAGATAATTGATTCTTGTCGAGAAAGAAGCGAGTTATACTCATTAGTGTTCTTGTGTAGTGTGGGAAGCATGCACTGGAATCCTTTGTCATCCCTGCGAAAGGTAGGAGCGAGTCTTGTGTGATTTTTCCTGGGAAAGGAGATCGGAGACTTGTTATGGTAGTAGATTCTGAAGTTACCCCTTGACCACCAAGTGACTAACAAGAATGCCAAGCTACATGTGTTGTTAATTCCAATTCCAAGTGATTTTCATGTTATCCTTTTTCACAAATAGCACCTCTAGTGCCATGCGTTTGGTCAAAACTAATGGGCTTTGCTATTAAGAGCTCATGCAAGGGTTTGGTGTCAGAGTCCATTTTTCAAAAGTTTGTCAAAACACCCACGACTTTGTTTCCCATAGCTTGACACGGTCCCACATGACAAGCTTTGGGCATGCCTTCAAGGATTAGGTGTACCACCTCTCCACAACATGTTGTAAAAACCATGTACACCGTAGTCTACGCAAAAGTTCAAATAAATGAAGACACACATGATGAAATAATATCTAACATTGGTGTTAAACAAGGAGGTCCCCTCTTTCCCACACTATTTGGCTTGTACATTGATGAACTTGAAACATATTTGGATGAGATCAATGGGGATTCTCCATGTTTATTTAACACAATGGTTGCTATTATTCTTTATGTTGACAATGTTGCTATACTATTTAAATATTAAGCAGGCGTGCAAAGACTTTTGATCAAGCTATATGAGTTTTGCACTTCTTCTAGCTTTGAAGTCATTTTATCTAAGACTAAATCATAATATTTGGCCTCAACAAAAGGAAATTAAACCAAGAGGCATTTTACCTAGACAAGGACATGTTGAGAATCTAAGATAATTCATGTACACAAATACCTTGGGATTGAAGTTTATTCACATAGTTACTTTGAGCCATCTAGTAAAAGGCAAAGAATTGCAAGTATGAAAGCCTTGATGCACACTTTAAGAAAAGAAGTAGTAGTCGGAGTCACATGTTGGGAACTCAAATCCCATCCATTCAAGGCTTTGGTGCTTCCAACTTTCACATATGGCACTAAAATTTTGGGGGGCGACTTGGAAACCTCTCATCCGAAATTTTCGAGAAGGGCATCTAGATGCATATAATGTCTTACGTCAAAGCACATTTTTCGACAACCTATCATATTTTGTTGGATTTTGAATTTGGAGACCTTCCCAGAGAATTACACTCTCTCAAGCTCACTATAGGCTTTCAACGATGGCTCCCCATGTATATATCCCCCTTTTGGTTAGTCAGTAAAGCAACCTCACTTTCCCGACACTTGACCGAACATGGATCCAACACACAACACAAATGAACAACCATGTGAAAGACATTGTGGGTTCTATCTCACTGGGTCACCCACGACAACCCAACCACATCTAAAATAACATCTGCTGATATCCATGAGACCTTTTGAGATCAAACCATCAACTTTAGGACCAGTACATGTTCATTTAATGAGAAAGATAATCTCGACTTTGGCAATGAGTGAGATATTCATACAATCGCCATGGCTATGGGCACGATCTGGATTTGCCGATCATCTTGCACTAAATGTGTGTTCCTTCTTATTCTACAAGAAGTGGGTGCACCTACGGCTAAACGTGTCCGTTTAAGATCCACCTCCCTGATGGCAAATCTTGCATGAAACTTTTGTCATTGTCGAATGCGTTTTCTAGCTTGATTTTGTGGTAATGAGAATCCGAATACCATAATTTGACATGCGGTCACACCACTGGAGAATTATTAACTTAGAGGGCCACTGAAGTTGAAGTCGATGGATGTGTAAGTCAGGGAGCCTGATCTGAAGCTTCACATGCTTCATGTGATCCCCCAAAAATCGGATCTCCATGTGATCTGCTTGGCTGCAGTCATCGTGGACTTGGAGATGCTGCTTCAATTGCAAGCGCAAATGAAGTCAGCTCTTGAGGGAAAATGATTGTTCATTTATTGTATATATAGTAGAGGTGCCTACTCCCGATCACAACCCATTGGCAATCTATAGGGTACCGTAGTTTCAATCAGCTTGGGACTCAAATTCAATCATGTTGGAGCCAACAGTGCCATGACACATGTCCTGCTTTTGAGTGCTAAAGTGAGGAGGAATGAGCGGTTATGGTAGACTCTAGACATTGGTAATATGTTTAGCCCAACTTTTCACTTCAAGAATTCACAGTGATTTCGATTTAAGGAATAAAATCACCGAAAATTTTACACCGTCGTATACTTCTCTAGACATAGCACAAAATCTTTTAAGGGATCATTTTCTGGGGCCTCTACTTTAGTAACTAAGTGGCTCCATTGTATTAGTGTCTAGGGAGGATTTTGGGCATAATTGGTCAATGTCCTAGTGTTTCCAAGTCCAACTGGTTACATGTTGACAACTTTCGGTTTTTCTTTATTTAACATGTTGCATATTCTCTACATTTTTCTAAATTGATCGGTATTTTTCCTAAAGTCTTTAATTTCAACTAGTTATTTCTCAAACTTTACCAATTCATCTGTAACTAGCAATCAAATCACCCTAAAGTTCATTGCATTGTATACATGTGTAGACGACCGCATTTTCAAATAATAAGGTACAGCTTGCTAAAACCAACACCCAAAATTTGTTGAGCATTTAGACGCAATAGTCCATATACTTGGGGAGAACCTATATGAGTATTTAATAACTAAGAAAACCTTCACTTTGACATTTAATGAGATATATATGTAAGCTTCACAAACTACGAGGAAATTGGCTACACACACAACTTCAATTTTCTAATCATCTCACATTAATTGTGTGTTTCATGGGTGCAAGCATGGTAAAGTGGACCAAACAAGTGCTTATGTGCACTAAAACCTAATGTTGCTAAATTTTGTTAAATGTTTTGAAGACCAAAGTGCTCCAATCAAACGCCTAAAAGTAATAGAAAATGTTGTTTTAAATTGGACTTTTTTCATGATGCCTTTTATTGTTGTGTTAAGTACTCAAACACAAAATGCCAAACATGGGATCTTCAAAACTTATAATTTAAAGTAATGCTCAAAAGAAAATGGCTCAATTTGGTTTTGGATGTACATTTCATGACCTTAAGTATTTTGAACTTGGAACTTTTCGTATTCCTTGAATTGAGTATAAACTTGAGGGCACCATCAAAAAAGAGGTAGAAATTCATCAATTTTATTTAATTACATTTTATTCTAAACAAAATTTAGACAATACTTGTTCAATATCACCTACTTCTCCCCCCCTACTTGCACACCACTTGCACCGTCTTCTAAAATATGTAGATTTTTTTTTAAAACATCATTTTTGGCATCATAGATTGCTTGGCTTTGTAAACCAATGGTTTTTCAATGTTTATGATTTTTCCACAAAATCCCAAATTAGCAAGTAAGTTTGAATCACTTTCACTTAAACCTTGGCAGAGATCAAACAATGTCCACTACACCGTGCTTGCATCCTCATATTCTACAAGGAGCGGGTGCAAAGAGAAAAGTGACCATTTAAGACCCGCTTACTTTAAGTGCATATTGGTTTTGAGACTATCCATCACCTTAACACAAGGTTCTAGTTTTGAACATATGATATTGTGGACTAAAAATTGACATGGGTCAAGAAAATTTATATTAACCGATATTGTCGTGGTATTTCAAAATTATAGTGGATCACACTAATAAGTGTGAAAGTTGTACATGTCTAGTTTGAGAAAAGAAATAGCACTTCAATCACTCCATCCCCTCAAGTCAAAGCACTTTGACCATCCGTAAACTATTTTACAAAGGTCATTTCTAAAGATCCAAAATATTGTGGTCAACCTTCAGGACAAATAAATTTGAAGATTTCTTTAAGAAAATTAGTCAAGTAATTTTTCGTATTTAGCTCTTGAAGTTCCACACTACCCTTATATATAATATAAAAAAAAAACCCTACTAAACTGTAAGAATTTAATATCAATAGTTTTATAAAGATTTTGACGAGCTCAAACATCCAATATATTCTTTCCTTACAAAATTTACTATTGAAGGAAATTAGGGAGGTTATGGACCCAATGAAAAATTCATTCTCCATACTATTATAAATTTTACGGTTTTGACCAGTCTAAACATGTGTTTATTAAAAAAAAGAATGTGTTGTCATTTATGGAATTAAAAAAACTAAAATATTATACAATAATGATTGATAGTTATTTGAATACCTACAGCATAAGTGTAATCCAAGAATCACCTTTCACAACTCTCTTTAGTACGTTAACTCCAAATTAGGTGTCCAAATTACAACACATCTTTGATGTGAGGGCTACCCTACATCTTTTACAGGTTAGTTTATGCTATCATGGATGCCCTAATACTTAGATGGGTTGAAAGTCGCCATTAATGTTTCATGTGCGAAAATCCGATAGTATGCCATTGGGGCATTTCTTCTAGCATTTTGTCAAAACCCCGGGGTTTTACATTGGTTAATGTTGTTTGGACCTCTTTAGAAAGACGCCCCAAGCTAAATCACATCTGCATTCGGTTGGACCTTGCCCCCTCCCACGCCTCCTTCACTCCCCCAGTCTTCCTGCCCGCACTTGCGTGTGGGAACTCTTCCCTGTTGGGAACCAATGTGACAATACCCGGTCAAAACTACAAATATTCAAGTTGACATCACTTTCATCATTCCCAAGTTGATTGATGAAGTTCCTTCACATGCCAAAGAAACTTAATGGCTTCAGTGACTGGGTGTTGTCACATCGGTTCCCAACAGGGAAGAGTTCCCACACAAGTGTGGGCAGGAAGACCGGACAGTGAAGGAGGCGTGGGAGAGGCAGGGCCCACCCAAATGAAGATGTGATCTAGCCCAGGGCGTGAAAGACCAAGTATTCTTGATGCATGTGTGCCGTTCTTTCTTTCTTTCAATGATATTGTAGAAGATCTTTTGTACCCATGCCAAGAAGAGTCAGGGGTTTCGATTTCATAGCCGTGACAAGAAGCAATCGAATGTGACGTGAAAGTCAGGCGGTTTGAGCAGATCACACACCGACGACTCATATATGGTTCCAGCTCTGGGCCTCTGATCATTCTAACATTGTTTTAATGGTTTTTAATATATGTATATATTTTTATCACGGTAGTCCAATTGGTCACTCTATTATTATTATTATTATTATGAGTAGGTGCAGGCCCGGATATTTCTTGGAAAACACACACGACAAGGAAAGGGAAGGGGCGGGGGAAAAGGGGGGTCAGGCGAAAGGCCTGTCGGTCGGTCTGTGACTCAGACTCATCAGCTGCATGATAAGAGATAGTGATTAAAGAAAACGGTGACACCGATCTTTCACACGAGCATGTCCTTTGTGAGAGAGACTCAAATTACCACACTAACTTAAGTTGCACCATTCGAATGATGGCTCAACCCCCGGCCCGCAGACAATAGTAACACAAATCAAGGTGAAAGTCACCCGGCCCCGATGGCCAGAAGATTTAATTAGGGTTGTTCGCCTCTTCACCTACATTGATACCTCCTCGATCCACCGTCACTTTCACGCGCTTGAATCTCGTTTCAAGTCCCATTAAGGTAGATAGTGCCAAAACACCGTCACTTCGAGCACCGATCGTGTAAGTTATGGCATGACTAAGTTAGATGAAATGAGTTTGAGTGTGCCATTATCATAAGAGATTGACGAGGGATTATAATGCACCAAAGCATGTCTTATTTGAAATCCACATGCAAAGTTTTTATTGATGATAGATCCAAACCCAACGATTGGGTTCCATGTTAAGGTGGTGCACATTCTCATAAATAACATGTAGTTATTGTGTAAGATTTTAGGGTGTTGGTTTTGAGTGGGGTGTCAAACGTAACACCATCTTCCTTTTGAGAGTACGTATTCCTAATGAGTCATCGATGTCATTTAGGCCGTGGTTGGAAGAAGTTGGCACAATAGAGTTCCCAGTTCAATTTTGGGACCACTTTGATCAATTTCGCATTAAGGTGACGATGGAAGAACTCGATACCGCTCAATCATATGTTATGTGATACTAATTGAAGAGTCCCGAAGATCTTGCTTCCAAGCGTCCGCACTTGGAACAATCCACCGTGTTTGATAAAGTTGACATTAGGACTTTCCAAGCTCTAGAAGAAGAGACACCTGACGATGTCAACAACTTTGTCCTCTGTCCACCACATGTTGGCCCCAAAGATAGTGGGTCCACAAAAGTCATAGACTTAACAACCTCTAACATGGAGAGTTTATTAATATAGCGAGAGGTGCTTGAAAGATATTAGTAATCACAAGAGAAACTAAAAAGAGGACTAAAAGGTGTATGCCTAGAAGATCATGCTTGGAACCATAAATCATGGGATCAAGATGGTGTTCCAATCGTGAAAGTTTACTTATCACAAGTGCACAAATGACTTTGGAGACAACATTGGTGACCATTCTAACCCAAACATACACTTCTTGTTTGCCAACTTCAAAAAATCCCACACTATGAGCATCTTGCATTTTGTAGTTGGTGTCTTGGGAAAGGCAATTCCCTTTGTCACCAACCGTATTAAGTTGTAAGTAAGGGAAAAACTATAGTCCTCATTGTGATTAATCATAAGAATACCTTCAGTATTAGGATTGAGATTTTGAATACATTCAATGCAAACATTAACGGAAAACTACAAACTTTGTTCTTGTTGATGACCCATAGTACTTTATAGTGCGTTGTTCATATTGCGGTGACTTCTTTTAGCTATGCCTACCTAAGAAGAACTTAGAGGTTAATTTAAGGAATCATATAAAAGGTACAAAACATCCTAAGGCTATTGAGGATGCCAAGATATTGGAAGCAATGTCATTTGCCCTTAACACTAGGATGAAGGGTCAACTTGCACGATCATCAAGTTCTATAGGGCAAAACAAGTTTGTACTTCATTCTTGGTTTACGTTAGATGGCAAACCAAGGTGAGGTTGGTGTACTTGACCAATATTTTGCCTTTCAATTGATGTGTTAGGGGTTTTGGTTTGCACACTGTGTGTATGGTAGGAAAATGTACTCAATCCATGGTTTGCGCAATGATCCTCATGCTAGTTTGAATTGGTACCATGAGCCACATATTGTGGCCATTGTGCCGAGTAATTATGACATTGTTACTATCTATTGAACATTTTGGCATCGCCAATCCTCTAGGCTTTTGAGTTTTGGGTTAAGTCTTAGTAATCTCACATCCTCTTTTGTGCTTGTATACTACAAAGGGTGATTTGAGAACGAGGTTAATTAGGTATGGTTATAATTTAGAAAAAAGAAAGTTTTGAGGGATACTAGGCTTGGAAGGCGTCTAGTCCAGGTATGAGCATTTAGACCATAATAGAACGATCATGAAGAAGTTCCTCATTAAAAAGATGTGCCATTGGTTTGTGAAAGGCTATGATTACTCAACTGAAGATGAAAAGACCTACGTTAAGATAGCAAGCCCACGAGTGCACAAATTAACATAGCTTGTAACCTACTTGTAGAAAATTTCCCTAATGTTCTAAATGCTCTTAGGACAATTGCTTTTGGGGGTAAACCCACATTATGGAACTTTTTAGAAAATGTTGCAAATAATCTAAATTGCACTAAAAGGGTGTATAGGTTTAACAAGAGCTTCATGCAAGTAATGGATATTTACAAAGGTAGGCAAATATGGAACTTTTTTAGGCTAAATTTTGTTGGACCTACATTTAGCACAATTGAAAGGAAAAATAAAAAGGGGTCTAATTTATTCCCAACAAACATGCGAAATTATATTATTGCGTTGTTGCAATCCACATAGATGTTAAATTATTAGGTACATGGTATTGCTGGAAATATGTCCCAATTACCCTCACAGAGGATGATACCAAGTTCAAAGGTGGAGGGACTTGGGAGCCCAAATGGGGTACTTTAATTGGTTATGCATCTCAAAGGTAGATCATGTTTGTGTATAGTCCTATGAACCCATTGTAGGTTTTGGAAAACAAGGACACTTTAACATCTTGACCATTTTTGCACTAACAACATGGGAAGGTGACACTCGTCAACTCTATGCACAAAAACTTGCAATGCCTTGTGTTGGCAATTTGATGCAATTGCAATTGTTTGGATGTAAGTTGGGTGAGAAGTTTGTGAAATTAAGTCGATGACCTTTGGCAAGAACATTACCATGACATTATTGGACCAATTGTGGGTCATGCTAGTTGATGGTGGTAGTCGCATAAGACACTTGATTTTTGGATATTACAAGTCACGTGATGGCACTAGACTTCAAGTGAAATGGGATGGATGGTTCTTGTCAGCAATCATTGACTCTAATGATGATGCACATGGTCTGCACGATCAAGACTACATCCATAGAGATAATAAACTAAAAAAACCCTCTTGATTCTCATACTTGTATTTTTCATTTTGGGGTAGGGGTTGGGGGTGGGGTATGTTGCTATCAATACATTGGGTTTGTATACAACAAATTTGCATAGGATAAACTTAGGATGAAATTAGAGACATGAAGAAGTGACATGCAAAACTAGGCTATGCATGGAGAATTTGTCATTGAAAACTAGGCAATGTTTGAGGTTGTTGCATAATCTTCTTGATGTCCATCAAGAACATACCTTGGGGGCTTAAATGTATTATGAAATATGCTCAAAGTACATTGACATATTCTTATCTATAACCCTCAACCTCAAGAGCCAGGTTGTCATGGCAACAAAGGTATCATTTTATATAAGGCTTTGAAAACTTTGGATTAAATATGGCGATCATTCAATTTTTGTCTTATCATGTTGTTTTGTGGGGTGTAAAATCTATCTAATTTTACTAATCGTTTGGCTTTACCATTTGCCCATTGCACCAAGAAAACCTAGGACCCCTTTGGTATGTAAATGATTATTGAAGTTGAACTACATTTTAAAAACCATTTTAACAAAATATATTTAAGTTATTGATAATTGTCCCACAATCGTTGGATTTATCATTGTGTCTTTCCGTCATACCAAAATCACCTACAATAATCCATTTGTAGTCTCTAGGAAGAGCAGTAGTCATTGTGTCCAATAAATGTTGCCCCTCCGTGGAATATTTGGGGCATACAAACATTCTATCCCTATGTTACCCCCTCTCATACATTCTAGCTTGATCCACACCACTTCTAGTAATCTTCCAACCACGAGTCGTCTTCCACTGACCGCGGGTCATTAGTTCCATCCAATGTTGTTGTTTTCTACCCAACCTCCCATTGGGCTTCCGTAACCTTTATCATTTTATGTTTGGCTTGGATGGGTCGTTAAGGGGATAAGGCTATTAAACCCAATCTCTACTAGCTTTTTTCTACTGGCTTTTGGAATGGGGCTTCTATGTACAAGCCTCACCTCAACATGGTTTAATTATTTAATTATTTAATTATTTGGTTATCAAGAGAGTATTGTTTTTAAATTGGTGTTAATTCACCCCCCCCTTAGCTTTTTCTTGGAGTGGCTCTTCATTGATCATATCCACGTCTTGCCAAATTTTCACTGAGTTTTCAACAACTCCTTGTTGCCCAAGGGGTAGATGTCCTTTTTGTGTGGCCACACTTTGTCAAAGCAACACAACCTTGTTATTTTGTGTGCCTTCTCCGACCTTGGTGCTTGTTGCTAAACCAGGTTTTCTCCCTCCTTCTTTGTCCTCCTTACCAACATCATTGTCTCTACTATATCCTTCTTTTTCGTCGTCTTCTTCCTCACCCTCGTCCTTGTAGGGTTCAACAACTCCACCATTGGGAGCTTTTACTTTGAGGTTTGTATCTTAAATTGCGTCCAAGCTCTTTTTTGGCTACAATGTTTGTAAGGGACCACTATATGCTCTTGCCTTTAGTCTTAGAAGTCTAATATAGTGAGATTTCCCCTTCTTCAAGAGTTGGTGTCTTGCTAGCCTCTAATTATAAGTGGTTGGTCTCCTTATAAAGGGTCCCCTCCCCATGAAGGTGAGTAGCTCTTGAATTGTTCCTAACACAGGCCTTTATTGCCTTAATACCATCCTCTAGTTTTGAAAATTTCCCTTAATGAATGCGGCGGAAGCTGCAGCCCTATGCAAAATTCAACTAATTATTTGATTTATTAACCTTTTCATTGTGATAATCACTAACTAAAAGGTGAATGATAAGAATGGTTGGATCATTTTGAAGATGTGAAATAGCTTAGCTAGATGAAGGCCTAAACTATGGATATTAAAATTTTATTGGTAGTAGATGACTATGCTAAAACTGAAAACCATTGTGGTGATTAGGAATTATTAGATGATTTCAAGGATCCAAAGTGATTACATGCCAAAACGATCAAACGGTTGGAGCTACTATGTTAAGTTGACTAGTGAATTGTTGTATCTATCCTTTGGCCTAGTAAGATACACATTGACGAAGTAAAATTTCACTTGATGAGTGTATTTTGACACTGAAAAATCAATGACAGATATATGGTTGGATGAAAATTAATGACGGACTAGTCTTTGAATAGGTATATAATATAAGTAGATGGTGAGCGAAACTACACTATCCAAGTGGAACATGATGAAGCGAGAGTCAAGGAAATTGATCATCCCCTCCGCTCAAAGTAATGCTTTACAATGAATATTGACTTTAACCTCTTCATCTCTCACTTCTTCGATTTTGATCTCATTTTCGGACTTGGATCTCCATAGGCTAGCTCCTCTACTCCATCATCTCTCACATTGTTTTGGACCAACTCCACCATTAAACAAGAACGCACAATCTAGTAATTTTTAGTGGATTTGAACAATGGATTATGATTGTCTAAGATAAAGTAATGTGATTTTTACTCCTTCAAATTTATTTTCTTTTGTATATTTTATTACATGTAATATAAATTTATTTTCTTTTGTTGAAAGATGTTCACTAGTAAATGATCGTAAGTGTGACAAAGACTAGTTATTATTAATTCATTGTTTATTTATCTTATATGTATAGATAGATCTTAAAGTCTTTTTTCTAACAAAATTATCCTTGTAGCAATGTAACTTTTTGTCTAAAAGTTATAAATGCTACAATGAGATTATTTGAAAAACCACCTTGATAAAGATAATTGACTTTAGGATTTTTCCAATAGTTACATTTAGGTTCATTTCTTATGTTATTTATATATGTCGATAGATCTTGAATTCTTATTTCCATGTTAAAACATATTTGTAGCAATCTGGTTTTTTGTTTAAAAGATATGAGTGTTTTCATGGACTAGACTTGATTTCAGTATACTTGAGTTTGTAGCTTTATCATGACTTGTTGATTTAGCACTTTCAATATATCTTAAATCTCTAGGTAGATCTTTAAGTTGTTGTTGTTGTTTTTTTTTTTTTTTTTTTTTTTTTTTTTGGTTGGTAATCTAGGTAATTTTATTTCATTCTAAATTTTTGACATGAAGTTATAGATGTTCCCATGGGGTAACTCAATTTTTTTTTTATTAAAAACCAAATTTGATATTTATAAATGGTGAAATTAATTTTAAGCCTAATTTGGGATGCAATTTAGTGATTAAAATACTTAAAAAGGGTTCCAAATTGCTATTTCACGGCAACTAAACTTCAATTGGACTATAGATGTTTAGTACAACTCATGAGATTTGTTTCATTTGTAAAAGATTCCCAAATCTTAATGTAGTTATTTGTGATGCAAGAGTAAGTGCAAATCTTCCTTTCGCTTCGAAACCAAGGGACACTTAGTTTACTTCACAAGGCCGTTTGAGATTTTTGGGCATCATTTGCATGGTGTGCATATGATTTTGGTGTTTTTGTCGCTCTTCGTCTTATGTGGTGCTACTTGTTCACTACCTGCTGGTATCCCCATTAATCCCTCATTAATCCCCAACCTAACCTTTTTTGTTTTACGTTTTGTCTTCCCTTCTTCCTTTTGCGATGTTCTCTTTGAGTGATTTGTGTTTTGTGGTTGGTTGATTGATAGTCTTCTTGGTCTTGTTCCAAAGCAATACACACTCTTTTGCTTGTTGCCTCTAGATCATACGATTCCGATATGTGGGTGGCAAGTGGTTGTAATCACTGACTACACGCAATGGTGTTTGAATACTACTTGGGGTATGAAGTTCTACCAAAGTCACCCATCCTACCAAAATCGCGAGGTTAACAAATAATTTGGGATCTTCGTTAACCTAACATGCTTTGCCTACCACTTTTCCCATGGCCTCAAATATGGTGATGGCATCCTCACGATGCTCAAGAGGCAATTTTCTAAAAATGTGATCCAGGTCGGGAAAGACAACCTTACTGGATTTTCTAGGTTGAAACTCGGTATCCATTTTTGGAACATGCAAATACCCCAATCTGTTTTGTGCGGAGACCGCATCAATGCCACACTTAATTAGCATATGCTTGTCTTCATATCTAAAGGAAAAGAACAAAACAAAACAAACAAAAAACCTCTTTCCTTACATATCTAACAAATGACAAGTCTCCTACCCATGCATCTTGGTTAAAAGACACGCAACCAATCTTGGAGTGTTGGAGGGGACGACGGTCTTGGCCCCACAAATTCAACAGTGAGGGAGCTCATCCTTCAAAACCTCAATCATTTCTCCAAGCTTACCACTGTCAGTGGTAACACACACCTAGCTTCAATCTTCACAAGGAACCCACCAAAACTCCACTCTCCACCTAAAGGTGAGAGATCTCAATATGCATGGTGTTGAAGGCGCTGATCTCGCCCATTGATGGCAACTCTTGGATGACTGGCGCAACCTCGGGACGCGCATCCTCCAGACCCACATCTGTCCCGGCGCTGCTTCGTGTATTAACCCTCCAGATCTTCCCCATAATCAGGTCAAATCGCGCCAATCCCTTAGCCGATCCGCAAGCGACTCCATCTTGTTTGATCTGCTCTCTGATCCCACCACATGCCTTTCCACCACCTTCTGATTCAACTGTTGCCCACCACCAAGCTTACTACTGCTCCTGCAATCTCCGCCCTCCGATCTGCAACAGGGCTAGCCTCTAACTTAGCGACTCGGATTCGACGATCACTTGCCCTTGTTTCTTCTTCTGCGACCTACCGTTCTCCTCGGGTTAAACTTGAGTGGTTTCAGCGGCTGCAAAGTTTTTGGGGAACAGTCGGCCAAGATCCTAGGGTTTCGAAATCCAGCCGCTTACATGTTGACATCCTCCTCCGATGTTGCATTCATTCATGTGAGGAGGTATATTCTTCCATAGATTCCTCGAAAATGGTCCGTGATTCTCCTGAAGTCTCGAACTTCAACCGGTGGTTATTTCTCAAACTCAACGGGTAAAGATCATCTGTAAGTAACTTAACCGCCGGTTGTGGCCCAAGGCCTGAGTGGGTTTGTTTGAGTCATCAATCAGCGTTTAGGTCGAATCCTGCAGCAGCATTCACTGACCACAGATTGCAGGGCGTTCCTTCTCCAGATTTGTATTAGTCCGATGAGCCGACGGAGCTCTGTAATCTTTGAAGCTCCCGTCACTCCCCCCCACTAGTTGCCATCATGAGCAAGCTTACTTTACTGGTCGCACAAGCTAATTGGGGCTGGGAATAGAATATTGTGAGCGTCGCTAGACTCTGACACTGTCTCAGACTGATTGGGTGGGTGGGTGGGTGGGTGGGTGACAGTGGTAAAAAACACGACATTGTGTCGGCAGTGTTCAAGATTGAAGCCCTCATCTGAATTTCATTTTGGAGGGCTCTCGAATTTCAGCTGTTCAGCTGAAGCGTTTGGTTCAAATCGAAGACGTCAATCCGAGAATATGGAAATGAAATACCAAAAACTTATATTAAACTTGTGAAGAAATAAGAATTAATCACCTAATTTCACTTTCTTGTAGTCACAATACGCTACGCTTGTTGGTTCTTGTGGCAGTTTTCCAAGATTCAAAAATGCCATTCCAATTCATGAATTCAACTCCAAACCCATTTAGACCAACCCTCATCAAAACATCTAGCATGTCAAGGTTGAGTCTAGTTCTTCTTTCTCTCGTACCCCAATTTTGCTTCGAAAAACCACGCTCACAAACAACAATGCTAGTTGGGATCACAAGTATGGCTTGCCATAGCGACATTAGAGATGTCCAATTAATCATGAACTCCTCGTCATCGCCACAAAAAACCCAAGCTTTGTGCATACCTCCGTGTCCACAAACATAAGATAACATCTTCATGAATTCTAGCAATTCCGCATTGCATTGATTAACAAGGTGATCGCTCCAACAGAAATGTGTCACCAACCGGTTCATCCATTGCTCGATTAATGCCCCTTTGTCCAATTCATCTACAGTAGAGTGCTTCAGGCTAAAAAACCCGGCTGCATTGAATAACTTTTTGTAGTTAGTTCAATCTTCGCATGTTCAACATTCTCTTGAGCTCAGATACTACAAAATCCTTTTAACATGGTTACTCAAATGAACCAAGACTCGCTGACCCCTATAACCATCATCGATGCATGTTACAATAACCTTGGAACACTCTTGTGCATCACTTCTCGCCACTAGGGGGCCTAACATCAGAACTCAATGAAAGCAAAGTGATTTTCTACAATGAAGATCATCATCATCATCACAAGTGCCCATGAAGAATGGCCCATAGCATAGCAATAGCGCTTGATCAAATTACACTATGAAAAAATCATCCTTACAAACAACCTTGCAACTGTTGGTCCTCCCCTGTTGTTGTTGTTGTTGTTGTTGTTGCTCCACCACATTCCTCTTCACCTTAGATTATTCTAGGCTGATCTCCAAACCTCCATCCCAAAACTAATAGAGAAAACTCAATAACTAGTCATACAACCACCCATCTCAACCTAGTTCTAGATTCCACCCCAAACAAGAGAGCCTTGAATTTGGAAACTCATGGATCTAGTTCCCGATTTCAATCCTTGCATTAGTAGCTGAGCACTTAGGCTTGTGGTTATCCAACCCTGCCAGCCTACCTTCCCATCCGTCCCCTACCAGTGTGAAGTAGATCAGATCCGAAGCCACCGATTTGGTGTGTCCGAATGGCAACCAAAACAAATTGATCTAAAGTACTTCTCAGTGTTGAGGTGTGTGGTGATGGAGATGAAGCAAAATGGTGGATCCGGAGGACAGGGGCATCCGAGGGGAGTCTAAGAGATTACAAGCTCGTGAACAGAGGTGGTAGCGAGGAAGCAAAGGGAGGGACTCTTGACTTTTGAGCCTCTGCTCTCCATGAACAAATGGAATTCAATTGATTAATTTTCGTATGAACACTGGTTGACGGACAAATTATATTAAGGACTTCCAGTGACATCTTCATTTTCAATTTGGAGTTGCGTTTTGAAGGGTTGTTTTGAGAGAGATATATTTTGAAAGGCCAAATCGCATTTGAAGGGCATTGAAGACTTCAATCTAGAACACTGAATGTTGATTCAATAACTTGGCTTAGTGAAAGTAATTTTAGCATGGATACGAGCACTTTGCAAATTATTCCAAAGTTGTTGTAGCATAATCTTTGACTTTATTCCCGGGCCCACTAAATTAGGGCATGAGGTTGAATAATGTTATGATTTGAATTCTGGATTTAAAGAAGAAGAAGGAAAAGGTCCAGCTACTCCACACTCTTATTTTTATAATCTTGAAAACTACCTAAGAACTACTTCAAAGTTATTAAATCAATCTACCAACGCATCAGGTCATCAAATTGTTGTGGATGTATGCACATAACATTACTCAATTGATGAGTTGTGTGAAGTTGTCCTGATTTTAGATTTAGACTGAAATTTTTGGGATTCTAACATCCAGAGGCTTTATTTTCGAATCTCATGTGGGGCCCATGAACACATCTTGGCCCAGGTGACAATTTCCCTAGGGCCAATTGCTCCAGTCAGCATGGCATGGGCCCTACCCCGGCCTCCACCTGGTCCTTTGCATGGTCTCCACCACTAAGGCAAGTAGGGCCATAGTCCTTGCTCCACGGCCATATACATTACCCCGACCTCTTTTTGTGTAAAGCATCAATATTTTCCATTTTTCTTTTCTTTTCCGTCGTGTGTTTTTCTTAAGGGTTTTGTCAAGTGTTGACTTTTCTTGCACGACCATTACCATGAATTTTGTTGTATATACGTTCTATCCATTGTCAAAGTGTGGATTTTCTAAATTGTTAAATGATCATATAGGTCCCTCAATTCAATCAACTACTGCATCTAGAATAAGTCACAAATTTGGAGCCATTGTCCAATCTCTTATCGACATGTGTCTTTTTGATGTCCATTCTTAGATTCACACCTAACCATACACCATTCAAATATAAGTGTTTGTTTAAGATCATAATAGGCACACTTGCCTTGAGGTGGGTGCAAGGTTTACTCTAAACTAGGATTTAAGTATATTTGGATTTATGCATGACTTTTGGACAATTCCAACCACTGAGATGACGTACACTAGATCGCAAAACTACAAAAATATGGTGGTTGACAAACATGTAACACAACCTTTCGAAATTGTGGTTGTTGTGTTGTTGCTTTTGCTATGTTGTTTGTTGTTTTTTTCCTCACAAGTGCACATCACTTATGCCCAAATAAACTGAAATGTCAGTTTCTAAAATCAAATGTCCTTGAAACTTTTTGAAGTTGGCCCCCTTTCAAATCTTGGAGATGTGAACGGGCCACGAAATAGCTTCCAAATTGTGGCCACAAAAAGAACAAGCCAGGTTTCCTATCATCTCTAGATGTGAGGGGACATTGCGAGTGCACCCAATCATGAACAATTGTGACATATAATGGATGGTAGCATACATATATTTGTCCTAGATTTTCATCCTAAAATGAACACATGTACGAGGTTCTGTTTTAAATCTTGTTTGTTATAGGTGTGGTTTGCGTTTTCTTTTTTACGATGCCTTCACTTCTTCTCACAATATCTCAAGCGTCCAATCCGAAGGTTAAGATCCACGATTCATATGTGGACATGACAATATTGGCAATCAAAGGATGCCGCTCTATTGTGATTGCTTCCAACTCCACATACAATTTCAGTTGTTGGACCAAACTGATAATCATCTCATTGAACAATTAGCGATCGTAGGACACAAGTTCTAAACTAAGAATCAAGATGCAAAACTTGGGAGAGATGAAAATAAAATTGCCATAATATGAAAACGATGACATATACCCTCCCAATCGTGCTTAACAATTGAAACTAGGGCAATCTCTACAATTCGAGTCCATAGTCCATTCTCGTCATGCCTTTGTAGTGTCCATCATTAACCACAAGCTAGTAGTTGGCATTAGACCACTGAAATGTAGGTGTCGGTGGTAAGAAGAGTCACCACACAAGACCCACATCCCTCAACATATTCGTCACGTTCCAAAAGGCACACCCCCTGTCAAATCTCCTGTCGAAATGACACATGTGGGTGTCAAATGTCCTCGATCGTATATGAAGAGTGTTCCAATTTATAATTCAAAGTGTGAAGACTCTCAAATCATGTAGCTAGCTCGCTCCGTCGCAGCAGCACCCAGTGACACGAGATCTGTCGAATCTAGAGTGTGTGTTTGTCAGGCACAAATTCTATGTCTGTCGGGCCTCACTTCACCAGATCTCAAGATTCTGAGGGACCTGAGGAAAGGCATCCTCTAGTCTGCAACCTTACATAAAGATTCAAGTTACTGAAGTTCCAAGTCCTTGTCCAATTGTGAGATGCTTGATGTGAGCAGATGGCAGACCTAACTTCTTAACTTCCTGTAAAGCCTTGCAGCCCCCTTCACATCCTTCCTCGTCGGATCAATTAGAATGGAATCGGCGTGTCAGGAGATCAGCTTTCATCTCCCTTTGCGAATGTGATTGATTTATTAAAACCCACTGACGACGTGCCAGGATGCAGTAGTCTTGGGCACTAAGGTTATTGAAAAGTCTGGGCATCGATGCCCAAGTACTTGCATCTTTCATGCGAGGATTAATTCTCAAAGGACTAAGGGGGCTTCGTGTACAACCTATAATGTAGACATGTGTTAGTCAAACTATGATGTAGGCATGTGTTAGTCAAACACTTGTCTCTTGCCTCCCACTTCTTAAAGGATGTGGAGCAGTGGCTGGGTGGGAAGTGTGTTTTTGGGCATATAGAGTCGGTCAAGATCCAACCGGTTACATGTTGACATGATCTTCCGGTTTTGCTTTCATTCATTTGAGGTATATTCTTCTATAGATTCCTCAAAAACGATTCGGTAATTCTCTTGAAGTCTCCGACTTCAACCGGTTATTTCTCAAACTCAATTGGTTCATCTGTAACTAACCGCCGGTTCTCCACGAGCTCTGATATGGAGCATGCAATTAGTGAGAGATGATCAGCAAATCCAAATCACTTACATGGCCGAGTGACTCATAATTTCGAAGCTCGTGTGGACATTTTTTTGATCACCAAAGTGAAGGTTCTTGTGCTCGTGAAATGGTCATGGAAGTCACCCCAATTACATTGATTATTGAGCTTAAAATGGTTAGCATTTTTTGAGCACTTGGTCCAAACTTTTTTTTAATACATATTTTTTTGGGTGGTCATTCTCAAATCCACACCTGACCACTTAACACTCAAATATGGTGTCATGATTGTTTTTATGTTGAATTTACAAATTTCTACCTTGCCAACAATTTACATTGTCCTGACCAAGTCTTGAAATCATATTTTGTAATATCTATGGGTTTGGAGTTTGATTTTGGACATAATATTATGTCAAGGAGAAGATAGAAATACATTTGCATTTGACATTCATGTTCAAAATTATAAGAATGTATCTGCATCCAAGGGCACCCAACCTATGAATATGAACTTAAATCTTTCATAATATTAAGAAATTCAACTGATTTGAAAGCACATTTGAAATACCCATCCACAATGAAATATGAATGGGAAAATGATAGGTCACAAAGGAAAAGTCAATGACAAACCAAAAAAATGCTCATAAGAGCCTTTAATCCGGGGAGAGCTAACATGTGATCGGTAACTTGTGAGCAGTGAGATTGGCAAAATATTTGGAGATACACCCACTAGTATCTTGTAACCGTGGTATTTTAGGATAAATAATAACATCTTTGTTTATGATAATATGAATGGAAAGTTCACACAAAGTGCAATTAACCTAATGAATTCTTTACTTTACTCTTAAAATCAACAACTGCAAGCTTGGCATGGGAGTTTGGGGATGATTTTTAACATTGTCATTAGATTCAACATTAAATTCCTTAAAAAAAACTCAACCACATTCCAAGTATTGAGCATGCTCTAGACTGTTTTTTCTAGAATTTATGTAGGTTGGAGAAATGAATTGATGGAGGCATTGCAAAAATTGGAAACTAACGTTTTTGGACATAGATGGAAGTACAAGAGGAAATTACTCACACACAGTAATGAACACATTCAATGTAATCAATGTGGAACCGTGCATAGAAGCTCCATAACTACCCCTACCATCTTCCATTCCCTCCTCTTTATCACTAACATGTTCAATACACTCCTTCACCTTGACATCTACAAATGGTAGGATGCGACAATCATAATTTGACGCCCTACTACAATGTGATGGTGTTGAGGTTGGATCCACAACCTTTGTGACCACCTTTGCATGTAAGGGGACAATTGTGCAAGTAGGAGGGAACATCACATATTTTATATAAATATGTATATTTTTCAAATGGTCAGCATTCATTATTGGATAATAAAATTTTGAATAATTTCAAAATTGAACAAACATGGAATAATTGGCAAACTTATGTACTCCATCGAGATCTCGTGAAAACTTGACCAATAGGTTCCTCCTCATCATCAAGGGAGATCATCTTCATCATTGAGCCAACACTATGAGGGAAGGGTAGAGTATTGTACGATGTTGCCAACATTTACTTTCATATTTTGCGTTTATGCAGTAGTACTATTGAAAAAGGTTGGTATGCCTAATGAAATTCTATGTACTATCCGTCTTAGTTACCACTTCTAGTCTATAATACCCTACTACCTAGACCTTATTACTACCATGTTACCAATGACACTATTCTTGAAGGTTGTACTAGTATCGTCCACCCCTTGATATTGGTTGAAACTCATAGATGTACGACCTTATAATTTGAGCTACTTCCAACCATATCTTTGTGCTAAATATATGATACATCTTTGTATTTACTCTCTCTTATACTAGCAGTGTTATGACCGGTGTTGGGTTGGTATCATTCTTATTAAATACCATTCGGGTAGGGTAAGTGCGCCATTGACCGAACGCGGCCCATGGACCGCACAACCACCGCACAGCCACCGCACAGTTTTCAATCCTGAGAACTCTCGCGGGAACTTCGGGAACGTTCAGGGAATCGGAGAGAACGTGAATGTACAGGTACCGCACACTGTGCGGTGAAGGGCTCACTAATCTCTTGAGATCCACCTGTGTATGTTTGGATTCAATTTGTGATAGCTTTCACAAATCAAAATATCTTTCATTTTTATTTTTTTGTAAGAGAATCCTCACTTCACAATTAACAATCCTTCAAAATTTGAAACAATTTAAGCTTGTAAATTTGTACTTACAAGGATTTGAGGATTGATCGTGTGGTCATTGGCGCACTTACCTTATCTATAAATGAGGATGTCACATTTTTATAACAATAGGGTACATGTTTTTGACAATATTTTTGTTTTTGATACCATTTGGGTATATATACATGCAAGGACATTCATACCAAGGTAAAGTTGTAGTATCAATATGGTTTAGAATTGTATTGATCCAAATAATAACTCGGGTATACAAAGGTTCTTTGACCTTGACATACCCACAAAATATTTGACTAGTACTACAAATTTGATACCCGTGGTGGGTTCTTTGATACCATTATTAATGTTAATTATTGATACCGTGCATTCACCTATATATTGGTCCAACATTGGTTATAAACCTCCAACCTGTGATTATGCACTTCTACCCTTGTTGATCTACCATATTTATTTATAGCTTCCTAACTTAGTCTACAATGACCAAGATTACCACACTATACTATAGATAGTGAGTCCCTAGCCAGTAGTGATATTGAGGGGTTGACCAACTTAGTCCTCTTAACTCTAACACTAATGCGGTGGATTCCTCTTGCTATTAGGAAAAATGAAGGTAAAACATACATAAATCTCATCTCTCCAAGAATTCTTAGAACTAACTGCTTAGACAATGACAAGCCGTACTACAACCACAAACAACTTAGGAAACCTTTCCAACCCCAATACTAATATTCCAAGGACCACCACTATTACATTCATTAGCAAGGTCGTACACCACAAACCTTCACCACTCCCTTGCACTGCTCATCCACTTTTACACTTTCTAAGTAGGTACTAGGATTTGTGGCCAAGAAACCCTTGTTTCGCTATTCTAACCACCACTTCTTATGCGGTCATCCAAAGGGTTACAAACACTGCTCTTATATTTTTCCTTCATAAATCTTCCACGGGTAGATCACTCCATTGTCAAGTTGAACACCACGTGCGACCAAAAAACAATCTTCTTTTGGTAAGTTGCACCACCAAAATGGGTCAAAATTTTATCAAATTTTTTTCATGAGTAGATATACACAGTACCTATGACATAGTCAAAAGTGGTAACTAAATCTGATGATTTGTTTTTTTCATAAAACATACCATTTCTAACTAGAATGACACAGAATTGAACTAAAACAATTACTGAAAAAAATAAAGATGACTAAAAATTTCAAAAAAGTATAGAAAAGATACTATCAATGATTATGTATATGTAGAAAAAATATCATAAGTTTTAAAATTATATATGGCATGTAATATAGGGGTAGCAAACTTTGTCCGCACGTGGTGTCAACTTGACAATGAAGTGACCTCCCCGTGAAATCTTCTCCTTCTCCTTTGCCAATAGTTGTGGTTACCTCCTCACAACAATTTAATTCTACCTTTGGCCAATACTTAGTAATGCACAACTCCTTGCCAATTACAAAGCATTTGAGAAAATTAAAATAAATTTTGAGCTATCTTCAAGATTACCCAAATGTTAATATTTGTATCCTTGGCACCAAGCACACAAATTTCATTTTTTCAAGATTTTCCAATGTCACTTTGAAACCATATGTAAACCATTTAATTAAGGATTTAAAAAAATAAAATTGTGAGAGAAACTTACAAGTACCCAAATGTCAACATTAATAATCTTGGCACCGAGATGACTAATTTCACAATTTTGGAGATTTTTCAAAACTGGTGTGAAAGCCTTGGGAAGCAATACGCAGGTCATTTGTAAACCATTCGAGAAAAATAAACAATATTGTGACCTAAATCGATTTCCATATTTTTTCCTTCAAAGCAATTTCTTATGTATTATATCTTGTTTGAAGTTTGAGCATTTGAAAGATGTGATGTGGCCAACATTTAAAAGATGAAACTACAATTTCTTGCCATGTGTGAATAGCAAATAATGTATAATACAGATGGTTGATTGTTCTAATACACATTCCAAAGATGTTGCAACCCAATTATGATTTGGATAACTCTCTATGCTGAAATTTCCCCAACAACACATGTAATTGTTGTTTCATTTTCAATACAAAAACCGTAAGGGTGGATTCTTCATTGGAAACCTAAATGACATGGGTGGATGACTATGAGATAAAACCCCTATATAAGGAATGTTTGTAGAGAAAAAAATGTATACATACTAAAAATAGGTAAGAAAATGGACTCGTGTATTTATACTAAGCTTTTCATTTTAATGTGATAATTGCATTCACTACATACACAAAATATAGATTATGAAATGAATGGGCCTTTAATTACACATATAATCCACTTTCATTTTCCAACGAGAAAGGCATTGAACATTTTTTCATTCATAGGACATAACTCATAATAATATAACCCTAAAACACACATTATTTGAATGAACTAAACTAAATTGAATGAGGCTCGGACATCTATTGTCAATTTTCATGTAAACCTTAGTGGCCCCATTTGTACATCTACCTTTTAGTTTGAAATACTTAATAGCCTTTCTAAATGTACATACTAGAGAAAAATAATACCTCTCCCTTATATGTATTATATATGGTAAATCCTTAAATAATACTACTTCCTACAATCACATTAATATGTATATGGTATGAAGAGTCCACCCTTTGGGACAGAAACCTTGCAAGAATTATATGTACACACAATATAGTGGGGGATAGAAACATAATATTGTGTTGGTGGTTGTATTCTAGTGTAGTCACAAAGGAAGGTTTCCATAATCTTTCAAAATAGTTGAGATAGCAACCTTTCTATAATTACAGACAATGAATTGGTCACATGCTCTTGATAGATTCTTAGGGAGGACAACTAATCTGTGTTGGAGAGGTAAGTATGTTCTTTAGACACAACAAATTAAATAACATGAGTGTAAAAAAAGAATAATGTTTTTAACAATGTAAGGGGGAGTCATTGTTTATTATAATTTGATGTTTTCTACAAAGAAAATAATTATTGAGAATTTTAAAGTAGAGGTAGATGTACAAATCACAATCCTAATTAAATTTTAAATTGATAGTATTTATGATTACCTTATGATATAAATGATTATTTGTTGGCAAATCTAGATTCTATCATTTCCCTAGCTTCAATAATGCATGTTGCATGGTTGAATTCTCATGAGCTACATCATATCAAGGAAAAAATCTTCAAGACCTTTCTCAACTTTGAAAGTGAAAATGAATTGGGGATGAGGTATTTAATTTGTAAACAAACCTTGGGATTATATGTTTAATCTAGAAAATATTGGTTTCCAACTCCAAAATCTTGGTACAATCCAAATGCACATGATGCATAGCATAGGAACAAATAGGAGAGTATAACACTTATATTGTATGCCACGGGTGGGGAAGAAATGCCAATGGGTTAAACTACAAACACATGTGTGTCATGTATTCATGTATTAATGTGCATGGTTGATGACATGATGGCGAACACCTTCATATATGCAATTGTAACTTTGAACTACAACAAGGTCATGTGCATCATACCTGAATCATGTAGGGTTGCAATTATTGTCAAGCACTAATAGTCAATAATAATAATCATGATGTGATGTTAGTACATTGTTGATACATAAATTTTATGAACTCCAATATATGTAGGTAATTGTGGCTACTATTGAGTTCTCTTTACTAACATTCAAGCTACAATAATATATTAAGGCTTACTTCTAGATCTATAAATACCAAGTTGATTATATGCTAATAGACACCTTGACAAGATGTAGGCCATAAATTCCACACTAACAAGGTTTATTTTTTATATGTCAAATGTCCTCTTACAATCCATTTATAGACAAACTATTTAAGTATTATGGTATATATTCTTAAAATATCAAACTTATATTTCATGTTACTGCTCACTGCTCACATGCTAGCTTCCCTCCCTTTGATCCCAATCATCCAAGGGCTCCTTTAAAACTTTCAAGTGTTAAGGAATGTGACCCTATTGTGAACACTTTCAACTCCACATACATTTATAGTTGTTAGATTGATGAATGATCTCACCCTCTAAAATTATAAAGGTCATCATTTCAAGTTTCAAAGTCAAAGATGATGTGTTGAATTATAAGAGCCCAAAACGAAGATTGTCTTAATTTGTAAGTGGTCATACACCAAGCCCTCCCAATTTTGCTCACTTTTGAACCACTTTAACATGTGTCTTTATTCATAACAAATAGTCCAATCCCATTATAACAATTGTCCTTCTCATGTCTATTCTTGAATACAAGCCTTCCCATATGCCACTCAAATGTAGGTGTCCATTATAAAAATTTGACCACATATACAGCTGACATACCTTAAAGCTTAAGGGCATAAGAGGCATAATCTAGGCTTCAAGGCTTTGTACGGGGATGTTTAAGGCGACTTGTTCCTACTTTTACAACTAAATTTATTAAACATAAGACCATCCAAATATAACTTGCATATCAATTGTATTCCTCCAATCTAAATATACAAATAAGGAAAAAAAATAGTGAAAGATTCATGATTGTGCAATTGTGTTTGGCGCAAATACATATCACCTAAATCTCATTATCGTTGTCACACAAGATCGTGTAGGTTTTCACTTCCTCTCTATAGTAGGTTGTGTTAAGTGTAGTTTTAGTTTCAAAAACCAATGAAACTTACTTGACATACTTGTTTGAAGCTCAAACAAAATATCACATAGACAACAACAACAAAATTAAAAAAAAAAAAAAAATCCAACATGGTGAGCTTTAAGATCAGACTCGGAATCGTCTTATCTAATGAACAATCACAAATGATGATGATTGTCATTCCAAATTTCATTAGTTGAGATGCAAAAGTTATGATATATTAAAAGAGAATTCTCCCTTTTTCTTCAACCCTCACAAAGTCCCTCCCAATTGGGTCGACCATTGAAACCAACTACGATAAACACATTTAGACACGTAGTCCAATCTCATCGGGACACGTGTCTTTACAATGCAATTTCTTAACCACAAGCCTTGTCATGCACCACTCCAAAATAAGCCTTGGATTAAAGAAGGTGACCATATGAAACCCAAGGACCTTAAGGGCCACTTCACACATGAGCCACAAGCCGTGACCTTGTAATGGTGAGGACCCTTGACTCTCATCCAAAGGCCGTACCATGGGTGTTGGGAAAGCCATTTTATGTAGTCTTTGGCCCTCAAGCATAGTGTGAAGTGAGAATGAACCATGTTGCGGGACCATTGCATATTTTGTTGGCGGAAAAAGAGGGGAGGATTTGGTTTAATATAATATGTCTCCAAGTATATCAATTTAAGATAACTACTTGGTGGTGTTTGTCTGTCCTGGAATTTGTCTTGGAATCTGTCCTGGAATCTGCCATGCAGTCTGTCCTGCTGGAAAAAATATTAAAAAAATCATGGTCTCCCGGAATTTGCGTCAAGCCCACCTCTTGGAGGTGGGCCTGACGCAAATTCCGGTAGACCATGCACCCTTATCCACAACTAGCCATGTAGGACTCCATGTAGACTTTTCATCCACGGACTTTCCTTTGGGCCTTTAGGCCTTCACCTCCTAGTGTGAAGTGAACTTGGACGGTCTCCGCCTTTTCGACCAATGAGAGCTCTTACATTGCCATGGTCAAGGGCCTTCAGCCTTGTGTGTGAAGTGGCCCTAAGTGATGGGGTACATGAATCCATTGATGCCCATGACAATTAATTAACACGTCACAAATGAATGCCTCGTGAGATCCCGAGAGTCCAATGATCCAACGGGCCATTCTACATCGTTGAAGGGAATTATTTATTGTGGAAGTGACACGATGTTTATTAAAGGTCCTAATTAACTATAACTAACTTATAAACCTGTCACCGGTGGACATCCATCGCTTCACCTTAAGTTTTGGAACAAATTGATGAGGAATCGAGTCCTGACAAAAGAATCACAACCAAGGACATCCATCCGCTTCAAAATAACCTCTTGTGCTCGTCCGATGATGTGAGGGACGATCTAAATTCTTAAGTGACAAAACGACTGTAGTTGCGCTAAATGGTCCTATTAGTGTGGGCTTCTAGTCAAGGTGGAATTAACGTGGGTCCAAGATCTTGGGTTGTCCTTGAGTCTTCATGAAAACCTGTGACCAATATATTGGATATTAGTTATAAGACAAAAGTAACAGTGTTTATGGTGTTTAGTGTCACATGTATAATAGTGTCACTCACCATATTTTGTTTGGGACGTATGCCAGGTTACACCAACGCTCAACACTTCACAATTAGTGTCACCTCATGATTCTCGGCATGAGTATGTTTAATAATGTTAGGAGGTGTATGCCTATGTTACACCATAGTGTACAAGTTGACTAAAGTGTACACAAATGACACTTGATATTGGTATGTTCAAACATATCTTCCTCTTGCATACTAGAACTTAAAGCACGACCCTTGCCATTAGTACGCTCAAAAATATCTTTCCTTTGCATACTAAAACACAAAACTATATCTCAAGTATCCCAATGTGCTATGCTACATCTTATGATGTAAATCATAAGATTATGTTATAGACTCCACATTATTCAGATCCATAACAATGTTTTGTGGGATTGACAATATTCCACAGAATAATCTCCACATTCAATTGGAATGTGGGGAATATTGTGTAGAATATTGTCAGTCCCACAAAACACTATTATAAATCTGAACAATGGTATGGACATTTATGACTAGATTTTTGTATTAGTTGCGGTTACTACTATACGAGAAGCTTTGTACTTACGTACATAACTCATTTGAGATCGGCTTGATCCAAGTGGAGATTTGGATAATCAAATTCACTGTATTCTTATTGAACTGACCAAGAAATATATAAGTGATGTAGCAATTCAAGATCGTTTTGTATGTAGATTCTTCATACCAATATTGACATTGTGAAATCGAAGATTCTATCATGTGTAGATCTTCAATCCAGCCTCTGTCTCTGGGTTCTAATTAAGTGGGAGATGTTATGAGAGAGAACATGGAGTGAATTGCATCCAGTAATTTAATGAAATGCACATGTGAAGAAGACCCACGAATTGCAACTAACCGTTTCACATGAAATTGCAGTGTCCTTCACATGCCCAGCCATTTGTGGTAAGAGTACACACCTGCCGAAGTACCAACCTAACATTCTTTTCAGTTAATTTAGTTCATAACCAACATTTATGAGCCTAAAGGGTTCACCCGACTCCTTCCCAAGCACCTTCACATTGCCACAACTCCACTCAAGCACCTTAATAACATAGGCGGGTCTCCTCCCCCTTCCCCCAACAAACTCACGTCTCATACGATACTAACCCTTAACTTCCCAAGCCTAAGGAAAGGTTGTTTTGATTGCATTTCACTCATTGCTGGTTATGGAACTTTCATAAGTTCATAAGACAAGTCTTGAGGTTAAAATGAATTTATCTGAAGGATTTTGAAACATGGGAGATGAGCTATTTGTTGGGGAAAAAATGGGCATGAATAACCATGTGGATTTTTAGATTATAACAATTGAAGGAAGGGATGCATAAGAAAACAACATGTTTTATCCTTCCCAAAGTCCTTTGACCAATCAAATTCACCTAAGATATGCGATGAATGCTCGTGCGATCTAGTAGAGGGGAACAATTCAATCGTTAAGTGCTTTCACAAATTTTCGTGCCAAAATGTGCAAACCACAATGGGCTAGCCACCTTGCAGTTGGAGTTTGTAAATTGTTCCATATTTCTAACCACATATATCCTAAGAATTCCATAAAAATAGAGAGTGTCCGAACCT
The DNA here is from genome assembly GCA_950295325.1 of Polytrichum commune. Taxonomy (NCBI): domain Eukaryota; kingdom Viridiplantae; phylum Streptophyta; class Polytrichopsida; order Polytrichales; family Polytrichaceae; genus Polytrichum; species Polytrichum commune. The sequence continues at coordinate 20,014,501 of OX485808.1, read as the reverse complement.
TAAATTGAACAATTGATGTGAGCACAAAGACCACTTTTACATGAACATTAAAAAATAAATAGCTTTACCAAAATCGACATTATGGATGTTCATGCAAAGTTTGCATTGGAGTGGTAACCATTGGTTAAAGTCAACACCCTCACATGAGCTCCCAACACAACAAAAACATGAACACTTCCCACTTTGAGTTTTATTTTTTCCCACATTCTAATCATCTCCAAATTGCACAACTCATGTGTCTATGGGTAGATATCCATGTTGACTTGGTGTTTGTAGTTATTTTGATTGCAGATGAATGAGTTGGGTGGGGTTAATGTAGGGAAGAAATCATCCATCAGCCAAAAATGGGTTGCTTGGGAAGTTGAGGATTAAATACTTGAATACTATGAGATGATTAGCACATCCAATAGCCATTTATCGCTCCTCTAATCATTTGCTCATATTTTGGAGTTCATAAGAATAATCTATTCTTAATCAATAATGTGAGGATTCACTTTCTTTTTTAAATGGTTATACATGTCTTCTTAAGTATGTTGATTATTGAACCTATAATAGTTAACATTTTTTTAGAATGTAGTCCCTTTTTTTCGAGCTCGTATTTTTTGGATGTCCGTTCTTGGATCCATGCCTAACCACAAACTCCTCCAATATTGGTGTATGATCAAGATAAGTAACGAAATTAGGCATGCTCACTTTACGTTACAAGATCCACTTGAGCCAATATCAACATTGAGATGAATTCAAACCAATAGTTGTTTCATGTGGGAACGCTAGAGTTTATAACTAAAACACATAAAAAGCTTGTGTAAAGCATGGCCTTGTTATGTGAATATTATTGACATGGCTTTCATCTTAGATTCTATCACCTATGGAACCAAAGGTCTCACAAACATGTTGGTTTGAAGGTGCACCCCCATTTGTGATGATATCTCCATTATCACTATGAAATTAGCCTTTGGAATTTGTTGGTGGAGGAGAGGGGAAGGGGACCAAGTGGGTGGATTTAACTGATGCTATGTTATTAGATAATTGAGTCGATCATGACTTGTGCAAACAAAGCAAGATAGGTTGGGCTAGGTTAGGTAGGCAAGTAAAAGTGGATAAGCTAGACCAAATGGCAAGTAAAGTTCGGTATGCTAGGATCGCATGTGTGGGTGTCCTTGATAACATGACAATATGTCTTCATTTACATAGGGTCCCTCCATGCTTCCTATATAGACTCTGTCATGTTTCTTAGTTCTGACTTTGGCATTGCACAAAGTCCATGTATTGGCTTGTATTGCCCAAAATCTTTTGGTAGAGGTAAGTGGCAATCTAGCAATGTGACACTGGGAAGCATGGCAACCAATCTCCAACACGGATGCGGTATGGACCACAACATGCTCCAAAGAATTCAATGATTCTTCATTGCATGCAAAACATACTATTGGAGGCTGATTCGTTTTGTGGCATGGAGTTTCGTCAACTTTGGTGGATGTTGTGCATATAAATTCACTAATAGTGAAGTGCCAATAAAATAACCAACCACTTCAGTTATTCCGATTGGCATGGATGGTTGACCTTCATCACACATCCACTGAGAAATGATGTTCAAACCTAGAGAATAACGAGGACAATCTTGCTCTAGCCATGAGGGCCATGAGGGCTCACAATGAGAATAAGAGGTGGGCGCTTTAGAGGTGGGATGATGAGGTGAGAGTTGTGGTAGAGACCACGCCATTGTGGTGTGTATGATTGATCAAAAATATAGTGTGCAATTTACCAAAATGGTGGAATTCTAGTGATGGATGCAATAACTATGTAGAGTAGAGGGGTGGGTATGGATCACATATTGCCCCAATATTAGGAAAATTATGATACTTCCAACAATGACTTAGGATTGAGCACTCTCTAAGCATGTTGGGGTTAGACTTGAGAACATTTTGAAAGTGTCCATCCATGGGCCTACTTTGGACACTTCCAAGAAATCACCTGCTTAAATCAAACAAAAGATTGTAGATATAAATTCTGAATTTTGGAACATATATGCAAGAAGGTAGAAACATTGAATTTATGAAGTTGAGTCATGTGAATTAAATAGGAATGAAGAAATTAAAGATAGCCAATAATATCCAATCATCACATGAAGAACACATAAAACATGAGATAAGCCTATTTGATAACCACTTTGAGATCACTTTCACGTATCCAACATATTAAAAAACAAGGCAAACTTGTCTGAATGTGGTAGACCATTTTGTTTCCATTGTCCAACACCCAAGTAGGCAAAGGGTTGACTAACGTTCTCAATGTCTGAGGAAGGTCCATGGCTCGAAGGATGACTAATGTTGTCGGAGTTCACCCCGTCCATGGTTCTGTCTAGTCAAGCAAGCTATGGGCACCAACGTGGGTAGGACAAATAAAGTATGGTTTGGGCACTGATGTGTGGGCCAGGGGCGGCATGTTCTTAGGTGGATAGAGCTCGATAGGGGTGCTTTAGCGTCTAGCGCAAAAGATTACGTCCCTAGTCTAAGTCCATTATACACTACGTCCCCGGGACAAAGGCTTTTAAACAACAATGTGAATTTCTCTTGGTCATGACTTTGGACCGCCAACCATTTCCACAAGAAATCATAGATTATTTTTTCTCACGGCCCTTGGTCTCATGTGTCAGAAAGGCCCTTCAACCAACTTGAAGATGAAGCAACACCATAATTGACTCCAGTGACAACATTGCAATCATCTTTACTTCCTTTTCATTCTATTGTCACATGAAATCTTCAAACTTCAAGATAAATGTGACCTTCAAATGTTTATTACGTGAACATGTCGATTGACAGTAACAAAGGCTTTGTGTGTATAACAAGAAAACGGTAGAACCGTGAGGCTCTGTCCTTTATTATGAAAGACTACAATTATAGTTGTCCACTTTGCTCATGCCAATCCATGACTATTTACTATACCAAACCTTTCTTGGATTTTGTGCACCTTCTTCTCAAATGCAGGTCAAGGATTTTGATATCACCCGAAATTTTTAGAATAAATAATCAAGAACTGCCGAAATAACTATAGTTAACTAGATTTCTTTCAATGTATTTTAGGGATCAATTATAATTCTATATACACATATACATACATACACACATACACATACACATACACACACACACACACACACACACATATATATATACATATACATGTATAATTATAGTTAACATCCACATTAAATAAAGTGGACCAAAAATAACAAGAACAAGTAACGTCCAAGTGTGAACGCAAAGTGGTTAGGAAATTTTCTCTTGAAACGAAGAAGTTGATGCATAGCCAATAAATACAGAAAATATGACATACAACACGTGCGTGACGCAATCAAAAACAGCTCCGTTATTACAACATTCGAGAGAGGACTTGGTAGTTACTACAGCTCAGGTGCTTTGATGTTCTCATAGTATACTGTATATACAAATAGGCTACAAATATGATATAATAAGGTGCCTACTTAATAAAGTATATGCCAACATTGCCTGCACCTTGGGGTATATTATGTGACTGCACCAAGTCACATATAACTTATATGAGGCTTGAGCCCCAATAAATTTCCATAAACTCGTGAGATGATCACTTAGTATCCAAAAATCCAAATAAATGTGTATTATAAGCTAGTAGCAGCTTCCCACCCTCCTAGGTTGGAACCTTGGCATTAAATTAAGACCTAATTCCACCCTAGTTTGAGTGCTGTATATATATCACTACTAGGATTGCAAGGCCAAGGTGAATTTTTTTATGATTCCATTTATTTATTTTTGATTGAAAATGGCTAATATGACTATAGGCAATATATTGACTAGATCGGACACCTCTAGTCAAATGCATGTTATTGGGGTCATGTCGCAATGACCATGGTCATTTTCACACTTTTTATGCGGTGATCTCATTTTGACACCTTGGGCATTATGTCAAATGCAAGTGTGTGTAGTACCCACAATCCTAATTATAAAAATATTTGCCCACTTTTGTGCATATATAAACACTTTGTAAGCTTCTTGTTGTTTGACTCCGCGACCATGGCAAATATGTAATGCCTAAGATAATTATGAGAAAGACAAAATTTCAAGCATGTCAAATAGCTTGGAAGGTTTCCAAAAACAATATATAGACCCGGTAAAGGTCAAAGAGTCTACAATTAGTTTTCCAAAAATAATAAATTCATATGCAACCAACATAACTTCGTGAAGTATTTAAGAAACGAGCCCTTTAGGCAAGTTCAACAGCTTGAATAAATTCCAAAAAATACCATAGATTTGAAAACCTATAAAGGGCTTACATAAGTATTTTAAAAATAAATAAATTCATATGCAACCTAAAGAGTTTTACAAAGTTATTTAAAGAAACAAGCCTTTTAGGCAGGTTAAATAGCTTGAAATTCTCCATAGATCTAAAAACATATAAAGAGTGTACATAATTATTTTAAAAAATCCATATGCAACCTACACAAGTTTGCAAAGTATACAAAAATTCAATGCAACATTTGCGCAACAATCATGTATGGTAACTATGTATAATAAGTATGTGCAATAATTATGTACAATAACTCCATCACCCAATAACTACATTACCTACTAGTTAAGTGCAAATGTGATGTGAGTGGACTTGATGGCTAAGGATTTGGTCTAAATGATTAAATCATCTACAATGCTACATAGCTTGGACCCATGCCGTCCCGGCACTTGCACATGTGCATATGAATTGTGAAGGGGAGGCCACACACATTCCGAAACATTAATTACTTTCAAAATGGAGTTTGGTAATACCATGTCCACACTAGGACCAACAGTTGGCCCACACTAATGGGACAATGTCCTTCTTGATGGGAGTTTTTGTCTTGTATACAATGGCGAAACCGCAGTACGTTGCATCCAATGAGGTTATTGTAAGTAGGACGAAAAGTCCTTACTGGTAGCAATAAATTTTGGAAAGAGGTGAACCTTTCCCATCAAAAGGGAATCCTCCTACTCTCTAGGACCAACAATTGGCCCTAGTGTGTAGGGCTAATTTTTCACAAAGTTTTTGCCCGTCCACGTCCAAAAACCTTGAATTGAAAGGCAAAAAAAATCGCAACCCGTCCCAAAACCGGTAATTTCTAAACCAACCTGCCCATGGAAAGGTTAAGGAAAAAACAACCCGTCCCAAAACCGGTTTGAAAATGAAAATACCCGTCCCACAAGAGGTATAAATAAGTCTCTTACAATATTGGTAAAAAATTAGAAAAAAAACAAAAAAACCGAAAGATGTCGACATGTGACTGGTTGCACTTGGAAACAATAGGATCTTGACAAATTATGCCTTCAATGTTTGTCAATTATCTGTCTGTTGCTGTCAATTCTTATATTTCCAGTCCACCCCATTCTATAGCACTTGATGAATTAATGAATGCAGGTGAATCAAGCACTTCAAGATTGATATTTTGATTGGGCATTAGTGGCTTGATTGCATTATGCTTATATTCACATGTCATATATGACATAATGTAACTGACATTTGTACCATTTTTTTGGAAAAAATTATCAAAAAATTGTTATTTTTAGAATCCGTCCACTAGAAATGTTTTTTTTTATGAACATGTCCTTGGACATGTTAGGGACCTTGTGAAAAATGACCACTACTAGTGTGGGCATGGTATAAGCCAAAGCTTAAAGAGTTTTAGCCTTTTTATGTGCCTAATTCTGAGGAGTTTGGTTTCAAGGTTGGTCCCTCTTTTTTGGTTCGAATCGTCCATTTCCAACTTTGGTCATAGAAACGAGATTTTAATCCTTGCAAAACTGTTGTCTTGGAACGGAGTCGAAAAAGAATGTTTATACCCTATAAAAAGGGACCAACCTTGAAATCAAGCTCCTTGAAGCTAGGCACATGTCAAGGCCCAAAACCTTGAATTGCTTTGGCTTAAGAAGAGTGATCACATACATTAGCAATACGATCATTTGTTGAGAACTTAACTTAATCATGAAAATATACAATGTATTAAAATATTATGCGTAAATAAAAAAGTGAAATTAAAATGTAAATCGAATAAAACCTCCCTCCTCCCTATCCCACTAACCCCAACTTACCTATGAATCAACCTATGCCCCAGATTCTCATCCAATTCTCATCCAATTCTCATGCCCTTGATCTCACCTTCCCCCAGCTCGGCCTGGCCTTTCCCTTCCCTTCCCTTCCCATGTTGAATGTTTGTTTATTATGGGAATATGCGACCTAGGCAACTTGTATGCATTGGTGAAATTTCCTGCAAATTTACAATGCCATAATTTAAAGGTTTTAGTGACTCATGATGATTTTCACCGACACGTGACAATTGCCTGGGACTCATATCCTTGTAGTGGTGGTTGGTGACAAAGAGACGTGACACATGAGTTTTACAAGCTGTCCTCAACCATACAACAAAGCACTTTCACATTTTTCTTGAATGTCACAACACCGTTCATGGTATTTAGTGTCACTTAAATTAATGAAATCACTCTAGTATGCTATGACGTCTTGCCATATATCATAGTTTATCTTACCAATGAAGGTCAAATATGTTGTTTGAGCATCATAGAACATAAACAACTCAACTTAGTTAATTATTACACCAAGTTAAAAAATGATAACGTTGTGTAATTTTAAATAGTATTCGACATTAAATACCATGAAAGTTGAAGTGTATATGAAGTTTAGTTCTTTTGGCTCAAAGGTTACTTGATTGGCCCCACATGAATTCTATGAGTTGCTCTAAGCAAGGGGATGAAAGTAAGCAACTGCGCTCATTTTTCTTCTTCTGTAGAGTGCAAATGGACTCCCCAATAGACTCCCTTTCCTCCTCTTTTTCCACAGGCATAAAATTAAGAGAGCAATCAATAAACCACAGACAACTCTACCAATGCCCAAAATGCATGATAATTATTTTGGAGAATATTGAAGATGCAAATTGTTGAGCTCTTAGCAACCCACACCAAAAGATATTGTTGGCAAAGATTGTGCGTGGATAGCATTTCTTGATACCAAGACCCTACAAAGGTACCTACAAAATGAAACAAAATTCTATTTTATTTTTTCAAAATTATGTTTGAAATTATGATGCAAGGAATATGGGTGTGGGTTGACACCAATAGAGAACACACTTAATTGCACTTATGTGGTGCAATTTAGGTATTCCAAAATCTATTTATTTGAATATGGAAATTAAAGCATAAAATGAACAATGACACATTGAGAACAATGATAGAAGCATAGAATCTTAGTTGTAAAGTTGTGCATTTATGTTATGGCATTTTAGAGGCATTTTAGAATGAAACATTCATGTGAAGCTAATGAGAGTGATAGATGGGTCTTACTTGACTATTTTTTTTCCATCTGGTTAGTCCAATTCTCTTCGGATTTTAAACACCTAGTTAATACAAGATGATTAGCGAATCCAAATTGAGGTCAAATTTTGTGCACACAATCCAATCATTTTTAAACATGGATCTTTGGTGTCTACTCTTAGATTCACACCTAACCACACACCATTCAAATACATGTGTCTACTTATAAATAGGTTATCAAATTACCTACTAGTGTATAGCCAAGGATGTGTGGGCAAATGTTGGTTGCGTATTGAGACAATAATTCAAAGAGTGTCATGATGGAGAAGGAATTTGAAGTCACTCGAAATACTTGTGAGGGTGGAAATCCAATCCAATTGGTTTCCATCTCCCACTTTGTCTTGTGGAGTCTTATGCTAAAGTAGGTGACTTAATTAAGTCCAATAATGTCATAGCTAATATCACACCATTTTCTTTCATGGATTTGGAACGCACAAAGTGGTGGGTTGCCCCTCGCACAAAGATGCTCAATCAAGCATTTCGTTCAAATCCTCCCATAACCCATTCTCCTCTTGGGAGCCTAGAAACGTGTCATGGAATTAGGCGAGGAGATCCTTTGCTCTCTCAACATGAGACATCATGAAGATGCCTTTACGAAGTGGGCCTCTAGAGTCTCGAGTTTTTGCTTTATTGTAGACTAATGTGTCCTTATTTGGTGGCCTTTTGCATAAGTCCACCTCAAATCAACTTTGATGAGAATGTTTACATGTTGGACATTTTTTTTCTTATATGAAGTGGGTCCAAGTCCACCACGGAAATGCCATGTGAGTGTCAAAGCCTAATAGGTATGGGTCCATAATTTTTGTGGTTTCCAATGATGGATTTGGTCAACCATAGTCGTGTCATGGTGGTTGGCAGATACTTCATGTGAGTACATTTGGCATGGGGTATGTTGAGAGAAAAAATGTACATGCTCATTTGGAATACAATACGGAGGTGGTGAAGACAATACTCCCACAAATATATTTTAACCTCCAATTTTGACTTGGAAAGTGCAATTATGTTTATGAGTACACTTCAAAAAATAATTGACATAAAAGTTAACTAAGACAATTTTTACTCATAAACCATAGCGATTCACAAACACCTTGTAAATAGATGTTTGGCAAGGGCTTTGCAATACTTTTGTTGATCACTTGTTTAGGATAAATAGCATCCATCCCAAATCAAAGTTTAGACTTTGTGGATTCTTACATGTATTGGAATTGTATCCCACTATATAAAACATGGAAGTCTCTAATGTGTGATATATATTGTTTTATTCCCATTACATTTGTTGGCAAGCGCATCTAAACGATCGTATATGAAACTTGAGATGCATAAAACATGTATTTGAATTACATGTCATGTTTGGATAGTTATGCAAAAACAATCATATAAGAATGAATTTACTGATCAATTATACCTACTTATATTAGTTGAATTTTAACTTTAAATTCAAACATGTGTCATATGTGCCATTAGATTCAAAAGCATGTGCTCGATCTATTGATGTCACATATGACTATCGTTTCATATAATGTTCGATATGAGTTTTATCATATGAAATAAAACAACACTCATTGGGTTTCCAAGTTAATGGTTGGTTTATACTTGTCTTTAGTTTATACTTAAAATATTAAAATATTAAAAAGTCTTTCTGAGTGGAAATGCCATAGTTAATCCTACTAAACGTTTAATTTAATCCAACACAAACTTAGTTGCCATGAAGTAGGTAACTTAAACCCCTTTAATATAGTCTTTCTACTCCAATTCAATATAAGATGGCCTAAAAACTAATATGATCTTATAAATATTTTAACTATTCTAAACAAAAGATAAGGATAGAAGATTTTTATGAGCTGCCTCATGGAATTACTTATAATTACATGTAATTTTTTTGTAATGAAACAAGAGTGACTAGATTTAAAAAAGAGCATTCAAAATCTATCCATGAATTTAAAAGTCATAAAAAATAAACACTCTATCTAGCTTAGAATGAAGCTACAAAATTAACAGTGTTAAAACAAAGGTTGTTTTATGAAAATACCTATAACTTCTAGGCATAGTGTTTTTTTTAAAGACTACTTTTGTTGGAAATAAAACTATAAATCTATCTATACATATAAGACATGTTAATATTGGACCTAGACGCTAGCTATATGAGCTTTTGAAGTCAACTATCTTTTTTGGCTGAAGATCATTACCTAATGAGACATTTTCAAGAGACTAATTTTTACCTATTAAGAAAAGAAGAGGAATTAGAATGAAAAATTAATATAATAAATTAATAAATAATTTTAAAATAAGTACAACAACTCCACTCCTCCTTAATAAATACTATCATTCAAAATTACTAAATAAACTAAGTAGTAGGTCCTTCAACTAGGGTAGATTGATCGAGGTTGATGGCGGTTGGAGTTGAAAGAAACAAAAGCTAGAAGTGAAGGAGTTTGGACCTCTGGAGTAGTCTCTGAGAAGATTTTGGACTTGACCAACCCTTAATATTTATTTCACAAGCTTCACCGATCTTCACTCCATCCTCCCCAACTAGGGGTTGGATACTTCATATTTTAAAAAGTCTAAAACGTTTAGTTTTTTTCTTGGTTAATTGAAAACCTCCAAAAAAAATTTAAACCGACCAAAAAACGTTTTTATTTGCAATTGAACCAATCAATATCAATGGCATGAGTTGAACATGGATAAACCTATCACTGGTTGATGGCCATGGATCCTTACAACCTCTCACATATCCTCTTGGAAAAAGTAATGTGAGAAATGATAATGGTTATCATTTTATGATGCAACATAGAAAAAAAGTAACCTCTATCTTAATAAATATATAAGAAAAAATACAAATTAAATTAAATTAAATATCAAGGTCTGAATAAAAATCAACACCTTCATATTCGAGGTTTTCATATCATATTTTTTAGGGTTAAAAAATAAAAATTTGAACCTTTTAAAATTCTTTCATAAAACAATGGCTTCAACCAAAATAAAGCTACGATCAACATGCATACCTTCAATTGCAACACGTTAAAAATTCTAAGTTTTTTGTTTGTAAATTATTACAAAATTTTATTTTCATACAATATTGAATGGAAATGGCTCAATCGTTTTAAGTGGTATTTATAAATTATACCATGGTAATATTTGCAAGAACAAAAAAATTAACATGTTTCCATTTAAGTGTGTGATTCCAGCTTCTCATGAACCAAAGATCTAAAAATATTCATTTCACGTCATTTTTTAGATCTTATAAGCATAAAATTCTTTTATAAGAAAATGAGAATCATAAACTTGCCATGGTTTGTTAGAAACCTAGATATTTTCCTCGAGCTAATAATATTTCTTTTCTCTAGTGGCGTCAAAATTTGTTTGTTTGCCCTAAGACACTCTCATGACTCGCCACCCATACTTCAAATTGAAAATTGATCTGCATGATACATTTTGAGGTAGAGGTGTGTTGTTAGAACTGTTGTTATCATCATCATCATCATCATCATCTTGATCACCAAATTCTAGGTTTAATTTGCTTTTGGTTTTGTTTGCCTTGAGAAAGAGGTTTGTTCTGCAGACACATTGTTACCATATTGTCGAGCCAATTGGCATACATTGACTAATTAGTGGTTGGTTAGATTGCCATTCATTTGTTCTTTCGAGGCTGTTGTAAGTAGTAGTGTTGGTGGTTGAATCCACTTTGTAGGTTGGCAACAATCTTGAGTTTTCTTTTTGACTTTGCTCTTTGTTTAGTGAACCATTAGTTTTGATGAAGCATTTGTTGTCTAAACTGGGCCGTGGGTCATGCAAATTACATTTGTTGCTAGCACAATCATCATCATATTGTCATCGTTACTTAATTCTACGTTTTTTTTTGCTTCAAGGAAGAGTTTTGTTTTATATGCACGTTGTCACCATATTGTTTGTCCCTTCCTCTCGGTATTGGCCATTCCACATGCATCAGCTAGTTAGTGGTGGTTAGCTTGCCAATCATTGGTTCTTCGTCCAAGGCTCCTCAAGTTTGAGTTTGCATTTGCTTTGCAAGTTGGGTGGCAACAATTTTGGTTTGTCTGTCGGCCTATCTCCTTCAATTGAGACTTTGTTGTGGTGAAAGCTTTGTGGCTTTTTTCAAACTAGGTGTTCTTGGGTCACGCAGATTCGATGTGTTGACAAAGTTTGATGTAAAGAAACAGTGCTATCGCAGAATACTAGCAGGCCAAGACGAACGGTGCCAAGAACCTCATGTAGACACGCATCAGCATGGCATAGGGCTCTGGAGCCCATCTCCACTCCACAGTGACACATCTAGCATGGGATTAGATGGCATGTCTAAATATCTCACATGTCATTTATCAACTGTACTTACCCTCATTGCGCACTTTTTGAGTATATGCTTCCTTGAATAGTTGATGAGAGTAGGTCACTCATCTACACAATGCAAAGATGGTGGAGTGTGTTATAAGCTTTTATTACATCTTTTAATTCGCTTACCATGCAATGTTGTTTAATACATGACCCCGTAGAAGAGGTTGAGGCATGTACCCTTGAAAGCTTGCTCTTTCTTTGCTTCTTTGGATAGGTTGCGTCCCCATTCTTTGCCCCAATTCTCCCTTATTTTAGCCTTATGAAATTTAGGTTGCCACCTTAATTTGAATGCAAGTGAGACATGTCATTTGGATGCCATATGTATATCTAATATTTGGCATTCTATTTTGTGTCTTGAAGATAGCAAGTGGTTGACACTATTGTCACATAACCAAAGTCTTGAAGATGATGATCAATACACAAATAACCCAAAGCACACAAACCCTTGGTTTCTAGATAGGTAGGTTACAAAGTCAATCAATTACAAAATTGGCTCCATTTTGTTCTACCTGTGGCTATATTGGGACTCATGTGGGAAATTCAATTGACTTTATCCGTCTTATTTAGGTTTCTTTGTGGTTTGCAAGCAATCTATCCTATAATCGATTCAACTCAGTACAAAAAGTTATTCATATCTTTAGTGTAACTACTATTGTTCTGTCAACCTCAATGCAAGTGTTGTGAAAGTGTGAAGTTCACAAGTGTTTTTTGTATCCTTGACATGCACCAATGCTCATGGTGGGTTATTTATGGAACTTGCATATTCAAAGTGCGGAAAGGTAACAACAATCTATCTTCTCATGTAGCCGTCCGGTGACAGTTGACCGACTACTGATGTTGCTCCAGGCCCCCAAGACCCAGATGTCGGCTCCCAACCCTTCCACCAGCAGTTTGGCAATGGGCGGTGGTCATCATCACTTCCTTGAAAGCCCTTTGGGCCCACTAAATCAGGGTCTTTCTTTGTCCTCATCCATAGGAGGAGGTTTTGTTAGCTTGGAACAACCACAACCGCAACCACAACCACAACCGGTGACAGTTGACCGACTACTGATGTTGCTCCAGGCCCCCAAGACCCATATGTCGGCTCCCAACCCTTCCACCAACGGTTTGGCAATGGACGGTGATCATCATCACTTCGTGGAAAACCCTTTGGTCCACTGAGTAAGGATCTTTTGTTGTCCGCATCCACAAGAGGAGGTTTTGATAGCTTGGAACAACCACAATCACAACCACAACCCCCAGCGTCGTCAGTTCCTACTCCCAGTGTACGAGGGCTGTCGAGCGACTCTGGCCGTGCTTTTTTTTTTTTTTGGTCTTGTCATCGCAGTCGTGGGCCACTTGCCCACCCCCACGCCATGTCGAGCTTAGAGCAGCTCATGGCGGGTAGCAGTGAACATAGCAATGGGGGGCCGTCTTCCCTTCTCCCTTCTCCCACCACCATTTGCAACTTCCTCCTGGTGGGGCATCATCGACATCTACTCATCATTAACAGCAGCACCAAAGCTACGACAAGCTCTTCCAGTCTGGAGGCGGTCTCAACAAATCCTTGGGCCTGAATTGTGAGAACGACCATATTCGCAGTACCAACAACAACTACCTGGCTGGGCTGGGAGGGTACGGAGGGGCCAACTCCATGATTGTTCTGTTGCAAGCGGGTCAAGAGTATCAAGAATAGCTCAGGTCCTACTTCAAATCACCACCATGCCCGTCCAACGATCGATCTCATGTAGATGCCCTTAGCTCACCAGGTTCCCCCTCACAATGGACCACATTCACATGCGCAAGTATCCAGTGGCCAGTACATCCGAGTTCACGTGCCTGCGGCCCTTTGGATCTTCCATTTTCAGCACAAAGCAGATGCTATGAGGAAGATATATTGTCTTACCTTGGGATGATATTGCCATGTCATGAGGAAACTCGAGTCAAGTGTGCTCCAGGGACCGAACCGAAATCCTGGATCATTTCGGGGTTGAGTTCTGTTTGCTCTCATTTGTTGAGACATGAGGTTCTGCTGCAGCATTGTGTTGCTCCATTGTAGGAAATGGATCTTCTCCTGGAGGTCTTCAGAGGAAAACTTTACTCTTGTTGGAAGGTTGGTAAGGTGTGGTTTTCCACAACTAGAATAGGGGGGGTGAAAAACCGGTTGCCGAAACCCTTGTACTTTTGTACCTTATGTAGACAACACAATTTTTTTCTTTTCTTTTTTCATTTGTAGTCACGATTACGATGAATGGCTGTTACTGAAATTTGTTCTGTACTCCAGTCTCATTAATTGTCTCACTTGCTCAGTTCACTGCAAGGGCGCATGTGCAAGAATATTACAGGTTTTACAAGTAAAGTCTGCATTCCCATTGCATGTTTCCCTGTCTCTCCACTTCTGTGTCTGCCACGTAGAGGTACTTGCAGGAATCACTGAATACATTCGCGACCTACACTCTATATGATATGTATTGTCACTTACTATTTGGATTTACACGGTCCTACATATTTTTACCATTGGTGTAATCTTTAACCAAGTGAAGTTGTTGATGTTTTCTATAGTGTTCAAACAACCAATTTAACATTTGTTGCTAAAATGTAAGATGCCCAGTAAATAGATATAGCACTGCGTAATTCCAAATAGGAAGTGACACTAAATAGCATATTTAGTGTAGTTTTTACCTTTGTTTGACTTTTCCTTCATATTATCTCAGTCAATGGAATCCATGTTGTGGGTATTCCTGCGCACAGGCAATAAGCATCTGTTGTATGAAGTGGAAGACTTGGTGACTGACAATTGGTTTCATAGAATTGGATGTCTGTTTTTGCTACTTTTACAAGGTGGATAATTTGAGATGCTATATTAAAAGCTGGCATTTAGGCAGCGGGGGATAAAGGGAACTCAAATTTTATGTTTATAATTCAAGTGTTAGAGAACTTCTGTGCAGTTAAAAAGACTTGATGATTATTGAGAACAACCAATCGGCTACCACAAATGTAATCTCGGTTACATGAAATATCCAACTTACAATTTATTTCAGATCGAGGTAATTCACTGAATAAGAAGAGCAACCACCAAAGCAGAGGAGGCTGGCAGGATAAGGAGTAACCTCTGGAGTGACACCTGTATTCTCAAGTGCGCAGCACAAGTGGTAAAGCATTGAAATAGTGTTAGGATGAATAGGCATGTACATGTTACGAGCGTAAATTTATCAAGAATCCATTAATCTCATAACTGAACTCTTCTTTTTGAAAGGATATTAAGAATTCGCTGGGAATCTAGTATGTCCAAAGTGCTTGTGCACTACAATAGGGTCCAGCTCTACCTAATATATCAAAATTGAACTAGTTGCTTGAGAATATGAGATCCACAAATCACTCAAGGCTGTTTGCTACCTTTTGTCGCAGGTGGCAGGTGGCAGATTGCAAATGGCATTCTTGATATCACGAGTGTTGAACGTGTCATAACGGCTGGTGTGATAACGGCTGGTTCGATTCCCTCCGTAAGCAATCTTGTTGTATCCTTTAATACACAAGGCCCCTCTCAAACGCAAGATATTCAGGTTAAGACATTGTCAACCGCAAATCAAAAGCTTTGTAGAGCCTATCAAGTTCATTGCATCAAGTCTCGGCGACTAAGTAATCGATACTCCATGTTAGGGAAAAGTGCATCTATGCTTTACTACAGTCAGTCTACACCCACTAATGCCCAAAGACTGAATCCCATGAAGCAGCAGTGATTCAAGTACAAAACATTCATTTTTGGTATCTGCAGCTAAGCTGGACTCAGTTTCGAGATGGTTTTTGGCGATAAAGAGGAGGGTGGAGAACATCGAGGGACCAATCCCAATGAACACCTGCATGAGCTGCCTTTCTATGGGGATGCTTCGCATTTAATCAACAGAATTCAGGGATGGAAATATTCTCACCACTCCTGGATGGGAGTTGCGTGTCGCCTTATGAACTTGAAAGACTGACCTAGCTAGCTACGCTGATATGCCCAACCCTTTCTGGAGATTTATCATGATTACATTGACCGTACTGTCTGACATTTATGACGTCTATAATTTAGAAACTTCCAGCTTGAATAGAGAACAATTATGCTAAAAAACCGCTGCCCTTCGCCAATAGAGGAGCAGGGACAATAGAGGAGCAGTGGCAATAACAGTCATGTAGAGCAGCAGGTGTGCATTAGCTTCAATGAGGCTGGCAGTTCAATAAATGAAGGTTTTGATAGTATATTGGAGTTTTAAAATAAGGCTGCCGCAAACAGCTTGTCTGGAAAATTGAAGAGTGATTGTCTAACCCTGTCGGCAGCCCATATCAAGAACCCTTCCAAGGTGATTATACTTCAGCAGAAGTCAAAAGTGAAACACAGGAGCGATCTGTATTGAACTATATAACTTCTGTAATCTCAGGACAGGAAGCTACGTAGGAGATAGGATGTTACCAAAATTTCTTCCCCTAAAAGTATGTGCACATGCTTATGATTCTAGCTTGAAGACAGCGAGAAGCAGTATGTCTGAAGGTCACATTTCTCATCCATAAGAGCAACTGCACGGCATTTGCATAACTGCCGCAAGGTCCCCTTGTGTGCAGATGTGGGGAAGATGGCCACATGCGTTGGAAAGGTCCAGAAAGCTTCTCACACCATGAACTCATAGGAGAAATGGTCAGACCTGCAGCCACAGAAATGCGAATTACATTGCAGACGATTTTCCCCAAACTTGCAAGTTTGAGAGATATCAGTGATAAAGATGAGAAATGAAAACCAGTTAGCAAACAATGAGCTGCAGGTCACTATCCTACCTACTCATGAGCTCCTTGGAGGTTTCTGCACAAGTCTAAAAAGCACGCGGTTAAAGTCCATGAGTCAGTGTTTAGGGTATGAATATCCAGTGAACTTCAATGGTGTCTTTACTTTGTTTCTTACGTGACAAATTCTAGAAATTCTAAGTCAAAAGTATGATATATTGCGAGGCTTATCACAGGAATGAATATTACTGCGGTGATCCAGACGAAGCCTGCTTCGACACGCCCTTCGTGAGGAATTGGAATGTGAAGTGAGAATACCTTTTTTACTTGATATCAGTACAAGTCGAAAGAGTGCTTCATGAAGTTGTCCAACCTTGTAAAGCTATGATAAGGGTATATATAAACCAAACAACAATGCAACAGCGAAATGGAATGTGAAGGAACAGAAGTGGAGAGGAGAGCATACCAGATACAAAACATTCATAGATATGTGTGTACTGCTGCTTACAAAAGATTGTGGTGCGACTCATAGATGGATGATGGCCCATAATTATGTCTCGGAGCCTGGAGCTCAGGGTACTTCAGATCAGGGCTATCCACTGTACTACCACCGCCACGACTGTTGTTATCTCCCCCTGAATCAGTCCCTGTGTTATGCTGCTGCATGAGCTCTATCTGTGCGTGTCCGCCCTGTCCGTTTTGGTTACTTCCGCCATTGCCAGGATTCCCCCCCGCCTGGTTGGAGGTCTCAATCAGAGCTAGCATTTGATGGCCAGATTCCAACTCGCTACTTGGAGTTATGTTATTCAGAGAGGAGGACGGCCCAAAGTGATTTGACCCAGCACGTGGAGTCTGTCCTCCTGTCATGCTGCCAAGCATCCACTCTGGGCTGGCTATATCACGTGATGACTGAAGAGGAATCAAATTCTGGTTCGACGGAGAGAACACCTGAACATCGTGTTCCTGCAATGGGTATGTGCAGTTAGTCAGAAGGAGCTGCATATCTTCACAGCAGAAAATAGTGAGAAGGCACAACTAATTTGTTTCTGTTTAAGACTTCTCTGTAAGATCAATCACCTGAGAGTTGGGCGAGTTTGCTGACGCTGAAGTGATGCCAGATTTTGAGTCGGTGGAATGCATGAGATGCTGAAGATTCATGGCCCCTGACCTGCCAACTACTTGGGTAAGGTCTGATCGCAACCATGAAACGGCTGAGTCCATCCCATTGAGAATCTGATTAGAGACTGGCTGGCCTCGACCTCCAGCTTGATGACTTAGTCCCAATTGGCCCCCTAAGGACGAGAGAGAAAGGTTCGGCCCAGTCTGGCCTGGATGCACTCCCTGCATCCATGATTCATCCTTAAGACTTTCATAGACAAATGTTCACCTGCTCCTCAATCTCAAATTGTATGATGCGTCATCGTCAATGAGAAGATACCATTCTTGACAAGGTTGTGGCTGGCTGGCTAAGACAGCTTGTATCAAATCATAAGAGCTAATCCGGTACTATCTTATAGTCCCTAGCATTGCCAGCAGAAGGATCACATTTTTGGTAGACATGTACTGGACGTAATCATAAGTTTGAAACAAACAACTGAAAACTTGAGTACCTGCAAATAGTGCTGATATACTGCTGCATGGTCTTGACCATGATTTCCCGTTCCTGCCATCATTGTGAGCTGGCGCTGTGGATTTTGAAGCATGAGACTTGGGGAGAGGGACATGGCAGAGAGCAAAGCTTGTGCATCTGAGCCTGTCATAGGCTGAGAGCTCATTTGCATCCCAGAGTGCAATGAACGCTGCTCATCTCCAGGACCTCTCCTGAATCCAGGACCAGAAGTTCGCAATTGCAGGTTGTTGCCTGCAGAGCCAGGCTTTTCATCAGAGTCTTCTAGGGAAACTGAGCTTGGTGACCCAGACTTCTTCAAGTTCAGGAGCATTGGTTTTTGATCTGCATTCATCAGTGGCAACAAGAGTAAGCTCAGACAAGGTCACCAGTAGAAGGGCAAATAAATATCCGCTATTATGCTAAAGATTCTGAGAGACTGTACCAATATCAAAGAATACTACACTAAATATGATACTTAGTGTGATATGGTATTTTGGTAACTTTTCAGATGACACTTCTTATGAATAAGTGAACAAATATTGTCATGGATGATGGATGAGTTCATCCATTGGCCAAAACCCCACCTTCTCTTGTCAGCAACTTGTGATGAAATATTGTCATGGATGATTGAAATTTGGATGAAAAATTACTTGGAAAGCGACAATAATTGCAACACTGTAAATTTATAATTATTCAAAATATTTACAACGACAAATAATGTTGGGTTAACATTTAGTGTTCGTGACACGACACAGCGGTTTGCAATTAGTATTAAGCAAGGCAATTAGACTTGGTGACACTAGATAACATATTTAGTGCAGTGATCGTTCTTGTAGAATGTAAAGACATACCCCAATTACAAACTAAAAATCAGTCCAGTCCATGATGTTACTAAAGAAAATGGGCAGCTGACATTATTATTCAACTGATATACAATATGCTGCTTCACTATAATGAATGTAAAGTAACTTAGATACTTGCTAAGAGGAAGAGAAACAACAGACATGAAAGGAGGAAGTTCGTATGTACAGATGATAAGTAGGAGATTCAAAAGCTGGGAAAGAGACTGATGCTAATTGTGTAACTACAAAAGGAAACTGGTTCAAGTGCAACAAGCTTGAGCTCTATACAGAAAGCAGAAGAAAAGTATTTGAATGATTTGAGCATTCATTTACACACTAAAAAGGTAGAGGCAGACTGATACTGCGTTACTATGGAGAAGTGCATGGCAAACAATGGCAGTAAGTAATGCACAATAAATACTTGCAATAAACATCAAGGGATCTGTCTAAGGGGGGAAAAAAAAAAAATGGCGATCAAGGGGTATGGTACAAGAACAGATGGTAACCTGATGAGCTAGGAAGTGTCGGCCACATACCATTGGCACGGTCATCATCACCGCTTTTCATGCCAATGGACTCGGCTGATGGTCCACCAGGTTGAGAAGCATTGGCCTGCGGTTTTCGACGGCGCCTGTTGTGGTCTGCCAGGCGCTTGCGACAGCTTCGCTTTCCATCATCGAATTCACCTAATAAATGGAACCTGTGCATTCAAGACCACAACAATTTTATAATTCATGACACACATGGGGCATTTAAAGGCTTTTGTGACAGAAATAATATACATTTCTTACTTAAAGTGTGACAGATGTACTCAAAAACTAAGATACGACTTAACCTAAAACATTAAAATGGGCCTGGCAGAAGTACGACCTCTTGCTTTTGACAACGTAATTACCTGCTGCATTGCTGACAAAAGCGCTGAGTGTGCCCAGCAACAGTCAAGTTTGGTGCTTTTGAGTGAAGCTCACAGACCTTGTGCCGGCGGTGATATGTCTTAGCTGTGCTCAGATCAGCTTTGCAGCCCTCTGCCTGACACATGGGAACTTGGGACCCAGGTGAACCTGCACGGTGTCTCTTTACAAGTCGACCTGCGGCTGTATCTTCTGTGGAGAAGTAGGTTCGCACACCAAGATTGAGCCCTATTCGAGTATGCCCATCACTGATCTGTCCAAGATAAATAAACCAATGAAGCCTTCATGAGTTCCTTCACAAAAAGCTCCTAGAAACAATCTGAAATTTGCAGAAACTTTCACATCCGATATCATCTGTAATTAGTGTACAAGCACAAAACCGTAGTGCCATTGAGTTTCACTTTTCCAAATTGGACTGCGTACAAGTTATCCAATAGGACTTGCTGGCCATGATTCAATGGTAGCTATGTGATAAAAATATCAAGGAATCTATGACAATGGTTTTTTCAAGACATGTTGCTGCAGCTTTCCTTTAAAGTTTCAGAGAAGCTTCCTTTCTGCCAAGAATATAGATTGTTCCTACGATAGATCCATTAAATGACGTCTACTTTAAGAAACCTGGATTGCTTCCATGAATTGCCCTCTGTGAATGCTCCTGACAGTTATCACAGAACCAGTTTTACCTAGTCTCTTAAAACAATACAACCAACGTCATCTATGATGATAAAAAAATAAAAAATAAAAAATAAAAACCGAATGAGGAGTGAAATCATCAAATTCATTAGAAAAAAGGTACTAGGTCAAATCAGAATAGGTTATGGTGCTCTACCTCCTCTCTCTTGACATGATGATCATGCATGCCTGCTGCAAACAATTCGCGTCGCCGCTGGTGATCAAAGTTGCGAATGTCGGTATCAAGACCTGCAGTACCACTTGTAGCTGCAAGGCCGGGAATTCCAGATCCAAGTACACCATGAAGGTTCGATGATGATGGAAGCTGGCCAGATCCGTCCATAGGTCCGAAGTTTCGGATTCCTGCGGAGCTGAAAATGTTTCCCATAGGGTTGTTGTGTGTAAAGTTGGATGGTAGGCCTGCTGACAGCATATTATAAGATTGTCGTATGGTTGACATTGTTCCTGTAACCCATGATATCATCCGCGTAGAAATAGTCAGCGTTACCAATCAGCAATCTAGTCCATGTGATATTTCAACTTGTACAGACAAGTTCTCTACATGTCTACCAAATGCACTGTAATCATGTTCTACATTGTAAAACGATTATAACTTGACAAATGTACATATAATACTCTACAACAGATTCTACCTTCAACTGCAGACAGTGCCAAATTGTCACATGCACACATATGTCCTGAAAAGCGTTCAAGTTCCAATAGTCACAGAAAAAGTATCTTTGTGAAAATATGGAAAATCCCCAAATGCTGGTTCCAACACAAACTGTTGACCGACTGTTGAC
The DNA here is from genome assembly GCA_950295325.1 of Polytrichum commune. Lineage (NCBI taxonomy): Eukaryota > Viridiplantae > Streptophyta > Polytrichopsida > Polytrichales > Polytrichaceae > Polytrichum > Polytrichum commune. Next base: position 19,993,201 of record OX485808.1, on the reverse strand, counting down.
CGACCCTGGAACTACTTAAGAAATATTGCTATCCGGATAAAAATTGATAGAAATAATTGCCACCTCTATTTACCTGCAGATATCTGGTTGTTCATTCGGTCCCCGTCACCGCCGTCATTTGAGGCTCCACTGCCAGGGTGCTGTGCAAGAATCATCGGATCCCACTCCCACTCCAGGCGGCTAGGACCTGAGTACTGGCGTGAAGGGTGATCGAGGCTGCCAACCGCACCTGGGCTGTCCCAATTCTCTGTTGCCCAGCTGGGTTCACCTTGCTGCTCGTTGTTATTTGCAGAAGGGTTCATCCCATACACCAGGGAAATGGTGTATGGGGTCAGGTCTTGATTATCGACACAGCTGGATGACAATCTTGACTGACAGAGAGAGAGAACACGCCAGGTACAGACAATCTATAATAAAAATATGAAATAGTATTTAAGTCGCTTGCTCATGAAGCGACACTGCTGCGGATAGTGATTCCTTGCACCAGGTGACGAGGAGGCTGCAAAGGTGTACTAAACTGGCGTTTATGTGGTGATTTATGCTACAGGCAGGTAGTACACTTCGACTCAGCTCAAGCTGAGGCAGATCACCACAAGCTAAACTTCAAGTACAGAGCCACTGGCAGCTGAGTGTTGTATGATCAATGTTCGAACATCCTCTCTTCCTCGAATAGATTAGACCCTAAACTTCTTGTTGCCAGGAAGAAGAGTCAATAAACCGTTCGCTGGCGTTCATGAGATCTCGAGGTTCATGTGTATACACCTGCAGGCCACAGGCTGTAGCTTCTGTACCGATTTACGAGGCCCTGAGCATACACCTTGCCTACACTAGACGTGAAAACGCAGAAAGCTAAGAATGATACAAGCAAGTCCCGCAGTTATTGAGCAGAAAAGGTATATGAACTTGTAGGTGCCTCCAGCAAGCTAGCGCTCATCTAGCCTCAGGTTTCTGGATTTAAACAACAACAGTTTTCGCAGGGACAGGATTTTACTGTGAACAATGTCGAGTCACGAAAGCGGTAGCCCACAGAGTACTGCGGGAGTCCTCCGGAATGATGAACCTCCAGCAATGGGCTCTCACTCTGTCCATAGACGGGCCTTTTCTATTTAGGACACATGTTGCTTACATTAGGCTTCGCAGACGTGTCGAGGTATTTATGCATTGTGGACTACCTACTTCTAAGAGTGCTGCAAAAAGGAGTTTGGAGTGAGTTAGGCTGGGCGGGTGGAAGCGAAAGGATAATAAGGAGATGAAGGAGGAAGAGATGGCCAGCCACCAGAAAGGGCTTGCTTATTTCACTAAGAAAGAAATTTACGTTGAGTTGCATTTGTAAGTCCCGTCACAGTCATGAGCCAAAAGATCTAGCTGGCTGTTGTATGGCTTCCGTCAACATGTTCGATAAGAACAACCACTTCCGAACCAAGAGGAATGATCCTACAGACCACAATTGCTCATATTAGCTTGAGGTTATCCTAGACCATTCTGTGACGAAGGAACTGCGTGAGTACATATGAAAGAGCGCAACCAAAATCATTGACTGCATTCAAGACATCAAAATCAACCACAATAGAGATCGAAGTGAAGGCCAAAATAGCTGTGAATGGAAGGCGTCACCTCTCCAAAGAAGCCCATATGACGGTGAGCTAGGAGTAAGACACTCGATTTCAGGATATAATTTTGACTTCAATCACATCCTACTTCAGGTGTATGGTGACAACAAGCACTAATATAGGTAGCCGATCGAAGACGATATAGACTACATGAAGGTTCCACTGAATGATCTTAAGAATCAATGACGCCACATACATTATTGGCCCACGTTTGAAAAATGTTCTCTGCATATGGAAATGAAAATGATTATGGATATTGAGGCTACTTAGTTGTGGAACTAACTGGACAACCACAAAGACCTAACTTCCACCAAAACGTCCAGAACGTCCTCGCATTACATTTCCAGACGTCAAAGCCTGTGTAGCGCTCGGTGAAATCTTCTTTATATGTTATTGGTAAATTTTCACTTAAGCAGTTGCTACTGAATACAACTTAGGATGCTACCTAAAGCCGGCGTGGACATTTCCTATAGATGTAAGCTCTTCAGACTGGGTTATTAGACCTGCAGGTCACGTAAAACCTAAACTACAAAACATATTACGGGGACAATACATTAAGGATGTGCTGGTCATGTACCTGGCTCTGGATCGACAACTTGGAGCAAAGCTCGTTGTTAATGACACAATATGGAACAAAAACTTTGCAAGAAGATGCAATTTCCGACTGTGTCTGGGAAATCTCTGCAGCAATTTTCGGTGAACTCCAGATTCTTCCATGTGTATGCAAATGAACGTCTGCGTGATTTAGGACAAGGGGGATCTATGTGTATGTTCAAATCAGCGATTTCATGGCAAGCCATATCATCCTGTCCACATGACCATTGATAATGACACTTTCACTTGAATGGCTAACTGAAGTAGTAAGCCATAACAAACATGGAAGGTCTCGAGGATTGGTCGGTTGTTAGAGAAGGAAGAAAGAGAAGAAAAGAAGCATTGGTGTTCTTGCACCAACGTGAATGTGAGCCCGTTCTCCTGATACTGTCGCTAGATAATTAGTTTGCAGAAATAATTTCTGAACAAACGTGTCCTAGAATTCTATGCTACAGACTAGTGAACAACGGCTGAAAGTTTTGGGGACATGGCCTCCTTGATATTCCTCATGGTCTTAATCGAGACGCTTCTCTGGGTCAATTAGTATGCACATGTTTTGCTTTTGTTTTTTTAATGTTAAGAAGAGTTCTTTGACATATTCTGAGCCTTGTATGTCGAGGCAAAGGAACTGCACTGCAGACCCGCACAGTGAAGCGATTCCTTCGAAAGCCGTGATCAGTGCCAAGACAATTGATTAGACGTGTGACACTTTCGGCATCTGTAAACGCAAGGAATGAAATCTTGTTCATTCTTTTACAAGGGCAGCAAAATGATTCCGAATTTCATACCTAAAAAGAACGATGGCTGCTCCGGCCCCTCACCGCGGAAAACCCTTCCAGCTGCATGATACTGATGAGGCCTTTAGCTTGACGTGGCTGGAGCTAGAGGACGTGGCGGAGGTGTCCTCAACGTGCAGCAAGTCTACGCAGAGACATCGGCACTACGAATCAAAATACAGTACTCATGCAGCAGGTCGTGTGGCGCATTGAGGTCAAGTGATGGGAGAATGGGATGATAAGAGTTTGTTATCTGCCTTTATGGACTCCTGGTCCTCTATCAGAAATGTCGGTAAACTCATATCCCTAGCAGCTTGCTCCGCCCTTCCCCTTGTCGCACCACCAAACGTCGTCGTCTGCCAAACCTGTCCCAGATTTACCTTCCTTCATTTGTGCTCCACTGGAAGAAGTGATATCAGTTCCTTCTAAGACGCTAGCCGTCTTTTCCGAACTGTTTGCCTAGTGATGGAAAGTATTATGTGAGTCCATCTCCTTCACGAACCTGAAAATCGAACTCCAGAACAATAAATTTGTCCCAGAGACTGGTTGCCGTTAGCAGTTTCCTCATGAAGGAACTCATCACATCAAAGCAGGCAGCTCACAAGCGTTGCAGCAGGCGGCTTTTGATTAACTCCCCCAATTACAACCGGATGTGTGTCATTGTCATCCTTGAAGGCTTTCTCATCCCAGGCGTATACAACAAGCACATCCATGGCAACGATATTTCCATACCTGCCAGACGTCATCATCTTCGATCGCAACTTTTGTCGTGCTTAAATATGCTGTCGTTTCCCGTCCAGCTTCCTCCGATTCAGTGATGCATGGCTATATTTGTTGTTCTTGCTTTTTCCACACACCACCGACTCCACCCTTGATCTTCGCTCCTGGACCAGCTCTTCAAGCAGTTCTCCTCAGACTGCTCACTACTAGCTCGCGGCACCAGCAAAAAGGTTGAGTCACTTCTCAGCTTCAACCAGACGCACAGACTTCTAGACGTATTGAGTGCGTTTAGGCAGCGCCTTCGGACCTCTGCGAGGACCAACAGTGTCCTTTCGAGACTTTCCCGCTATTTCCGCATAACAGTCGCCACAACGAATCGGCAGACCAAAAAGGTTCCCGACTGCTTTGTTTGTTCATGTAAACCTGCCACGTCTTCTTCTTCTTATTGGCACCTAGTAGGAAGTCCTTCAATTCGCCCCCCTCACACAACCTATTGCAACACACATGATCCAACGCTTTAGTCTGAGTGTTATTCTTAGTCTCAACCTGTATATCTTTCTTTGCTGCGGCTCCAGTATATAGTTGACTGCAAACGTAACTCCTAACCAGAATACGGCAGAACGTGGTACTACTGCACATCGCACCGTTCAAACCTCTTTGAGTGGTCTACTCTTTCTCAAGTATGAGTACTTTAATGATGTCCTTCACAGACCTTTCTGTTTTCAAGCTTTTCGCCCTTCCAACCCGCGGGAGTGGCTTCTGTCCTAAGCTCTTCAAAATTGTGCATACAGTATATTTCCAATCTTCTCACCTGAGATATAGCAATTAGAGGAATCATCATGGAGTTTTATGTTTCAGCAAGTTCCAGACATGCGAGAGACCTCTAAAAATCCTTCTCAACCCTCCTAGTCCTCCCGACAGGAGCTATGAATGTTATGCTCATTTTCCCCTTAAACTCTTATGCAAGGCCCCTACACTTCGCACTTCGAAATCTAATCTCCATACAAAAAGCACACATATCCGATCCATTACAAGCCCCGCGCACTGTCCTACTCTTTGTGTTCGACTTTTCCGGTCACGGCAGACGTAACCTTGTATAAAAGACCTGACCGTCAGTCCTCACTGGTTCATGTTAAGCCACTGACATTGAACGCAAAGGAACTCTTTGTCTGCCAACTGAAGAGCACTTGTACTTCAGTTCCTGTATAATTCGCACAGGTCGGTTAGCCTCACGCCTTCGGACCTTCCCTTTTCTGCATTAACCTTGACTATGTGGACTTCACTGCTGCAACAGTATCGGACAGCAATGTAGAGGTTACGTGCCGCCTCCAGTATGAAACTGCAGGCCTTCAAAAATAAAAGTCCGGTCGTCGTCACTAACCGACGTCCTAGCTGACGACCAGCAGCTGCGGCTTACGAAAGGCTGCACTTCCAGGCTCTCGTTTTCATCAGCCGACGGGCGTCATGAGGTTTTTTTTCACCCGAGGTATCTATCTATCGACGTCCTAGCAAGCCTGTGAAGTGCTCCGCTTCCTCTCTCTTAGCCTAAACTACATCGCTTCAACTGGTGGCCTCAAACAAAAGCACTCCACAGCACAATCACTAACCTTAACTACAAAATCAGGCCTCCATGGACGGAAGGAATAGCAAGCAAATCCTTAGGACGTCAAGCAAACCTACCTACAACAAGGAGGAAGTCCAAACGACTCGCTAGCAAACCTCTCTCGAGTGCCATGGCATCATCGCAGTCTCAATGTCTCTCTCTCTCTCTACAAATCTCTCTCCTCCTTGTGGTAAGAACAGCTCACGCTTCGTTAGTTGGCTACCTTCTCTCACTCCAGGTAAGTACACACTCTCCTCCGCAAGCCTCCCTTCTCCTTCTCCTACACTCGACAGTCGACATACACACACACACCGGTATCGAAGATGTCACAAGTACACCACCTGCAGAAGCGCATGCAAGGCGCGGCAGCAGCCCCTCCTCCAGCTCTTCTAACCATACCTCTCCAGCAGGCCGCGGCCTGCTGGCTGTAGTACGCTGCAAACACCGACTCGCCTCTCTCCCACTCTAACCACCACCGGCGCAACCTAACCACGTAGCAGCACCACTGAGCATCAGCAATCAAACCTCGCAGCAGCAGTTGTGCCCACGAATCCAACCCCCTCCATCCCGAGGCTCCACGCCACACCGATCCGACCTCCCCCCCCCCCCTTTTCGCCCTCCCGTCAAACCCCTTCCCCCTTGCCTTTCCCTTCCCTCTCCGCACGTACAACCCTCCCTTCCTCTCCCTTCCTCTCCCTTCCTCTCTCTCCCTCTCCCACTGTACTCACTCTCTAACTAACTCTCTCTCCATACATCAGCCGAGCATGAGCCACTCCCTCCCTCCGCTAACTCACTCCACAACCACCCCACTCTCCTGCTCCCTCCCCCACCCTCTGCCATAAAGCAAGCGCTTACAGAACGAACCAACGAACGACCGACCAGCGAACCAAAACATAAACCAAGACCACTGCAGAAGGCAGCGATATCGATACCTCCCTCCCTCTCCCTCCCTCTCCCTCCCTCTCCCTCCCTCCCTCCCTCTCCTTCCCCCCCTCCCTCCCTCCCTCCCTCCCTCTCCGGCTCTCTCCCTCAGCTTCCGACCACACCAGCCTCCCGCGCCTGCAGTAGCAGTAGTAGCAGCATGAGCATGAGCATCAAACCTTGAGCTCTCACAGCACTACTCATCACCTCTCGCCACCACTCATCAGCTCGTCAAACCACTGTCAGAATCAGCGTTCCTCGCAGCATGCAGCAGCCTGCCAACAGCCCCCCTGTCCGCTGCCTACCTGCCCGCCTGCATCCATCTTCCCCCGATCATCTCATCACATTGTAAAAACTCTTTGACCGGGGTGAGGGAGGGAGTAAAAAAAACAACTGGCCGGAGCAGCAGCAGCAGCTGCTGATCACGTCACGAGACGCAAAAACGAGGCGAAATAGCAGGTCGCGCAGTATTAGTGGCAGAAGAGCAGAGCGGAGCAGGACGTAAGTAAAGTAAAGTAATAAGGTAAGCACGCCGCTGCTGCAGCAGCAGCAACTGCAGCAGGCCTGCAGCGAAAATGTGAGGGATGTTCAAAATCCTGGTCCGGCGACGAATGCAATCCGTGTTCATGCCGCCATCATTAGTGAATGGAGTGGTCCGAGCTCGCCTTGCTTTTACCACGACCCGCGGACTACTCTCATCAATGGCTGCCTTCGTCCCCATGCGAGTCTCCCTGCCTGCTTGCTTGCTTTCTCTCTCTCTCTCTCCCCCCCTCTCCCCCCCCTCTCCCCGGCGCCTGCTGGGTCGACCTCGCCTTTTACCATCTCACCCTGGCAGCCTCAATATGATGCTCTCCTTCAAGCCTATTAGGTGCATCTGGCAGGCTCTTGTTAGTACTACTAACCCATTTGGATAAATTCTCCATGGAAATTCCATGCCCCATCCAAGTGGAGGAGAGCCCTTCCCCCCCCCCCCCCCCCCCCACAACACCACGCTTGTGTGTGTGTTTTTCCCCTATCCACACCTTTTAATTTACGTCCACGAGCACACCCCTCACGTCTCGTAAACGGTTTGCCATTCGTCTACTCAAGCCGTTTATGCATGGGACATAAACAATCCGTTCATCGACGTAAACCGCGTGTTTATGCATGAAATCATCTATGCGTGGATAGAAAAAGCAACAACGAGTTGTCGGAAGTGTTCTGCACTTGAACGAGTGACTTGTTATGATGGTAAATTGGGGTTTTGTGATGAGAGGCGATAGTCGCATATATACGAGTGAATCTCTCATCCCTTCGTCTGTTAAGAAAGTATCGTCTGTTAAGTTTGTGGTTAGTTCGTTTAGAATGTGTCATGTCGACTAATTCGCGGGGTCTTTGAAGCTACTTTGGGTGTCTAAATGCCTAAAGTAAAATCCGACCTGCATCATATACACTGGCAAATCTAGTGGATGAATGCGAGGTATGCTTATATGCAACAACACCCCTTGCCAGGGCCGTGGCATATATGTAGGTTCTACAATCCACACACACACACACACACATATGTGGGTATATATATATATATATATATAGGTTGCGGGAAACATGTTGAGGACCTATTTCTACTAGAGAACCTTGAACATCCACAATGGATGATTTTACATAGGTAGGGCCGTAAACCCCAACGGAGTTTTGGGTTCAGGTGTTAGCTAGCGAAGATCAATAATACAACATTGTCACTGGGATTTTGCCATTGTTGATGAGATTGGTGTACTTGTTAGTGTCGGTGGCATTGACCAATGTTTAAGTACTATATTGGTTATGGTATTTAATATCGCTTACTATTCATGCATGGGTATGCAGTGCTATAATTGTTTAATGTCATCATGTAAGTTTTTCCCCATGTAAAGATAATATTAAGATTCTATAATGTCCAAACAACCAAGTTTACCCTTATTAGCTATAAAAATAAGATCTAGAATATGTAGTTATGGGACTGCATAACTCCAAATAGTAAGGAGTGCAAAAGTATATAGTACCATGAAACACATATTAATTACGGAAGAGCGGTTTTGGGAGACATCCGGCAGTAACTTGGTCGGAGGTGCTCTCTCCGATACTCTTTGCACTTGACATGGAACAATAGGTAATTAATTAATTTTTTGGTACTGGAGGGAGGTTGGCTTTTGGTAACTTGGCTTGATGCTTCTGCATTACTAGGTAATGAAAGTTACGGTGGGGCGATTTTTTACGGAACTCATGGAACAAAAATCGGTTATTTGGTCAAGGTGGAATTTACCCTTTTACTCGGCATTAGGTACTCTCTTTGAGGCTCTTGCACTTGAAAGTGATAGTAAAACAAACGATAAAAATTGGGTGATTTTTTACTCTGCTGCAAATTTACACTGAGTTGGTGCTACAGTCTACCATTGGGACTCTCGCTGCAGGCTGCCGGCCATGGTGGATTTTTACCCCCACAGTAACTTGGTTTTAGGTGCTCCTCTCGGCTTGGGGTTTGTGGCATCTATGTAAACTCATTCATCTTGGATGAAGGGGCTCTAGAGTAAAAACGAGTCCCCTAGAGATTGACGACCATTTTCATTTCAGCTTGTGACATTCAATTTTTGACTGACTCAAGGTTTTTATGGTCATCTCTTGCAATTTATTTATCTTCAAAAATATCATTTTCATGTTATAGAATTAGTGCATTGAGTTTTCACTTTCTTAATGAATGAGTGAAGGTAGACACCACGAATCCTTGGCCTTCTCCTTGAACATGCATGGGCATAAAATTAGGTATTCATTGAAGGGTGGCTTCCAATAACCCAATTTGACACTCTTGCAAATTTGGCATTTACATCAACATCTGCAATTAACTTGCCCCATGTTAATTTACTGACAATCCACACGGTTTTGGATATTTACTATGATACTACCACGATGATAACATATAGTAATTTCTCTTACCATGGTTGCGATACATATTATAAATCAACAATCAAATTTATAAGTTTTTGTGATCTAATTTTGGCCCAATGTAATTTGCATGAAGAGGCAACCCAACTATTTGCGCCGAAGACAACCTAATGGCACCTATCAATTGTAGGTAATGGCATCAATGTAGTTATAATTCACACTAGAGTGAAATTCTACAATGACTTGGTGTAATCTACCATTCAGGAAGTCCTACAGTCATGGTGGAACAAGAGACACGCCATTTACGGTATTCAATGTCACTCACTATTTAAAACAACGACACAATGTTAGAACTAGTTACAATAAATCTCATTTTTTTACCAACATTAGGTCATATTGATTGTTCGGACATTGTAAAACCTTTAACATCTTTCCTTGGAAAAAGGTTACAGCCTCAGTAAAAAAAACATTAGAGCAAAACGTGACTCCGGTCTCCAAAAAGTGACACTAAATACCATAAAACGGTGGTGTTGGTAAAAGGTAGGGAGGGAGGGAGGGACGGAGAATATTACTAAGTTCTGGCGGTGACTTTGGGTTAAATGTTACCAGTTGAGTTTGTTACTGCTGTGGTGCTCATGAAACAACATTTTTAAATTTTTTAAATTTTTTTAAAAACTTATTACAGAAGGGTGATTTGTAGGGTACTCCAGTAGTAAGATTGTTGGTTGTGAGATTGGGAAAATTGAGTCAAAATGGAACAATATCCAGTCAAGGGTGGTTAAGTGATTTTCATGCGTGATCCTAACCTACAGTGACAATGCATATACTAATTTTGAGATGCCTTTCACATTCGAGCCTTCCTTTTTCCAAACTCGTGGGACAACACGGGAAGGGAAGGGAAGGGAAGGTATGCGCGCCTAAAATGGGATACTTTTCTTAAACGGTTATCAAACAACAAGGGTACAAGTTTCTTAGATTTGCGTATTTTTAGAAATGGAAGAGATAGCACCGTGCTACGCTAATGATCTTATTTAGTGCATGTGGTACTAATTTCTGAAACATGCACTATTTTGCCCAATCTCAAAATTAGCGAGGGTTGAAATTTCTAATGAGTGGTGCTAAATTCATGAATACATGCTCATTTATCATACATTTCAAGATAATTAGTTTATACTTTAAGGTGTTCTGTAAAGTGCATAACTTGTTTGGGTCAGCTTGAAGAGGCTTCTTCTTCTTCTTCTTCTTTTCAGTCGGCACCACTCACTTATGAGGCTTATCTTGACATTGAGAAATTGAAGAGACCTCGCATTGAGAGTTTCCAACACTTTTGACACTTTGCGCTCCCGAAACCCTAGATCTTTTGGTGACACTGATTTCATAGTGGAAAGAAACTTAATAGTCTCACCTTCACTAATTTCCCGCACGCATCAACATGATATGGAGTACTAACACATAACTTTTGTTGGTTCGTGAGAATCTAAAATGAAACTTATTGCACAAGTGTACTTCAATATGCGAACGTATTTTTTACTCCAAAAATCATGTGTACATGCATCGCCTTCCTTGAATGCTTGCTAAAGTGTTGACCTATCCTGTTCATTGACACTATTCACTACCTTTGTTGCGAGCTTTTATGTAGTACATCATTAGTATCAAACTTTACTACTTCAAGACAACCAATTCCATTTACCGAGCCAAATCAGACAATGGAACCAACACATCAATCCGGACTCTAGGCTACACATCATCACCGATGACCTGGCATATCTTTTTACAAGCCAATCCTTTGTAATTTGACAAATGCATGCGCGCGCACACACATGTACATGTTACGAAGTAGCCATACACACACTTAGGTTTGGAAGGTGTTCTAATCACAACTATAATTAAAACCAATCAAAGTCAATTACAAGAATTTTGCTATAAAGATCAAAGTCTACTAGGTGTTGGCCCATCCCCCCCCCTAAGGTTGTGTCATCAAGGACCCCTTATACTTGTATAGACCGAATATATTCTAAAATTGGGGTGACTAGATTTCTTTTTCTTTTTCTTTTTCTTTTAGTGTGGCCCTCATCACATCACATCACCCCTCGTTACTCATCGTCCATAAGACTTTACAACAAAGTTACACAATTATTCCCACAATCACATAATTTTGCAGTAGTGCAACTTACTTAAACCTCATGCAACCCATCACCACAAGCTCGCTCGCTCTCTACTGCCTCATGCCACGTTGTGCATGCGTCTTTAGTTCCTTCCTTTTAATATTAAGTTCCAACCGAACCGTCGATTTGGGGGTGAGGAGTTGGTGGTTGAAATTGGCATTGCAATTGGGGAGCTTTTGGTTCGTCGTAGGTGGCATGTGGTGTCACTCAATTGTGAGCTTTGTCTTTTAGAGTCGTTCTTTTACACAACTGGAATCAACATGAGTTCCTAGTAAACTTAAAACAACATCACGAATTCGTGAATCATTCGTAACAACATCACGTGCAATTATACATAATTTGGTCAAAAGCGTTTCCGTGCAACCTCGTCACTAATGGAATTGATGGGACATTCATCCAAGTTAATAATCTTATCTGATTCAAGTACCTCCAACAATTTAATGTAATGTGGTCCATGATTTTAAAGATATTATCTTCTGGTCAAGAGTTTTGTAGTCGTAACGTGTTTCGCTTACGACACCTTCCATTCCATATCCTTCCATGATTGTTTAATTAGTGAAACTTGCGGTGCTCGTGCTCAGAGGAGATGTGGAAGTTTTGAGCAAAGTGTGTTCTATGATCTATTTTGGTTCGTTGAGCGAGGGTCGAATTTTCAGACTCGTTTTGGTTCAACCCTAACATCCATCATACATGCAGGTTTCCCCAAGTGATGTGAGCATTCCAGAGTGGCCATGATGATGGTGAAGAGTAAACATGCAGACCTTGATCGCAACCAGCTTTGATACGGTATGAATGCCTACAAGTTCGTGAATCGTGTGAGACGGTACGTTATGACATCGGATTTACGATTATTCGTAAAAAGAAATTTGTTTGGAATCACAAGAGAGATAATAATGCTGGGGTTTGAAGCAACGTTTATAAGCTAAATTATTCACAGAAGAAACTTGTCAAGCAAGTTGTTGGGCCTTCAACTGTCTCAAAAGTAAGAAAAGGAAAAAAAGGAAACTTGGAAGAAAGTTAAGCTGTCAGTCCCCTGCAGCCAGACGCCCCCCATCTTTGCACACAAGGGCCGCCTGAAATGCACCACCTCCGGCCAGTATCTACGACCTATGTAGATTGTACTACTGGTGAAAGGGGTACATCTACCCCTTATCCTAGATATTAGTAACCGAGGTGGTGAACTTTAGGGCTCCAGCGAAGAGTGCTTTTTATAAGCCAATTCATGCACAGAAGAATCTTGATACTGTGAGTACTAATAAGTAGTAAGCTGTTAGCCTTCCTTCATTAATTAAATTTTATCAAAGAAGAAGAAGAAGAAGAAGAAGAAGAAGAAAGCTGTTTAGTCAGTCCCTGAGCCTGAAGCCAGACACCGATCTTGCTTACACGTCCTGAAGTACATCACCTCAGTCCAGTATGTAGGATAGAAGTAGATGGTACCACGGGTGAAAGCGGTACATCTACTATCATCCTAGATATTGGGACCGAGGTAATGAACTAAGTTAGGGCTCCTCAGGGATGAAATAGACAGAAGAATGGCTGGCATAGGTCAGAGGAGTATGACACTGTCATACGAGGGAGGCAAGGAATTAGCACAAGGGGCACAACGTAGGCGCTTTAATGGAGCTGGTGAGCAAATAAATCAAGGGCTGGATAAGTATAATTGAGTTTAAGAGGCTGCCGCAAACAGCTGTCCGGATAATGAAGAAGAGTGAATGTATGATCATTCGCTAATTAACCCTGTCGGTAGCCCACATCAAGTTGAAAACGCCTTTTGCAGGTGGATTACTTATATGTACTTCAGCAGAAGTTGAAAGTAAGACACAGGAGCAAACTGGAGTAGATCAACTAACTTCCGAAATCTGGGGGACAGGAATTAGGAAGCTAAAAATAGAAGAGTAGGATGTTACCAAAATTTCTTCCCCTAAAATGATTCATGTGCAGCTGCTTCAATTTGCTTCAACCTGGAAGCAAAGGGTGGCGAGGGTGACAGCCCTCATGACTCAGTGCAAGTCATGCACACCATTTGCAAAACTGCCGCAAGTTCCTCTTCTTGAGTTGCGCAGATGTGGGGAAGGTGGGCCACTTGCGTTCAAGGAGTCCAGACGGTTTAATCCTCACACCATGGTCTCATAGGAGTAGTGACCAGATCTGCAACCATTAACAGCCCAGTGAAAAATTAATGTTGATGGCAACGAGCTGAAGTGAATGGATAAATGGTAGAGCTCCTCAGTATCTATCTACCGATGTGAGTACTTCGCCAAGAAGTTGTGGCTTGGTGTCCCGGTGTAACCAGAGCAATATTATGATCAATGTAAGGGGCAGTTTTGAAACGAAGGGAAGTTTGCACAAGTTACAACCAGTCAGCTCAGGAAAGAGGTGATTCATTGTCCTGAAATTCCAACCTCGAAATCCTCAATAAGCTTCCGAGTCACGGAACTATTGCTTTGTCAATACTGGAGACAGAAGTTTCAGAAACACTGAGCTCCTCAAATACAGCTAAAACATATGGGAAGTGACCCGGGCTATGATCAGGATTTTTGGGACGGTATATTATTCCCCCCAGCTTGTGAAACTGAGTATTCCCAGATGTAGTTGTAAATAAGGGTAACGGTAGATTCTCTGCAAGTCAACAAAGCGTGACAGCAGGGATAGACTTGGACGTGAAGATAACTGAAGTGGAGAGGAGAGCATACCATATACAAAACATTCATGGATATGTGTGTACTGCTGCTTACAAAAGATTGTGTGAGTCATAGATGGACGACGACCCGTAATTTCGCAGAGGCTGGAGCTCCTCATGGTACTTCAAATCAGGGCTATCCACTGTACTCCCACCGCCTCGGCTGTTATCGCCCCCTGAATCCGCCCCTGCATTGTGCTGCTGCATGAACTCCATTTGTGTGCGCCCACCTTGTCCACTTCGGTTGCTTCCAGCATTGTGGTTGGAAGTCTCAATCAGAGATAGCATCTGATGGCCAGATTCCATTTGGCCAGTTCCAGTGAGATTATTTAGAGAGGAAGAATGTCCAAAGTGGTTCGACCCCGCACGTGGGGTCTGTCCTCCTGTCATGCTGCCAAGCATCCATTCGGAACTGGCTATGTCCCGTGAAGTTTGAAGAGGGAGTAGACTCTGGTTTGATGGTGAGAACACCTGGACATCGTGCTCCTGCAATGTTGCATGCAGGAGAAATGGTTGTTAGGTAGGAAAAGCTTATGAGGTTGAAAATTACCACAGCGAAATACATGGAGGATTGCTTACTTACTGAGAATTGCTATTTTTCCTGTGTGCTGTGTGCAAAGTGTTGACCTTGCAGAAGATGGACACAGGGTGACAGGGGCATGCTGCTCATACTGGATAAGAACGATTACCTGAGAGCTGGGCGAGTTTGCTGAAGCCGAAGTGATGCCGGACTTCGAGTCAGTAGCCATGTGATGTTGAAGATTCATGCCCCCTGATCTGCCAACTACTTGGGTTAGGCCGTCAGACCTCAGGTCAGACCTCCCCAAGTTGTTGCTTCGACTTAGCCAAGGAACGGCCGAGTCCATCCCACTGAACATCTGATTTGATACCGGCTGTCCTCGACCCCCAGGTTGATGACTAAGTCCCAATTGGCCTCCTAGAGAGGAGAGAGAAAGGTTTGGCCCAGTCTGGCCTGAATTTACTCCCTGCATCCAGCATCCATCCTTATGATTGACAGATGAAATGAAATCCACATATCAGCCTCTGTTCAGCATCAATACTTGATTCACATGATATAATAATTTCCACTGACAATGAGCGGTGTCACATGATTCCCTATAGTTTCCTAGAGACCTCGGGAACACTTTTACCAAAGTAATAATCTGATATCCTACAACTCCCAGCCATTGCAATAAGGGGACAGAACATCTTCTGTACACATAGTCAAAAGGATGCCATGAACAACTCTGTACCTGTATATATTGCTGATGATAAATTGCATGGTCTTGACCATGATTTCCCGTTCCTGACATTGGCATTGTGTGCTGGCGCTTTGGAATTTGAAGGATATGGGGTGGGGAATGGGACATGGTATTGAGCAAACTTTGCGATCCCGTCATGGGCTGAGAACTCATCTGCATCCCAGAGTGCGATGAACGCTGCTCATCTCCAAGACCTCTCCCAAATCCAGGACCAGAAGTTCTCAAGTGCAGATTGTTGCCAGCGGAGCCAGGTTTTTCATCAGAGTCTTCTAAAGAAACTGAACTTGGTGAACCAGACTTCTTCATGTTCAGGAGCATTGATTTTTGATCTGCACTCGACAGTGGCAACGCAAGGTTAGAGTAGGTCCTGCAGTGTTATGGGAGAAGGAGAAAACGCAGATGACAAGGGAGATCCATAGACAGGAAAACGGCTGACGGCACATGACTCAAAGATTACTGGAAACTGATACAATTGCAACAAGGTTACCCTCCTCCCAAAGGGCATTCAAGATCTAAAGTAAAGGATAGTCAATGCTGATCCCTTGCGACACAACTCAATAAAGTTATATGAATAGTAAACGTAGAGGAGACCAATCTTGTGCTGTTATAGATAAGTACAAGGATGGGTGAGAATAGAAGAAATCATAAACGAAAACTTAGGACTTTTGAGCAAGGGGTACAGTGCAAGAACTGATGGTAACCTGAGCTAGTAAGTGTCGGCCACATACCATTGGCACGGTCATCATCGCCGCTTTTCATGCCAATGGACTCGGCTGACGGTTGAGAAGCATTGGGCTGTGGTTTCCGACGTCGTCTATTGTGATCTGCCAGGCGCTTTCGACAGCTTCGCTTGCCGTCATCAAATTCACCTAGTAGATGGAACCTGCTCAATACAAGACCACAACTAACTCTATTTAGGCAAGTATGGAATATGAAGATTTGAGGTGATGGAGAACTCCCATACATGTCAAGCTCAGGATTTGATAATGTGATTTGATCACATTGGTGTAAGCTGTACACTCTTCATCTACTTGAACACACGGAGTCACAGTCATACATACAGGAGTAGCTTGTGCAATAGGATTAATCGCTGATTTTTCTGTGTGACACATGCAGATTTCTCATGGCCAACGAATCTTCTACATTCTATAATTAACGCCACTCGCCCTTAGTCCCTAAAGTATAGAGAGGCCAGCAACAATATCCGGGCTACAAACTAAAGGTTAAAAGTGCCAGCCATCTGTTCATGTGGACAACTACCCTCCGTGTTCCCTTCGACTTGAGTGACGTATGTAGGAGTACAAACACGGAAGGGAATTATTTTTACATGGACTTGACAGATGACAGAACCTGTACAATTTAAATCCCTCACTTTAGGCATCTACTAGCCAGTTCTCACGTGTTCACTGATACTTTTGGCTGCATACAGTATAAATTCATATCACAACCCCGTCACGACAATGCCGTAGAGTATATGGGATGATCATACCTGCTGCACTGCTGACAGAAGCGTTGAGTATGCCCAGCAACAATCACATTTCCCGCTTTTGAGTGATTCTCACAGACTTTGTGTCGACGGTGATATGGCTTAGCCGTGCTCAGATCAGCTTTGCAACCCTCTGCTTGACACATGGGAACTTGGGATCCAGGTGAACCAGCACGGTGTCTTTTTCCCAGTCGACCGGCGGCTGTATCTTCTGTTGAGAAGTACGTTCTCACACCAAGGTTTAAACCTATTCGAGCATGCCCGTCACTGGTCTGTGAAAAATAAATAAATCAATGAGCAATCCAAAATCATCCTGTAGACAATCTCTACAAGGAGGTGGCTTCCTCAGAAATGCGAAAACAATGTACAATTTCACCGACACAACCACCAAAGCAGACATCTAGTACTCTGAGATTATAAGCCTTCTTAAGTGCCGTTTGGTTGTACTTTATCAATTTGGGGTGGTAGTCACCTGCTTCCACGAGTGACAATGGACTCGCTGGTCAAGATTCATGGGCAACTGCCTAGAATTCTACTTGAAAATTCACTGCACTGCAATGTTATTCTAAACCATTTTGGAGCTTCTCTTCAAATACAGAGAAAATTTCAAGACATTTCTGCAAAAGCAGATGGTTCCCTGCAAATCTATTGCATCACATGTACTCTCAGAAGACTCGAGTACATCCATGCACAACTTTGTGCAGTTGCAAACTGGCAGGTATTGCAGGACCAACCTTGTGTCCTTGGAACAGTGAATCATTCGTCTATAGTAATTCCTGTAAGAGAAATATTGTACTGAATGCATGTAAAAAGAAAACCTCAATATAGTTATAGTGATGGCAATGGAAATTGAAACACAAAATGGTCCTCACCTCCTCTCTCTTAACATGATGATCATGAATCCCTGTGCCTGGATAGAACTCACGCCGACGCTGGTCATAGTTGCGGGTGTCATTATCAAGGCTCGTAGCTGCAAGACCGGGAATACCAGATCCAAGTACACTATGCAGGTTTGATGATGACGAGAGATGGCCAGATCCGTCCAGAGGTCCAAAGTTTCGGATTCCTGGGGTGCTGAAAATGCTTATAGGGTTGTGTGAATTGAAGTTGGATGGTAGGCCTGTTGGCAGCATATTGTACGGGTGTCGGAGAGACATTGTGCCTGTTTCCCATGACAACATCCAAACAAAGAATCATCAACAGTGGCAATGATCAGCAACCTCCATGTGATACGTCAGATTGTGTCGACAAGTTCTCTCCACTAATTAGAGCATACCAAGACGTGCAGTACGCTAGTTCTAGTTCCATAACCAAGACAAGTTTGGCAAATATGCACCTCAGTGCAGCTTTCCACCAACTGCAGAATATCACATGCAGACATAATTACTAACAAATAATCAATTTTTAACTCCCACGAAAGAATATCTCTGAGAGGACTGAGGCGTACGCTACCAACTGAACCCAACAGACTGTTCACCAACTCAAAAAAGGTGTCGCAGCATGTCTTACAAATTACATTACACGGCCAAATGTGCTGTATATTTTGGTAACCTCTATTTACCTGCGGATATCTGGTTGTTCAGTCGGTCCCCGTCATTGCCGTCATTTGAGGCTCCACTACCAGGGTGCTGTGCAAGAATCATCGGGTCCCAATCCCACTCCAGGCGGCTAGGACCTGTGTACTGGCGTGAGGGGTGATCGAGGCTGCCAAGCGCACCCGGGTTGTCCCAAGTCTCTGTTGCCCAGCCGGGTTCACCTTGCTGCTCGTTGGTATTTGCAGAATGGTTCATCCCATACGCCAGGAGAAATAGTATATGGGGTTTAGGTCTTGATTATCGACACAGCTGGATGACAAGTCTGACTGACAGAGGAGAGAGAACACGCCAAGTACAGACAATCTAAAACATGAAGTGAAGTTTAAGTTGATTGCCTATGAAGCAATCTTGTAGTGAATGTATCGAATTCTTGCACCAAATGAAAACAAGGATGCAAAGGTGTACTAAATGGCTAGATTTTATGTGCTGATGATTTCTACAGGCAAATGGTACAGTTCAGTCAGCTCAAGCTGAGGCAGATCACCTTAAGCTTGAAGTATACAGCAATAGGAGCTGATGGTGTGAGACCAGCGTTCCAACATCTTCTTACAGTTAAAAACACGAGTCAACCAACTTCGTGCTGCCAGGAAGAAGAGTAGATCAGTTGTTTGCCCCCATTCACGAGACCTTCAAGTTCAGTATAAACCCTCCAGGCACCCGCTTCAGTCTATAGAACTACAGGCTCCGCTGAGTACACACCTTTTCTTTGCCAGGCACTAAATTCACAAAGTAAAGAATAATAGAAGCAAGTGTGCAGGTTAATGAGTAGGATCTACTGAATAGTGAAAGTACTTGCAGGTCCCTTCAGCAAGTATCTCTTGCCTAGCTTCAGGTTTCTGGAATCAGACAGAAAGAGCTGGCTCGGAGATGGGTTTCAGAGAAAATAAATTAAGTCGCTAAAGCGACATGCACACTGAGTAGAAGTGCGGGGCTTCCTTTGAACACTGAATTGTCAGCAACGGGCTCTTCAGTCCCCGCAAATAGGTCCTTTGGTATTTGACACAGGTGTTGCTCACTCGCAGTTTCTTCAAGGTAGCTCGACGTATCCAAGGATTAGGAGCTATATTTTTACAAGTGCTGGAAGATGAATTTGGAGTGGGTTAGGTTGGGCTGGTGGAAGCGAAAGGAGGACTAGTAGATGGAGGAGGAAGAGATGGTCAGCCACCAGAAAGGGCTTGCTTATTTCACCAGGGCCAAAGAAGTCTATGCTCAGTTGCATTGGTAGGTCTCCGTCACAGTCATGACGCAAGAGATCCCACCAAGTGAAGCTTGACAAATCTCTCGTAGGGTGACTAAACCTGCATCATCTTCGATAAGAATATCCACTTCGCACCCAAGAGAGGCGATCCTGTAAGGCCACATTGTCCAGAAAAACATTCAGTTAGTTGCAGACAGGCCTGAGAAGAGTAATTGAGGATAACCAGACGTGACGACCGCCATCAAAGTAAACATAACATAACATCAATCACCATTGCGTCGGAGCACAGAATACATGGAAAGACCTGTCAGAACGGTGGAAGAAGGCTGAAACCACCAAGACTGTTTCACGTCTGGGAGATTTTCCTTCTGTTGAAACCTACTCAGGTCTAGTTTAACAAACGAAAACCGCTTTGAAGATACACAATTGCCGACAACATAGTCTCTAAAACCGGACCCAATATTGCAGTGTCCTTGCGATGACTACTGGAAGGCGAGGGATGCCCGCACATACTTAACCACTTGCGCTCCTTGCTCGGAAGTGGCAGACATATTGCCAGTGGCTCACGTTTGGAAAGGTGCCAGGCTCCTTATTGCGGAAAAGAAACATATCGACTTTGAGAACATCTACTCAAATTCGTAGTACTTCAGTACTTGGAACTAATCCGACAAGCAAAAAGACCAGGTTCTTTCCACAAGTTTACTAGCTGTGCACTACCTCAGAACGGCATCGCATTACATCTCGGGTACGTATATGATATCTATGTGTATCTCAAATCGTATGTGCACGTAACAGAGGTATCTGTAATGCTTGCTCAACTGTTGCGTTGCGCCGAAGGCCATCATCGTTGTTCCTGAATCCAACCTATTCTGCTAGACCGGAGTGGTAAGGTTCAATACGGGACCATTGGTCCGATTGTAAATTACCTCAGTAGGTAACGCACACACTGGTTACAAAATAGTAAGTACTACCAGGAGAACTTGGATGTGTCCAGGAATGTAACTTGAACGCGGAACCTGGATTATTTTACCAATGACGACATAGCATGGAACTCGAACCTCTCAGAAGTGTCTCCAACAACATTGAAAGAGTTTCTCCACATTCTTCAATGTGTGCACAAACGTAAGTCTGCGCCACTTGGGACAGCACGAATCTGACAAATTTTCAAGATAAACGCTCATTGGCAAGCATAACATCCTGTGCGTGAGTGATAACCTTCGATCGTGCACATTTTGATCAGTGCTTCCTCTTCATAAGCAGCCTTTCAGTGCTTTCAACCTAAAGCTTGGCGGTACAAGTATCTTTCATGTTCATTCTGGAGGACCACGACAAGGTCCATGCATGCAATTCATTACCAATATGTAGATAACTCGCGATGTGAAATGTAGCCTACACCTATTTTAGATGGACATGCATCTTCTTTCTCAACTAAGGACGCAGATTCACATGAAAGGCCGCAACCATCTGTTAGCTTCAAGACTCTAAAAGCATCAGCCAGCGTCTAACTATTTGTGGCGCGGGTTCCCTCGTCACAACATATACCTGCATGCACCTCTGCTGGAACGTCGATTATCGACAGATAACTGGTCTCCTTGTAAAAAGAAGCTTAGTATGCAGACTAGTCTTACAAATTGCACTACTGGCCTTCCTTTCTGGATACATCTGATTACATGGCTTAATGGACTGGAACAGACAACTAATACTGGAGTGTCTGTGACATGGCCTTATTATTATTAGAGCCACTTTCGCATTGAAACTCTAAACTGTTCTCCAGGCTCTTTTTCGAGTCCCGGTGGCCTTGTTTTCGTTTTGGCAATGAAATAAAGACTTGTTTCATTAGTCACAAAAAAAAAAAAAAACAAAAAAGTTCTCCAGATCAAACGGGATGAACTTGTTTTAAAGCTTAAGAGCATTTGGTGATTTCAACTCCAGGCAAAAGAAGACCCGGTCCCAGACTTGAGAATCTAATAAGTCCACAACCAATGAGGACGTCGCTTACACTCCTTCACAACAGTACTTCGAAAGGATACAGAAATTCATACCTAAAAATAACCGTGACCACGGCTGCTGGTTGAACGGAGTCCTTTAGCCTGAGCTAGCAGGAGCTATAGTACGTGGCGGAAGCGTCCTCGACGTGCAGCAAGTCTACGAAGAGACATCAGCTCTAGACATCGAAATAAGAGTAATCGTGGTCGTGCAGCGAATCTGCAAGAAGCTTAGGAGGCCCGTCTGCGTCTTCTTCATGTAATGGGAGAATGGGATGATAAGAATTTGTTCTCAGCTTTTATGGACTCCTGGTCCTCTACTGAAAGTGTCGGTAAACTCATATCCCTAGCAGCTTGCTTCTCCTTTCCCTTTGCCGCGGCACCACACACCGGCTGCTAACACTGTCCCGGATTCTCCTTCCTGCATTTGTAATGCTTTGCTTAGATCGTACTTTGATGCCTTCTTCTAAGTGGAGGTTGGATCTTGATGAATCTGTGATTGAACCTTCTTTTTCAATTGACTGCTCCTGTTGTTAGCAAGTTCTACAAGGACTCCTCAGATTCGAGCAGGTTCTACAAAGTCCCGCAATTACACTGCTGTATGTCATTGTCCTCCTTGAAGCCTCTAACATAACAGACGTATACAACACGCACATGATCCATGAGAACGATATGTCAAAACCTGCCTGACGTCATCTTCATTCCAAATTTGACGTGCCTAAATTTGTTCCCCTTGCACATATTGCTTCCCTCGCTTCAGTGCATACGCGGAATTGTCTTCTTGCCGTTAATCTACTTACACACCAAACACCTCACTTTTGATCATCTTCGCTCTTGTTCATCTTGAACAGGTACTCGGTCTGTTTACTTCTTGTGGCAGCAGCTCCACACTCGATACTCCACGACTTACCCGATTTCTAGACGTGCAGCGCGTTTGGGCAGCGTCTAAGGATTCGGCAGACAAAAAAAGTTCCCGAACTCAGGTGAGCCTCGCTCATGTAAGGTTCGCACGTCTTCTTCGTCTTAGCGTCCAGGACGTCCTTCAATTTTTCCGTCTCTCAACCAACTCACTGCAAAACATAAAACACTTTGTCTCTTAGACTCAACCTATAGACATGATTGCTGCACCACTACGTCAGCAACAACGCAACACTTAACCGTGATACGGAAAAGCACGGTACTGCACATGATCGCACTGTTGACACACTTCCTCCAGTAGTCTACCACTCATGGCAAGTGTGAGCACAATGGATGCTGTCCTTCACAAACATTCATTCCCCTAGCGCAACCCCTTCGCCGTTTAAACACATCCAAATGGCGAACGCGTAATCTTCCGGATTTATGTATTCCAAGTCTAGTCACTTTTAAGTTCGCATTTTGATTTTGGTCAATCTGGCAATCATGTTGTCTACACGTCTCAATTTCCTACTAAAAATTCCTACTCTCGAAAGACTCTCAGGACACTTTCTTATTCGCCTATTCATGGTGACGTCCTTCAAAGGATCCTTTGAAACAAGAAACAAACAACTGCACCGGCTTCACTTCACCCTTCTAGGTGACCTATAAAACTAATGACCATTCTCACATGCACTCATCCGATCCATTGGAACCCGCAGTGACCTACTCTCCCTCTCGCGCTACTTTTTGGCTGTCGTCATAATCGAGTCTCTTGGTGAACATGGCTTATTAACATACACGACCAAGCACAGGATCAACCCGACCCTGCCGAGATTGAACTTACTCGAATCTACGTGTATATATATATGTGTGTGTATGTATGTATGTGTGTGTGTGCGCGCGCGAGCGCGTAACTACAGTACTTCGCAGCAGAAAGCTTCTGCTTCCCTCCTGTATAATTCATATACACTGCTACCCTCGCCTCTTCTTCCAAAGCTTGCCTCATGTAGACTCCACTAGCTCTCCAACTCTCTCGCGCGCGCAATGTACATCCCAAGCCTCTTGAGCGTCCAGTGTTTGACTGCAGGCTCTCAAAACCACTTCCGCTGTAAGGAAATCTGGTCTCCTGCACTGCACCAAACACTGGACAGCAGACACTCGCAAAAAACACACACCTGCCCTCCCCAATCACCACCACCAGCTGCACGTTACGACTACTATCACTACTAATACTCCACACATCCCACGCTCACATTCCCCACACACGCAGCCTCCCCTCGCTCCTCCCCTCCCCCCCCCCCCCCCCCCCGGTCCTATCTCCCACTCCACTACCACCACTTCATCGCCTCGCCTCACCTCCCCTCCGAACCCTGGAGAACATCACCACTCCATCGCTCAATCCCTCATGAAGACAACACGCGGAGCCAACATCCGAATTCCTCTCCACCTCAGGCGCGCCGCCCCCGGAGACGCATGAAGTACACACTCCCCCGGCTCCTCCAAAATCAAACACCACCGCGTCCTACTCTCTCTCTCGCTCGCTCGCTCTCTCTCCCCCTCTCCCCCACGATTTCAGCTCAACACCAACTCAAAATACCGAGAGCCCTAGCCCTCTCGCACGTGATCAAGTACATGGCGCTTCATACTAAACTCCCCTCCCCTCCCCTCCCCTCCCCTCCCTTCCCCTCCCCTCCCCGAAGGCGCCCCCCCCCCCCTCCCCCCTTTGGAGTCAGGTGAGGTCAGCAAGTAGCCTCAACAATCAACCAACCCTCCCGAACGAACACACGATCCTACAACAACAACAACAACAACAACAACAACAACAACTACAACGAGCAGCCACCTCCCTCCCGAGTCCTTCCTCCCTAGCCCCAGACTCCACGAAACCCCAGCAATAAAGTCCGGGCCGACAAGAAACCAACAAGCAGCAGCAGCAGCCGTAGCGGCGATCTCAACCGTACGTTTGCTTACTTACTCTCGCTCTCTCTCTCTCTCTCTCTCCTCCCTCCTAGTAGCCTCCAGTAGTAGTAGTTGTAGTACTCCTCCGGCCCTTGTTGTTCCTCCTACTACGCTCTTTTCTTCTCATCACTCATCAGCAGCAGCAGCAGCAGCAGCAGGGAGCTCCGGACCATGGCCAGTAGTGTCCCCAATGTCATGACAGCATCTCGCAGTACAAAAGCTAAAGCCCCGCTCTTCACCACCTTCGCAACAAGTACTCCTCGCCTCGCGCTTTCTTCGCCAGGGCTGCCCCCGGCCGGGCTGGGCTGTTGCGCCGGGTGTCGCCCTGCGCCCGCGATTACTAGTGAGGTTTGCGAGTTACGAGTTGGGAGGCGGGGGTGGGTGGGGCCCGCCTGTGCTAGGGGAGTAGGGGGTAGGGTAGGGGGTAGGGGCTGGGGCTAGCGATGGTGGTCGGAACGCCCTAAAAGGGGGGGTTGGCAGAGGCCGCTTCTGATTGGCTCCGTCCATATTCTGCTGCCAGAGTGGTACCTGGCGAGGGACTGGCAGCGGGTTTGAGTGCTTGGTAGGTACATATTGCTGGGCCGGGCCGGGCCGGGCCTGGGATGGGCTGGAGGGTTTTGGTTCTTGGGTTCCTTGTTTGTGGGCT
The DNA here is from genome assembly GCA_950295325.1 of Polytrichum commune. NCBI lineage: Eukaryota > Viridiplantae > Streptophyta > Polytrichopsida > Polytrichales > Polytrichaceae > Polytrichum > Polytrichum commune. Next base: position 19,968,209 of record OX485808.1, on the reverse strand, counting down.
TGTGCAGCTTTGGCCGTCGCTACTTATCATGCGCAAGGGATGTATGCGGCTGTTATTGGGTTCGGTCTTCGTTCTCCAACTTCTACCGATTACATTTACACAACGGAACTCGTGTTGCATCAGGAAAAGAAAAAAAATCCGGATTGAGAATCAAACCTCCCTTGATTTAGTCGTGGTTATCAATAGAAGTGCATGTTTGTTGAATCCTTTGATTGAATACGTTAGGTCTCTCCTAGTTGTGTCAATTTTTGAGTGTACAGTAGTTGTTAATGTTTGAAGACGAAGTCCAATCTTTTTTGAACATGTGTCTGCATGATGTTTGCTCTTGGATCCTCACCGGACCACATGCCAATCAAATGTAGGGGTCTGATTAAGAGAATGCGCCGCTTGAAACCCATCTACCTTATGCAAAGGTATGTGGGTGTCATTTAGTTCGTGCTTCGTGTCCTCCGACTTCTACCAATTAGATTTACATAGCAGAACTCACCTTGCATTAGCAACATGTACAATGAAGCATCAACGAAAATCGGATTGGGAATCGAACCTTCGTTGATGTGGTTATCAATATGGAGGTACATGTTTGTTGATTTTTGAGCTTCATATGTTAGCCCCCCCCCCCTCCAAATTGTGTCTGCTATTTAAGTGTGGAGTAGTCGATAAATGTTGCGAACGTAGTCCAATCTCCTTTAAGCATGTGTCTTCATGGCCTTTGATCCTTGATCCGAACCAAACCAAACCGTGACACACATATCAAATATAGGGGTCTGATTCAAGAAAGTGACCAAATAACGCCCGCATTCCTTAAATATTTGGTTGATTTTCTCTAGACTAACGTAAATGGGTCTTGAATGGTTACTTTCTCCAAGTAGCCCACTCGTCCTAGGTACGAACACGCGGTTTGTACGAGATGGTTAGCAAATCCGAATCAAAGCCATAGCCACTTTCCTCAGAATTTTTGGAACTCACACAAAGGTTGTAAAAAGCGACACAACCAACACAATTTTCTATCGTTGAAGACATATTAACTTGTATTTTCTGGAGGGGAGGGGGGGGGGGAATGGAGTTCTTGCTTTTCTTGCCTCTCCTTTTTCTTATTCTTTAGATTGAATTGATTTCGCACTTGATAAAGAAAACATGATACTACTCCTTTGACCCCGAGTTGAGCGTGGAGAAAAGCCACGAGAGATGACCCACACAACGACCCGACTTTATACCACAAGTAAGAAAAGTGGTAGCTGCATGACACGACCATCTAACACAAAAATATATGACCGAGAGGGCAGGTGGAGGTATCCCTCCTTTGGGTCATTTCCGTGTCATTTAGATACCACTTGTGTACTAGTGTGTACACATGGACGAGTGAGGCGATCGCTAGTAGCCAAAGGCAGGCAGAGTAACCCCACCCCACCCCACAACCCCAACGAATTCGCAAGGGCATCGAGAAACGCGATTCACTTAGCAGCCAATGTGTTGGAGAGCTGAGAAAAGCGTTGGTGCTCGCTCAAATGTGACTGACTGGGCCTCGAGACCGAGTGACCAAAGGAATTGTTCTTTCCGACAACCAATGACTTCACAGCCTATACATGGCGCCCCACCCACTTCGGATCGTGTAGGTTAAGGGTATATATGTTATTACGGTGGCTAAGAAAACAAAACACGGGGCAAGGTCACTTCATCAATGGAGGAGGAGGAGGAGGAGGAGGAGGATGAAGATGATGATGATGGGGTGAAGAGGATAGGAGTGTGGGGTTGCAACTCTCAAGGGAGAGGAAAAACGCAAACATATATTAATATCAACTCTTTATACCGCTCATTTGGATGCCACACACTTGCAAAAGCAAAGCGTTGGTGTCAAAACGGAGTTTGGTAAGCCAAGGTAAGAGGTGATGTCGGTTTCGGACACGTGTCTAACTTCTATGAGTTTGGTTTCAAAGTTGGTTCCTTTTTTTATTGGGTGTGAACAGCGGTTTTGAATTCAAATCCAAGACAGCGGCGGTTTTGCTAGGCTCAAATACTGAACAAGGTTAACCTATGCGTTTCATTTCCACTCGGAGTTGGAAACGACGGTTTTAATTAAAAGAAAAAGGAAAAAGAAAAAGAGGGACCAACCTTGAAACCAAGCTCCAGAAGTCAGGCACATGTGAAGGCCAATATCCTTTTACCTTGGCTTATCAAATTACGTTTCAGAACTGGCATTTTTTAACACGTATGGCCTCCCCTTCATGCAATCAAACAACTCTCCTGTCAAATTATTTTTGTTTCATTACATTTGCATACAACAACAAATTGTGGTTGCGATGCTATTTGTTTGGTTTCATCGAGGTTCTTGGGTCCGACCAATCGGGGAGAAGGGGAGGGGTTATTGTAGCTTTGACCAGATATTGGGGAGAACTGGTTTTCTATAGGTGTGGTAGGCTAGAGATGGCCATGGAAATGTGGGTTTTCTTTTTTGGGCAGTTGGGGGATGGGAATGAAGTTGGGTGTAACTTAAAATATTTAATCTTATTGTGGGTACTTCCAACCCCACATACAGAGAGAGAGAGAGATGACGCCAACCATAGGTTCATATAAATGGGAGACACTTACTTGCATAGAATGTGAGTGACGGAACGGATCGTGAATTACCTCATCTAGTTAGCAATCATAATTGCGAGCCATGAAGATTGTCATTTTGAGTTTCATAGTCGGAGTTGACATGAAACCATGTAGGAGGTCCAAGTGAAAACTTTCTTATTCTTAACACACGTAATCCCAGTGTCCAAACGTTGCCAACCATATCACTCAAATATTGGTATCCCAATCAAGAAGAGTGGCCACATGAATAAAGGAGAAGGAGGGGGTGCTAGTCATTGAATGGGGGGAACGGACCGCTAGTTACAAATGAACCCAACCGGTTGAGTTTGAGAAACAACCGGTTCCAATGCAAGAGATCACGAAGACCGCCGCCGATGGATTTAGAGGAATGACATTTACACAACACTTCCTTGATAAAAATAAAGGAAGAAATCGAAAGTTGTCAACACTAGGATCACAACCAAAGGAGTCTTGGGAACACTAGGATCACGACCGATTATGCCCCAAAACCTTCCCGGACATTGATGCCAGTCATGCGGAATATCATTGGCACGGAGACTGGTGGAGGGAGGGGTGAGGCTGAGCTGGTGGATTCAGTCGGATCGGGCGCTTTTGTGCATAATGCCCCTATTCCCGATGGATTCGGTGTCCGTGCTTCGCCTTCAATGTTACACACAAAATTGTGGGCCGTTGCGTTGAGTTAATGGGTGGAAGGGTGCCTCTTCCTCCATGTTTGGTCACCTTCTAAGGTAGAATGGTACTCAAACCAACACCCCACTCAAAATGAGCACCCTAACATCTTGCACCACAAAAACGTGTTCGTTCTCAGATTGTTCACCACCTCAACGATCAAGCTCCCGTGTTGGTTTTGGGTCATTTACAAGTGTGATTCTGAATCTTTATCGAATTTTGTTAGTGGGATTCAAATAACATGTTTTGGTGTGTTGGAATCCCCTCTCAATGGCTAAGGAGAACCATGTAGCTTCCTTCAATATAGTGATAATGGTATTTATATTCAGCACTCGGTGTGGTGGTTTCAACACCAATTACCTTGGTGTTTTTAGGGAGTAACATGGGGGTCTGTGTCCAAGAGATTTGGGGCCGAGCAAAACACCCCTTGATTGAATGTTACTTTCAGACTCGAGATTGGGCCCAAGCTTGAAGATTGATTTCCCAAACTAAGAGGAGTGATTTTATTTATTTTTATTTTTTTAGAGTGGGGACTGATTGGATTTGGAGGTAAAGTGATGCCACATTACTAGGGCCACATTAGGGCCAAATCGAGTTCGTACCTTGGACCCAAACCCCAGTGTGAATTCCTCGGGTCCAAAGACATTTCTTGACCAAGTGAGGATCACTCGATTTTGGAGTTTCTTTGGTCTTGGACCCTAGTGTAAACCAATGTTGGGTGGTGTCCATACTAAAAGGGTGATGGTGGGTAAAGGGTACCCTACCCTACGAATATTAGCCAAGGGCAATATATGTTGGGTAATCACCTTACATTGAGAACCTTAGTTTAAATACATGAGTTTCTTTTCTAGCATACCATTAGTATAGGATTAGCATATACATCTTTGTTTTTCTCTTTAAAAACGGTATATAGGGGGGTTCTATGCCATATTCACCCACGCACATCATTTATAGTTTCAATGAAGAGTGGGTCCCCCCCCCCATCGGTTGCCAAGGAATTATGGGTTATTTATGTGTTTCCTCTTGTGATTATGCATTATTGATGGAATGTGGATTTAAACGTTGGGTGGACAAAAGACAAATACAACTTATGAACAAGTATGTAGAGAAGTAATTGATGGATTGAATTATACTAAAACAAAATATCATTATATTTAATGAATGTCTCGTTATTATGTGGTATTTGTATAGCTTCATCGAGAAGTGGGTTGTTTTTAGATGGATACTGCACCCACAAAGGTATGTGAGAAACCATTTCAATGGTGGAAAGAAAATGAAGGGCGGCTTCCTACTCTTTGCATGTTAAACTTTGGGAAGTCTTTGGGAGCCAAATTGAGACAAAGAAGGTATTTCTTATTGCAAGAGTAGTCATTGGCCTTCGTTATTATAGGCTCAAAACACATGATATGGATTTGCTCATGAATATTGCATGTTAAGAATTGCTCAAATGATCCTCGTATTGGTGTTATGGCTTACATAGCTACTAGTTTACAAGAGGATGTTCTAGACCCTCTAGATGTGAAAGTTTCAGATGATGTGCACACATTGAAGAAATGGAACAAGATTAGGATGACTATGCCTAGGCTTGCATTTGTGTTTTTCAACATTGATGTTTGGAGTTATTTGAATGATTTCCAAATTGACATTTTATCTTGACTTTGTGCTTTTAAACATTGAAATGTCAAGCCATTTCATCATAGTTGTATTTTCTCGTCGTGTTGGCTGATGTTATATTTTGTACATAGAATTTTGTGAATATTATGATACATCTACATTTTTTTAAACACATTATATATGTATGTTGCACTCAAGGTTCAACATATAACCATTTTGTTATGAAATGAAATGTTACATATGTCTATAGAATTACAATGGATTTTTCATGTGTCAAAACATGTACTTTGTAAACCAAGTTGAATGTGTGTATTAAAAACAACTTAATTGGCAAGACCTTTACCTTCTTTCACTGCAATTGCCCTTCGATTACCATAAGATTAATAAAGGGTAATTGTAATTAGCGTCCCCGTAGTTATCCACCAAAAATTCATTGGGTAAAGGGTTCCGTTGAGTGGCAACTATGCATTTTGGGCCGGGTTGCGTTACCTTTAAAGATGCCAAATATTTTTGTTTTGGGGCCAGGTAAAGGGCACCATTCAATGGTGGCATAAACTTTGATCCTATTCTTATCCTTTATGAGGAGCTCAATGGCAATGCTTGCCCAATGTTGGTGTAGATCCACCTTAGACAACTCCACTTGTATTTACATCCAAGATCGGACCAATTGATCCATACAATTGTACAAAGATATACATACAATCCACACCCTTTGCTCTTGTAATCTAGGCCCTCCCTCATTTGACATTTGGTTCTCTCCTCACAACTTTCTACCAAACCCAATCGTGACAATTAGGTGATTAGCTCCAACCTAGAGCATGAGTGACGATATACTTGTCACACTCCACTACAAGCATGTGAGTCTTGGGGAATTGTCATGTGTCATTGGAAATTTGTCCTACGTCACTAAAAAAAAAGTCTACAAATCTACCACAACTGGTCCAATTTCATATGATGGTAGTGTAATCTAAAGAACATGAGCATTATTCTTTACATGCGTTCAAGTGGTGTATGGCAAGACTCGTGCTTAAGATTGGACCCCAAAAGACATGATGTGTTACAATGAGATTTGATTGTGTGCTATGATTCTATTCACCATTTTAGGCTCAATTGTGAACATAGTGGGGGTGGGGGGAAGGCTTATGTGATCACTCAAAGGGAGAGATTCTTCACTTTGACCCTCATGCGGGACGGAATTCATCCAAGGAATTGCTTCATACCAAAACGATAAATCAAGAGCGTGTGGAATAGTTTGAAATGCTGCAAGAAAAAATCATCGGTATCTCAACTCCAATTTTGAAACCTCAAGTGACAATCGACATTATTTGCAATCCCTAATGGGATGAGACAATTCATGAATTGATCTAGCCATCAAAATTGTTTATTGAGTTGGAAGAAGTGCCCACACAAGGGCCACGTACTTGCCATGGAGCATCTCCTATACGTCACTTTTTCAAGTTTGCCTTCCTTCGATGAACTTGCTACTAAGGGATTGTTTCCATCATGGACCACAGAGTTGTCTATGTCAAATGGGACTTCTCAATGGTCACGCTTCACAGTCACACTTCCATGGTCAAATTTATGAATAATGCAATTTGTAAAACCTTTGGACCCCTCCCTAGGTGTAAACCGAATGTGGACCCAAAGGAGTGACCATGCACCAAAAAGTGGATGTGCTGATTTTTTTTACGATATGCCCAACAAGGCAGTTTTGGAGTTCTCCAAGTTTTACCTCTTCCCCTTCTTCTTCTTCTTCTTCTTCTTCTTCCTTTCTTCCCTCTCAATAACAATAACGTTTGCCCCCCCCCCCCCCCCTTTTTTCAACGATTTCAAAATGTTGAAATGATATATCTCTATCATGACCCCTAACTTTGCCACGAGAGAACCTCTTTTGCCTCTCTCAGCATGAAACTTATTGGATCATGCCAGTGGATAATGTAGGCATGAAAATATGTCTTTTGAGAACCTCAAACCTCATAGTCACTCTAACATTTTGTTTTCCTTGATGTGAACCAAAGTGGTCCCAGGATGAATCCAAACAGAGCAAGAGACGACTTCGTGGTCCATGATACCAACAGCCCCTAACTCACGGTGGTTAACTTAGTACTAAATTCATATCTGGTAAGCAGGAGTTGGATGGTTAAATTGATGTTGGCCTTGCAATGATTTAGACAACACTTCATTCATTAAGTGGCAGTTTTGACCATGGAATTCATTGATTGCCAACCCATGGGGGGAATTCTTCGAGCTCTTCAAGGTGTTGGATCGACCTTTGTAAGCTTAACTTATTAGGATATATGATAGCAGCTCATTCATCGTCTCTTCATTGTGTCTTGATTTGAGGCTCTTTAGCCGCATTAATATATACGATCAATGGAAGATTCAATGAGCTTGATGATGAATCCTTATGATTGTGGCCGGCTTCCACAACTTTGCAACCCTCCTCATTATACATAAGAAAACGGTGTGGTCATGATTAAGTCGCGACCAATTAGAAGTGTTAACACTAGGCCACTCAATGAGCTACATTTCTTTGAGACGCGTGCCCGTAATGAAGTTATAAGTTGTCAATTACGATCTAGGTGGATGATGATTGCATATTGTTGAGCAAGAGCTTTTACAATTTAAGAGGAAAGGGTGGCATGTGTAAAAGGAACTGTCATTACTTTGGAGAAGCATGTTGGTTACTACTACACCCGTGATGAAAGATGGGCCCACATATCCCTCGTGTGTGTGTTTGTTTGTGTGTTTTATATTTTATACGAGGGCGTCCATAACATTATTAAGCAATGTGCGTTTCTTCATGTGGATCTCTTGAGATAATAATCATGGGATGCCCAACCTAATGCAAATGCGGACTTAATATGAGTCTCTTTGCACTAGGTTGGGGCATCTCATGGTTATATTCTCAAGGCCCACGTGAACAAACGCACGTTGCTTAATATTGTTATGTTAGTAAGTTGACAACAAGAATGGATAAGGAATACACACTCACTTCAAAGGGAGGTGGAACCCGTCGAGCACGCCACACTGTTGCATAAAAGAGAACAAGAACCAAAAGAACAACCACTATAGATAACATGTCAAACCACCAGCAAGGACAACTCCCACACCACCCCAAAATTACGCATGTTGTTCTCAACACCTACCATCAGGAGGTGCGGTAAATCATGCCGCCAATAGTTTGTTGCTCAATTATCCTAATTTAACCTCAGTAGACTAATTTGGGGGGCTCTGACTCCAACTTGGATATTAATTTGGCGTAGTATAGAAATATCCAAGCTCTACATGGCAAGATCAACGCTTTCATCCTTCCCCCCCCTTCCTTCCCTTGGTAGGTGCTACGAAACATCATCTAATCTCAAGGATATCTTTGCGGTTATGCTACTTAACCCCTAAAGGCTTAGAATGGCTCCTCGTCCAAGCAACCGCCTACGCCTGACCACGCCAACATACACATCCACGTGGACGATTGGATATCCTAATTTTCCAAAGATGCCATCCGTATGGTCACATCCACCATTAAAAATACACATTCTCTTTCATAAACGATTGAATTGAAATTAAATTTTAGAAGTGATTTTGGAGAGATTTCACTCAGGCGTTTTGGGGTTGAGCGAGGACCACTTCACACGCGAGCCAAGAGCCGCGACCATGGAGTTCTGAGAGCCCAAAAGAAAGTGTCCAAAGGCCGTCCGAAGACACCTCCCAAATCACGTAGTGTGGTCACGCACCCGCAAGCGTAAGTGTGAAGCACTATGTGACCAGACCCTCAACCAAATGCGATCTCCATGGATTTCTATTCATGCAGGCCCTCGCACATGATAAAATAGAATAAATCAACAGTTGTGAGTGTTCGGAGTGCCATAGTCTCCCCGTTTGGCATTAAACCTACCCACCTCCAAGAGGTGGTTTATGAAAACAGTCCAAGCAAACAAGAAACATCGATCCGTTGAATACCATGTAGGAATCCACATAACATACCCATGACGCTGGTCCCTCAAGCGCCGTGGGAAGCGAACTTGGACGGGCTCCGCCTTTTCCACCAACGAGAGTGCGTGAAGTGTAATGTGGTCACGGGCTCTCAGCCTCGTGTGTGAAGTGGCCCTAAACGAGGCCCGGGAAGCCGAAAAACAACCCGAAAAAAACAGGGACTGGCTGATGAGAAGGAGAAGGGGAAGAAGGAGATGATGATGATGGTGGTGGTGATGATGATGATGATGATGGTATTGTTGTTGTTGTTTTTTCCAACCCTTTAATATAACCCCCCACCCCCCCCCCCCCAAAACCGGGGGGAGTAGCTAAGCAGCTGGCTGTAGGGCCTACGCCGAGAAAGACGAAAATCATGTCTGATGATTGATGATAAACCCAGCAGTAGTAGCAGCAGCAGCAGGAGCAGTAGTAGCAGAAGAAGCAGAAGAAGCAGGCGACGTCGATGAAGCAGCAGACCCCGGCCCCTCCCCTTCCCCCAATTTCGTGGAGCCTTTTTGTAGTGCGATCGAGGCTGGCTCTACCATCCAATTTGGGGCTCCCTCCGATCCTGTCTGATAATTGTGGCCCTCTTAATCATTGATGAAATTGAATATTCCTTAAAGATTTCAGGCCGGTCGGCCTTCCTCAATCCTTCCTTCCTTCCGACCAGCCCGCAGCCCACCTAAACCCCCAAAACACATTTTTAAAAATAAAAATAAAAACAATTTAATTTACAATCATATTTCGCAGCATCGTCACTTCACTTGCCTGCATGTGAACCCCCATCACTTCACTTGCCTGCCCCCCCCCGGGGGGGGGGGGTGTATATAACTTACTTACCGTAATGCAACGACGTTTCGGGAGCATGTTCGCACATTGCACACACCCAAAACCCTAACACCGATCGGGTGCTAAATCGGGTCACATTGCTTTCGAGGGTAGTGGTCTTGTTATGTGTTCCGTACGTTCACTCTATACGAGCGTTCTATAACCAATGGGATCCATGATCTGAGTCCGTATCTTATGATACGTGACGTTTTACAAAGAACTTATTGAAGCTAAGAGTATGTTTGGTCAAAGATCGTGAGGGTGTGATAGTTGACTCCCCTTGTGGAGATATCGGAACTCACCTCCCCCCCCTACCTAAAAGTTGGATATTGGAAAAGGGGTGGAAGACTCTAGATGGGAGGGAGCACCTCTAATTTGGAGACGATGAGAACGTGTGAAACCCTGTTTTGTGAAAAGTATGTGTAAATCGGTGGTCGTGGTTTAGAGGGGTTTGTATTGGTAACATATGAACATACTCTACGCCCTCCAGATATTACAAAAAGCATGCAGGTGTGTATGGTCTCAAATGGGGTCTTGTGTCGTCATTTACTATTGAAAAGTTTATGTGCTAATCCACATAACTTCAAGTCCCCCATTTTGAAGGGCATCAAAAACTTTCAGGATCAGCCCGTGGTGAACCCACCCAAGCGTGTGGTGCAATTGGCATATTGTGGCCACTCCCAACTTCAAAAAGCATTTTTTTCACGGTCGTATCAAATTGGGGTTTGTTTCACCTAGTTGGCAGTTGCAAATTGTGTAGATTGTCAATTCAAATTTCAATATCAAAGTTGAGATGCAAAACTTATACGTTGCTAAAAGTGGAAATTCATTTTTATTCCTCTACAAGCAATCCACATAGATCCACTCTTTCACTTGTGCCAAGCAATTGATGAACCTCAAATGGTCAATATATTTTCAGCACCTATTAATCCAACCCCATCGTAACACGTCTATGCTTTCTGGTGCCCATCCTCAACTAGAAACCTTGCCATATACTGCTCGATTAAGTTGGTCGATTAAGAAGAGTGCGATCCACATGCATACATCGCACACATCTTGACTCCTACATGCCCAACCGAAATCTAAACCAAACTCCCCTAAAAAAAAATACTCCTCCCAATTCAACACTTAAATTTTCTAAAAATTAATCGATATGACCGTACATATGTCATCTTAAGAATTGCCCACGAAACATTTCAGCCATCTGCGTGTCCATAATCAAAAGATTATTGTTAGAACATGTACGTTGGTATAGTTGGGCAGAGGTGACTGCCCGACCAAATAAAAGGGTTTGCCCCGGCCTTTAGGAGTCGGAGGGGAAGGAAACACACAACAACAGCCCTGACAACATAAGAAACAAAGCCAGCTATGTGCTCATGATCTTTTGGGACTCCTGCCATGGACTTTGAATTTGAAGGCCGGGAAGGGGGAGGGGGCTCAATTTCCGAACCCAAAAAGCAACAAGTTAAGAAGGAACGAAAGGGAGAGAGAAGGGAAAAGGGGAGGATGGGCTTGGCCTCATCATCACGATCATCGATGCCCCGATTGCCTTTGGGGATCCGGAGGAAACGTTCCACGACAAAAGATGGTCTCAAGCTCACCATTCCAAAATCTCCCTTTGTCGCGTTGAATGATGGTGCTCCTAACCACACCAAAATAGTAGGTCCTTATTAGTGTGGGTGGGAAATTAGCGTAGACGTAATTAGCATGAGCCACACCCATTTTCTAGTCAAGGTAGATGTAACGTGGGTGGAAGACTTTGGGTCTTCCTCTACGTCTTCGTGGACCAATATCAGTAGACTTTTTGACTAGTTCTGGACTACGTTGTCGTTGCACGTCCGCTTCTTTATCTCCACTAACTAGTTCAATGTCTCCACACATCATATCCACGCCTACTTAATGATAACATGGCCAGTCTAATTAACCATGGCTGAAGCACGGGTATTTGCATTCTCAAAAATCACTCGCTTGTTTCCAAACTCGTCCAAAAGCCTAGAATCACCTAAATATCAATTACGAAGACTTTCGACCATCGATTTTAAATAGTAGTTATAGGACAAGAGTAGCACAAAATAAAATAATCAACCACATTGATTTTCAAGGAAAAACAGTTTTTGTGGCCCACACTAATTTTTGCGTGGAAATTCAGCGCGGGTTGAAAACTAACGTGGTGGACATCAATTCTCATCATGAAAATTGATGTGAGCCCTAGAAAATTATTGTCGCCCTCAGTAATAGGACAATTTAGTGTAGCTACTTGAAGCTTGTGTGTTGTTGTTTTCAACTTGATGGTTCCCCGAACACGGTAGTTTAAATTAACGTGTTTTTTTTTGGTTTTTTGTTTTTGTGTGTTGGTATTGTTTTTTTTATGACTAGGGCTAGTAGTAGAGTGACAAAAGGCACTAATAGTTTGAATGTAGTGAAGACTATAAATTCCACGGACAGCATCTATCATTCCCTTTGTACTTTGGGGGTGTGTTTGTTGTTTCGCATGACTTTTTAAACCTCAAGCAAAGCCAATAGAAAAGTGGCCGGGGAGTTGGATTGAATGCTCATATGCTCTCTTTTTCTTCCCTCATGTAAAGTTCCCCCTCTAGGCTGAATCTCCTCATTGTCCCGCTGCTCTTGATACTCCTATGGTAAGATGAATTCACACAAGTGCAAACACAATTTTGTGATTTTATAAAACCAATTTAGCAATAGATTCTACCAATTTCACTGGAATCATGAACCAAGTTCACTGTATGGACAACCAATTTAACTTGAACTTTCAACCAGTTGTTTACTACATGTTGTGAACAATTTCATGATTTGGTACCCACTTTCAAAACTTCACTGATAGTCAATTTTATAAATTGTATAACTTCACTTCACACAAAACTTATTATATGCTTTGCTCACGGGGCCAACACTCTTCCCATAATCAAAGTGACAAGCACATTACACTCTCAAATCCACGAGATTGCACCCTCCAACTACATTGGGTTTGTGTTGCTTGCTTTAACGTACAATAATCAAAGAGCATAGAAGAATTGACAATGTTTGCTTCCAGCTTTGAGGTACCATAAAGAAAGACCAAATAAAAACCGACGTAAAGGCTAGAGGCTTCCAAGTAGATACATAACAAAGAAGAACCAATGAACACCGAGATGGCAAAGAATGTGAAACGAGAAGTTGAGACGTTAACTACATATTGCAATATAATTGGTTTGGAATATTCATGAAATTGCTAAAGGTAAAGGTTCACTATCATGAAATTGAGGTGTGCCATATGCCAAGTCTATTTAGAAGAATTATGAACAAATTTATAAGGTTCATGAAATTGGTAGAACACTCCGGTAGCATTGGTTGGAAGGTTCTTGAACTAGCTTAGAACCTTCATGAAATGGAGGTTGCACATTTGTGAAGTCACCTTACCGAAGGAGTATTATCTTACCCTAACCCCTATGATTTTGGAGTATTTCTTGTTATTATACTTAATGTATGATGTTTGTATAGTTTTCTCTTTATAAGTGTTACCCCCATAAGTGTTAACATTTCTATTACAAAGTTATTTTTAAGAAAAACTTACAAGTTGTAGAATGCCGTATATTTGTTCATTTGTATGTATGTATGTATGTATGTATGTATGAATGTATGAATGAATGTATGAATGAATGAATGAATGAATGAGAGGATGAGAGGATGAATTCATATGTTTGTGCAAACAAATTGAAAGTCAATCTCCCTAGTGTTAGTAAGAAAGGGAGAGAGAGAGAATTATCGCATGCGAGCGTACCTCTCATCCATCCAACATAGAAACTTGTCACCCTATAGATTTGTGGCCGATTCATCTCAAATGACTTGGACTACACTAAGGCCCACTTCACACACAAGCCAATGGCTGTGATTATGTAATTGTGAGGGCCCTTGATTCGCATCCAAAGGCCGTACAATTGACATGGTCTACCGGAATTTGCGTCAGGCCTACCTCTTGGAGATGGGCCTTATGCAAATTCCAGCAGACAATGCACCATTATTTATAGTCTATCATGTAGTAATCCATGCAAACTTTTCATCCATGATATATTTTTTGGGTCCTTAGGCCCTCACCTTCTGGTGTGAAGTAAACTTGGACGATCTCGGCCTTTTGCGACCAATGAGAGATCTTAGAATGCAATGGTCATGGGCCTTCATAACCGTATGTGAAGCGACCCCGATTCAAAGGTCCTTAAAATTGATTTCGGTGTCATATTCATTCAAAGAGCACCCTCCAAGATGCACACTATTTCAGGGCTTGTATGTGGGATGAATTAGAGGTACGCTCCGAGTCTGTGATAATTCCCTCCCTCCAAAAGAGAAGGTGGCATGCAAGCAAAGATGTTCTTCATTTAATCTCGCTTCCTTAAACGAGTTGACATTACTTCTAGTTTGTAGACGATGTCTTCAAGTTTATAGATGTTTCAACCCAAATGTTATGTGAAGAATATTGAATCTTCCATTAAAATTACACCTAAACTAGTATACTTGGAGAGACCTTCTACCAACAATATAAGATACAGTCCATGTAACATTACTCAACGACGTGGGCCCTCAAAATATAATAGTGAGACGTTGCGAGCTTAATTTGAATATGAGTCTTTCAAAGCATCTTTTTGAGCATCTCATTGTTATATTTTGTTGGCCCACGGAAGGAGAGTTGAATGTTGAGTAATGTTATATTGCACGATGAGAAATTGTCTTAATGTACTTGATATTGTTAGATGCCGTTGACTTTCCTAACCTAGAGGACCAAAGTCCCCCCCCCCCAACAATTGCACTACACGGACGACCTAGATGTCACATGTAAGAAGGATATGTGTAGGGAAGGCAACCCTATTAGAAGGGCAATGAAAAATTTAACAAAGGAAGAAAAAAGGCAACAAAGGATTTTAAGGATAACCTTAAGCCCCATTTAACCATGAACAACTTCATGCCCACACAACTCCCTTGGAGAACTAGGTAGGTAAACCTTGGCCTCACATGTAATTAAAGTCAAGTAGTTTTGGAATAAGGGTATCCTCCATTGTATTTGCTATAAAAATTCCACTACCATCTCTCCTAGTCATGAAACCGAGACATTAGATGGTTTGCTATTAACTCACATGAATTGTGCACTAATGAATTGTTATTGTGAAGTTGAGAGCACAATTTCAATCTGCTCATTTTGCGAATCCACATTTTAAAGACCGGATTTGTGTTCCTTACTACGATTTGTGAAGTCATTTGATTATTGAATCATCGGCTCTTCGGCTTGTGCTTGTGTTTACTTTCAACTCAAAATTTGACGACATGTTTGATTATCAATATATTGCCACGGTATATATCCTCACATGTATGAGATCTTGTGAAGGCCTATGTTTAGAAAGGTCCTTTTATGAAATAATCATATATCAATTCTTTTCTATAATTCTAAACTACCTTCTAAAATATGAGTGTGTTGTCCCCTCATTTTGTTCATTGTGAGATAAATGTGTGACATGGATTGCAATTGCGCCTAGTTGAAGACATCATACACACACCTTTCTAATACACAAATATATATATATGTTTAGGTTGGCACTGGTGTAGGTGAGGTTCTAAGCCAAGTATGCTCTCCTTCAAGCATGTAAAAGAGTCTTCACCTGAAGGTGTTTAGGGTTTAAGTATTAATTAATAAGGTGCAGTGGTTGACTTAGGTTATGGAAACCCTAAATCATGGAGCTTGGTAACATCCTTGACCATGGTTAGTTAACTCACAATTAAGTACAATGTAGTGTCTAACATTGGTGTAGAGCCTATCAAGCATTCCACACTTTGTAGGAGGTTTTATTAATTTGTTGAGAGTTTGACTTTGTACTATTTATGGAGGGAGAGAGAGAGAGAGAGTCGATCCACCTATTCCCAACTAGGACCCCATTGTGAATCTACATGGTACTGGAAATTCAATTAGGTTAGAACCGATTTCAATCATTTATTTTTGTGGGTACTTATGATAAGGTCCCATGTATCATGGCTTGAGCTTTTACGCATAGAATGCAAATATTGTCATGGATGATGGATGAGTTCATCCATTGGTTGAAACCCTACCTTGTCATGTCAGCAACTTGTGATGAAATTTGGATGAAATATCACTTGGAAAGTGACGGCCAATTGCAACACTGTAAATCTATAATCCCCCAAATACATTAGAAGGAATGGAAAAATTATGTTGGGTAAACATTTAGTGTGGATGACACTACACTGCGGTTTACAATTAGTATTGAGCAAGACGGTTAGAATTGGCGACACTAAATATCATATGTAGTGTAGTCAGTATGCACACCGAAGACTACCATATAACGTAGTTGGTAAGAAAAGATAAGAGTCGGTAAAAAGTTATACAACCCACACTAATACGACAATTTAGTGTAGTTAGCTTAACTATAAGTAAGCGCCCCCAATGCCCTTCCCCTTTTCACAAGGCCCAGCATTCCTTGCAACACCCGCAAAGTAGGATAAACTTACAAAAGGCGGGTATAATTGGAGAAGGTTTTGTGGAGAACCTTATCCACGGGACTTGGATTTTTTCTTCTTTCTCGGCCTCCTTCGATCAGCAGGCATCCAGATTCCCGAAACAAAGCATATATCACCCACGAATCTCAGCTACTAGATTTGAACATTCCCTTGCATATTAAAAGACCCACAATATCATACGGTTTATAAAAACTTCGGAAGGGGGCTAGTTATGACCCGAAAAGCCTCGATTTGGTCTTAACTAACCGGGAATTTGCCACACACCATTTTCCCCTCCCTCCCTCCAAGGGAGAAATGTTCCCTCGATTTTTGGGTGTGTTTGTACTTCTAAACACCCCCCGGCCACCTTGAAGGGAACCCGGAATGTACCCACATTGAATGTCACCTTGAATTGAACGACTTCAAAAATCCCCCTAAACATGCACGGTGGGCCCTAATTCGGGGCCATTTGTTTATCGGAGGCCCAACGCCGGCCGGCTCCGTTCGATCAATGGACCCTCGCCTCCTCATCACTCAAGTGGAGGTCACACATGCATGGTCGAAAATGCCGGTCTCGGAACGGAGTTTGGTGAGCCGGGGCAAGAGAATGTTCGCCTTGACATGTGCCTAATTTCGAGGAGCTGGGTTTCAAGGTTGGTCCCTCTTTTTTTGGTTAACTCCCGCCCGTTTCCAACTCGGGTCCAAGACGGCGTTTTTGCGAGTCCTAGGGTCGTTTCACACACGAGACGGAGAGCCCGTGACCATTGCACTTCGAGCAATCTCATTGGTGGAAAAGGCGGAGCCAGTCCAAGTTCGCTTCACACTACGCTTGAGGGACCAACGGAGTGTGTCAATGCAAGATGGTGGATGTAACGTCTACATGGATTCCTACATGGCATTGAATGGATCATGTTTCATGGTCACTAGGATTGTTTTCAAAAACCACCTCTTGGAGGCAAGCCTAACACAAAACCAAGAGACCATGGCACTCCAAACACTCAAAACCGTTGATTTATTGTATTTTATCATATGTGAGGACCCACATGAATAGAAATTCATCGAAATAGCATTTGGCTGAGGGCCCGGTCACATATGACTTCACACGACATTTGAGGGTCCGTGACCACACTACCTGATTTTGAAGGTATCTTGAGACGGCCTTTGGACACTTTCTTTTGAGCTCTCACAACTTCATGGTCACGGCTCTTGGCTCGTGTGTGAAGAAGTGGCCCTTAAAACCTCCGTTTCCAAACATGTGTGGCCTCGATCCCCTTCACTCGAACCTCCTCTTCATGAAGTAAATATCTTTGTTGTTCTATCATACTTTGGGGCTGAAGGTGGTTGAATTTGGTTCTTTTGATTTCTTTTCAAAATTTGTGCCCCCCCCCCAAAAAACACACACACATAGGCTTTGGGCCCAGCGGCTAGCTTAGCTCACAGCAACAGCAACAGCAGCTGCTGCTCCTCCTTGGGTTGATAAGTGAACGAGATAAAGCTGTCACTAAATCCCCGGCGGAAAGATCAGATGTGCCCATCTTTATTATTCAATATTTATTGCATGCCTTGAAGAGAATCTTCACTTCGCAGACGTTTACGAAATTTATTGTGCCGTTTGACTCCCCTCTAAGTAATTCAACCCCCTCATTTCCCTCTTTTCTTTTCTTTTCTTTCCGCCCGCCCGGTGACACTCACCTCCTTTCCCGCATTGCCTCCATTTCGACCCCCACAATTCGATCGTATCTTAAGCGGACATTGTTCCTCTTTGCACCCACCTTCTTGCTCGAAGGATATGAAACACGCGTGCACATCTGAAACGAACCCGACGCTTTCATAACACGCCATCTCGGAGCAAAGAGGTGAAACCGGACGTTTTGAAACTTCTGTTCACACTACATGTGCAAATGGGTCGTCGTTTTTGTTAGCTTACTGACATGTGACGGGGGTCCCACATATCTCAAAGTTGATTGGTTAACATATTGATCGAAATCAAAGATGAAAAACGTAAAACTACGTTTGCGTTCTCATTGGGATCCCAACATCAAGAGTGGTGTGTTCCCCCAACATTTTTTTAAGGATTGGCGGTTTGGAGCGGAGGCGAACCCCTGGTCATGGTTGCCCATTCATTAAAGAACGACCTCCCATTTTTACTTCCAGAAAATAGGATAGTGGATGCTGCCACCGAAACTATTAGTTCTTGGCCATGTGTAGCCCCTTTGATAAACCTAGCGCATGATGTTAGTGAATCTCCAAATGTGGCCATAGCCACTTTCCAAAGTCGGTGCGAATATTTTTAAAAAATGGTTGTCAAAGTGAAGATTCTTTGAGTTATTACATGGTCATATAGCCTCCCTCCACCGTTATCATATACATGAGTAAAAGATTGATGTTGGATTATGCAAGAAAGAAAGACTAATCATACTTAGCATGTACTTAGCATGTGAGCAGATGGTGTTTGGAGTTAGACAACTCTAAAGAAAGAATTGGATTGGACAACCCAATTGAGAATGATGCATAAGGGCTAGACAACCCATGAAGGAATTGTGCATGGGAGTTAGACACCTCCCAATTGAAATCTTTGCATCGGAGTTAGACAACTCCAACTAGAAGATATAAGTCGGAGTTAAACAACTCCTAGCGGATGGATGTGATTCATTGGAGCTAGACAACTCTCAATGAATAAATGAATGTAGTTGGAATTAAACAGTTCCAACTAGAAGATAGGATGATTGGATCAAGTTGGAAGTAAACAATTCCAACTAGAGTATTGCGATTGACCCAAAAGATGAAAAAATATTATACAGTGAAATGATCTACGTATATAGATAAGGAAGCTTCAATCTAAATTTAGTAAGACGTGAGACTTATAAAAATATCTCTTAGATACTATGGATAAAGATGGATAAGACTAGGAGTGCCTTTGGGAATAAGAGAGAGCTCGGGGGAAGAGAGAGGATCATCTTTGGTCTCTCCTATGGTCGGTTGGTTCGATCTCATAACAATCACAATGTTGTGTTATTGCATGTATATCACGACCCTCTCACCTCTCCCCTCTCCTCCCAATTATGTTGATTGTATTTAACATTTTCCCAAATATAATTGATTGTATTTAACATTTTCAATGGGAAAAAATCCTTTTGAAAAGCACGATATGGTTCACAAAGGCCTTGGCAATGTATCTCATTAACAAGAGGGTCATTTCCAATACACTCATAACCCCCAAGAAGTTCATGTTAATCAAAAAATGGTAAATTTGGAAAATAACAAAATGGTTCTTCAAGGCCCTAGAAGTGTTTTGCAAATTGATCCTAACTCTTGAGGTACGGTTTGTTTTGTAAATGGGTGTTTCTCATCAATGAGAGTGTCATTTTCAATCTAGAGTAGAGTTTCTAAACCTTTTTCCCCAACGGGGAAAAACTCAATTTGGAAAGGACATAATGGTTCTTTAGGGCCTTAACAATGTTTTGTTGCTAATTATTGGAGGTCCAATATTTATAATGGGTATCTTGTCAAGGAAAGTGTTTTTTTCAACGAACATTTCAGGCCCCCAAAAAATCAATTTAATGGGGAGAGTACTCTTTGAGAAAAGGACAAAACGGATCGGCAAGGCCTTAGGAGTGTTTTGCATATTACTACTAACTCTTGGGGTCCCTTTTTTTTGTTGGTAAATAGGACGATGTCAACGATAGGCCATTTTCTAACCAAATGTGACCCCAAAAAATTTATTTCCATGGGAAAAAACCAACTTCCAAAGTTCATAATAGTTCTCTAGGGCTCGAAAAGTGTATTGTTGTTGAATATTGAGGGTCCAATTGTTTTTGTAAATGAGTATCTCATCAAGAGGGTCATTTCCAATCCAAAGTGGAACTTAGGCTGATGACTAGTGCCTCCATCCAAAAACATGCTCTCTTTCATAACACTTCATGCTATATATTGACTTTACATGGTTACACATGCATTGTTTTCTTACCACATTTTGGGATCATAATATTAAGTATAGGGTAGCAATTGGTTATTGTGGTTGTAATGCCTATGTAAATATAATTTCAGACCCCTCCACCTACTACTCCAAAAGCTCTTCCATTACCACCTTGGTGTACCAAAGGTGCCCTATTATTTAATAAATGTTCTCAATATATGTCGATCACGGATTCATGACTTTATTCAACTGAGTCTATACTCTAGGTGGGGCTAGGAATAAGCCAAATTCTATTTGGAATTAAACTTTATTTGTTCTCACAACATAGCATTACATTGGCAAAATTAGGCTGAAAAAACTCGAGTGATGCAATATACTAATATTATTAAAATGGAATGGCTGATAGCAATTGAATGATGTTATGTTTACATTTTTGGAATGAGAAGACATATTATATATCAAAAGATTCTAACCACTTCATAATTAGAATCCATATGTCTTACATGTGTCACGTGGAGGTTGGTAATGCGGCACGAGAGCTCCAAAATGGACTTCAACAACTTTTGGAGCGTTTCGTTCTTAGAGGCATGAAGGTACAACAATCCCTAAGATGCTTTTCAAATAATAGTTCCAACCATTTTTTTGCGATCCATCCAAAAAGGAATGTTGCAAGGCACCATTAAATGATCACATCCCATATGGTTAAAAACAAAAGTTGGTCATTGTTTAACCCTTAAAATGTCACCTAGGCCTCACATGGCTTTTGGGGTGTTGGGGGGGGGGGGTTTGGAGACAAGAATAACGTGCTATTGTCGTTGTGAACTTCACTTTTGGTCCATTCTTGGGAAAGTAACCCGTGTTGTAATATTTCTATCTATCTTGCTAAGAGAAATTGTTTGACGAAAGACTTAATTTGGAAATAGGGTATAAAATACTTTAAAGGACACAATGTGTTATTCTATGCAATTAAGTAGTATTTCAAGCCACCTTCACATGATTGCATTTCTTATAACTAGGTTGTACACATGCTAGTTTTAGGCTTTGGGACATGCATTCATTATATGATACATTCATATAAATTTTTCATGTATCGGTACAATCGGAATCTTACACACAGGGTTCATTCCATGTCGAGAAGGAAGTTTAAATTTCAACTGCATGCATGTAGTCATTTATGTGCTTTATAGCAACTTTGGTTTTTATGCGACCAATATTTGAGAACTGAAAATCGTTCATCTTAAAGTCATCTCACTTTCAAAAAACACGGGGTGACCTTTTAAAGGGCTAATGAGTTTATAACCGATAACTTGTAAAACTTCATCGTATTTGAAACCAGGTTTTGTTATAGTGATAGACTTGAAACAATTGATCAAAAGTAACAAACACCGTAGATTGGTGGGAAAATGATTACATAAGGTGATCCTCAAGTGCTAATATATCAAAAGGTCTCTTAAAATGTGAATGCTACATGAAGCATAGAGGGTAACAATTGATGGATTTTGAAATTAGTTTTAGAAACGATAGACAAATAGATCTAAAGAATTTGAAATTGAGAGTCTCGTTTTATGACATATAGGCCATTAAGGGCTAACCCACAAGTGGTGGATTAGAGACCACCCTTATAAGACACACAATCATCACTTCTTTCCTAAATTTGGATCCAAGTTTAACTCTAGTGAGAGTCTAGTGGGAGAAATATTTTTGGTTGTGGAGGTCAACAAGGAGCTCAAGTGGGTCCTTTAGGACGTAATTCTGAGGGCATGTTCACACATTGTACGCCAAACGCAAACACAAAGGGGTGCTAAATCGGGTAACATTATTTTAGAGGGGATTAGTCTCCTAATATGTCTCACACGTTCACTCTTATATGAGCTTCATGAGCTGTGGGTCCCGTGGTCAAATTTAATATCTTATGATACACAAGATTTCACATAGAAATAGTTGAGGCTAATATTCTATATGGTCAAAGATTGTGAGGTATTGATAGTCGATTCTCTTATAGAGGAGTTGAAAGTTGGGTCGCATTAGACCCAGATTATTCCGGCCCGGAAGAGCTTTCCAGGCCCCACCATCATTACAATTGTGGTTGGTCCTGACGTGTGGGTTCAGCTCCTGGGCTAAACCTGGGCAATGGCCCGATGCAGGGGCCTACCCTAAGGAAGGAGTAAGTGGGTAAGTATGTATGACTAGTGATTTCATGTCATTTCTATTAAATGAGGGGAAAATGTTGGGTTTCCAGGATTTTAGTAATAGATTAAGATCTTTTCGTGAGCGGTAGGCAACCGCCAACCGGGTTTCACTTAACGGCCATGTACCATGATTTGCTGTGAGGAAGAAATTGTGCACATCATTAAAGAATCATGACTAAATATCCAGCGAGAGGAAAGTGGATGACCAACCATAGGAAAAATATTTAATAATCCACCTACTCAAGTTGGTTATCGATTATAACTTAGCAACTCATGAACATCATGTCGCAATTATGGATGACATCTTGTCTCCATGGATGAACAATTGTGACAAATTTTGGCAAGGTTCCTTTAGCTCTTGGATGAGCAATTGGTCACGTAGACACATGTTGGACTATATGACATTTTGTGATCGCGATGGATGTGTTTGAATGTATGTCCATTCTTTTTGTGAAAATCTAAAGCAAAAGAACAACAATGTTTTCCCCGTGAATCTTACTTCCTTAAAATGATCGGTCTTTCAAAGTTTGTACATATGTTTTCTAGATGGAAGGCTTCAGTGTCTGTAATAAATATTCCTGTGAATATTTTGAGATCTATAGATATTGATCAAAAATCCCTACCCCCCCCCCCCCCACACACTCCATTTAGATATAGATATATAAAAATAGATAGATATAGATAGATGCATTTTGTATATACGCATTTTGCAAAGTGGATGAGTTATAAGAGGTTGCGAAGTGAAGGTGAATCATGTCCTTGTCAAATTCCAAGTAGAAGTATGCATCACACACGGAGACCTTTGATTTTCTTCAACAAAATGTTGATGTAGTTCCAACACTCCAAAACTCTACATTTCAAAAATAGCTACAAAATTTGAAGAACAAATATGTTGCTCTCAATGGCGCAAAGTTGCAACAAACAATTATCACGTTGGAATAGTGCATAAGGCATAATTGTATTGATAATGCAAAAGATGTGTATTTATCAATTGTCAGTCACCCTATTCATACCGTTGACTCGATTCTTTTCAAAGGCTCAAAATTAGTTGAGGTTTTGGCTTATGCCAGAATAACGATACTAAGAATTTTATAATGATAACCCGATTCCCTCAATGATATCAATAGAAAACTCCCACTAATTTGAATACAAAACAAGCCCATTAAAAATTCCTCTCATTGGTGTAGAGGGGTCGGTGGCTTGATGACCTCAGAGGTCCTTTTTGTTACGTGACTCGCTACGTCTTACTTTGAATTACCATCAGTCTGTAATCTTGACATTTGACACACAAAATGGACATCAATTAACACACACATTTTGGAATTTGACACGTGAATGTGACTTGTGAAGAAAAAAACCACACATCAATTGACATGTTAAAAATCAAAATGATATGTACTACTAAGCATGCGAGATTCGCAGTTGAGATGACATTTTAGAAGAAAATGCAGTTGTCAATTGACATTTATTTTTATTCTTAAAAATGTCACGTGATAGACACTTTGGATTTCAAATTGAACGTCGAATGAAATTTGTCAAACATACACAGTGAGTTGACATAATGACTTATAACCCATGAGTAAAAGTAGAAGCTAGCTCGCTCATCTAGGTGTGTTGTATGTATGTATGTAAGGCCATCGACAAAGATCACTTGGCCTCCTTAAAATATGTCGACGGGCATTAAGATAATAGTAGTGTGAGACAAAGCGCATCTTCGATGATGACAAGATTGACGTATTATTCCAAAGCAACCGAATGGCGTGCAACACTTGTGAAGTTTGTGATCGACACCTAAATTGAGGAAAAATCTAGGTGAGGCCCCGGGCATACAATATTGGTGGAAAGGGGGAGGGTAGTACAACAAAATTCCCACTTTCCATAGATTAGTAGTATTCGGCACACATGCATAGTGGTGAAAGGGAGCGTTGACCCATCGCACGGTCAAACGTGTTTAAAAAAACATCGCAAGACGAAGGGCTCCGAGGGTTGGCCGAGGGGATTTGGGAGTCAAAGTTCGTGAGATCCGCAAAGTTGACAAGCTTAAAAATGGGCGAGAGAGAGTGGGGGTGTATAGCTGTGGATAATGCATGTCGAGTGGTGGGGGGAGGCCCATGAAATAGCATGCCACTATTCGCACGCACCGATTTAAAAATCGTAAGTGTGATTATTTTCTAATTAAGCTCGATGCGAGTGCAACGAGCACATCCCCATGGGTGCCCATTTTTGGAGGGAATAGATGGAAGTAAAACAACAAGATTCTCATGCCTCAATATCGTAAGCATGACTCCCGGGAGTACTACTTCACATAAGCAAGTAATTAGTATCTCACTCTAGCTCGGAATCAACTTCAAACTTGCCACTAAGATCTTTTCTCTTTCTCTCTCTTTTGGCACAAATTGAAAATTCAATTGTAAGAAAGGAACCAAACCATAACCACCTCGGGAGAAGCAGCACAACCCGAGGGGACATCCTTGTCACTAAGATCTCGATATCTTAAGTGCTCCATAGTAAGCACTCATGCATCACTATTGTATGCATAATTGTTGGCACTTCATGAAAGCAAGCAAGTATCTTAGTTCTGAACTCAACTTGAAACGTGTCACTTAAGTGCTCCATAGTAAGCAAACAATTTCTTTTCCTTGATATATGGGTTTATTCACATGCATAACATTATTAAGTAACTACATGATGATCTCTTTTCAAAGAAAGAGGTTGTGTTTCAAAAAACTCTAATAATTTACAACTGCTTGTAGAAAATTTTACAATACACAACTTGAGTGCTCCCCATCAATGGAGAATCCTAGAATAAAAGAAGAATTATGCTCATGTGATACATGGTCCCAAGGAACGCAGACAAGGAGTGGTATAATGTTATTATGTCACATGTGACACAATTATAAGTAATCAACCATAAAGGAGCTTTGAATTGCATAGGTCGGTTGCTCACCAATGCCTTGCTTTCTTAGGAAATCAATTATCAAGATTACATTATGATAATCATCTTCAAAATATTACAGATTCACCAAGAAGCTCACATCAAGGAGCGGTGTGATGGTTGACCCATAAAGAGATCAATTCTTGTACTATATCCTTTTATTTCAATTAGTGTGGATTGCAATATGGTATTCCAAATTGCTATACGTATTTATATATTTATTAGGAAGGACAAAGGTTTTTACTAGTCACCACTATATGTATATATATATGTGTATATATGTATATATATATATATAGAGAGAGAGAGAGAGAGAGCTTTGATGGTAAGAAGTCTTTTTTTAATTAGAAAGTTATGGTTTTTAGTGTCACTTCCTATTTGGAATTACGTAGTGCTATAACTATTTGTTATAGAATTTATCAGGTTCTTTTATTAGACAATAATAATACAATCATGAATGCACATGAGAAACTAGTATTCATAATTTTCAAACTTTAAACATGACATAAAGTTTTACACTTGAACACAATATTGTGATTGCTATGAGCTCGAACCACCGGACCATAGGAGAGAAACAATAAGATGATCCTTTCTCCTCCCCCGAGCTCACTCTTGTACCCAAAGGCACTCCTAGTCTTATCCATCTTTATCCATAGTATCCAAGATATACTTTTAGAAGTCTCCAATCAAACTAAATGTGGATTGAAGCTTCCTTATCTATATACATAGATCGTTTTACCATGTACTCCATTTTCATCCTTTGGCTTAATCACAATTCATTAGTTGGAACTGTCTAATTCCAACTTGATGCATTCATATATTCTTGTAGTTGGAATTGTCATTCCAACTTGATCCAATCATCCATTCTTCTAGTTGAAAATGTCTAATTCCAACTTCATTCATCCATTCCTCTTGTTGGAAATGTCCAAATCTAACTAGATTCATTCATCCATTCTTTTAGTGGGAATTGCTTAATTTCAGCTACATTCATTGATCCATCCTTCTAGTTGGAATTTCTTGAATCCAACTAGATTCATTTATTCATTAAGAGTTGTCTAGCTCCAATGAATAACATCCATTCGTTCCAGTCGTCTAACTCCGATTCATATCTTGTGGTTGGAGTTGTCTAAATCCAACACAAAGATTTGCCAAAGGGAGGTGTCTAACTCCCGTGCACAATTCTTTCATGAGTTTGTCTAGCCCTTGTGCAACATTCTTTCTTTGGGGTTGTTTGACTCCAAAAACCATATGCTCACATGCTAAGTACATCAAAGTATGGTTAATCTATCTTTCTTGCCTAATCAAACACTAAACCTTTTAATCTAGGTATATCTCAAATCTCAAATCTTATCAACAAACTTCAAATTGGTTGTTTGAAAATTAGAGAACATTAACATTTTTAATTGGTAAACCTTATATTAACCATTAGGAATTTATAGCATTGCGTGATTCCAAAGAGTAAGTGATAAGATTTACCTTACACAATGTAGTTCGCTTGAAATTATTGGTGCACCCTATTAATGAAAGAGGGTGTTCCAAGTGTTTCTCACACATTGCAATCCAATATGACCTTCTTATGATGTCAACGGTAATTGATTTGGGTGCCGGTAGTCGAAATCATGGTCCCAAACAATACTATGATAAATAAGCATGCCCCATCTCGGCCCTTCATAGATTAGACATGCCACTTTTACAAGTATAGTATCTAAGATTCCAACCAACACCTTGGATATTAGTTCATGGGCAAAAATAGTATAAAATAAAATAGTCACATGCATCAAAATTTAGGGGAAAAATCCAAACCACACTAATTTTAAACTAGGTATTTAGGGTGGGTTCAACATAACGTTACACAACCCCTTGGCTGCATTTCGTGGGACTAATCCCCATTTATGGGAAGCACTTATATTGTGTATTGTGAACTCTTCAACAAGCAATGATAAATTATCATGCTTATTTTAATATTATTTTTTAATAATAATTTTGATCGCATATTGTTTCTTTGTAAAGAGACCATCATAAAGTTGCATGGTAATATTATGAATATTGATGCAACCCACATTAAGGGCCGGTTTACAGCATGGGCCATGAAGTTGGACCATGGAAAATGGCATTTTCCCATGGTTCAACTTCCATGGTCCGATCTATACAAAAAATCAATCTACAAAGCCTTTGGGCCCCTCACCAAGTGTAAACCAAATGTGGACCAAGAGGAATGACCATGCACCAAAAAGTGAATGTGTTTTTTTCTATTTAAAAAAAATATATATGCCCAAAAAGGGCATTTAAGAAAATTAAGTTTGACCGTTCTCTTTCCATTTCTTGTCTTCATCTTTTCTCCCCCCAAAAAAATTTCATCCAGAATTTATTATAACAACATTTCTCTGTTATTGGCCCGTGCCTTTTTCTACCAGAGCACCTCTTTTGCCTCTTCCACCACAAAACCCATTGGACCATGTTAGCGGATAATGCATGCCTTAAAATATGTCTTTTGGGGACCTCGAAATCCATGGTCACTCTAACAATTTTTTCTTTGGTGGAAACCGAAATGGTCCCAGGACGAGTTCAACAACCAATCACAAATTTTACAAGGCCTTGGGATGACTTCACAGTCCATGGTGTAAACAACCCCTAAGTTTCATGATGGAAACTACACTAAATATGATATTTAATTTCACGTATTGTTCGGAGATACACAGTCCTACATCAATTTACTATTCGTCTTGTATATCATTTTACGAAGAAAAAGAGTTGTTCAATTCTATTATCTCCGAATAATCAATTTGACATTTGTTGGTAAACTATAACATATACATAGTAAATAGATATAGCAATGAGTAATTACAAATAGGAAGCGACCCTAAACACAATGTTTAGAGATTGAGCATGGCCCATATGAATGGGACAATTCACAGTACCGTATACAGTGTCCGAAAAGTTTTTGAAGTTATTGAGGTTAATTGCCTACCTCTTTAAAAGGGCATAGGCTATTTCCCTCATGGCATAGGTTGCATCCTACAATATCAAATTTTTGTAAGTTGAAAACCTTTTGAGTTTTTAAGTTACCCGCCAATTGCCTTCAAAACTAATTTTTAGTAGGTTAAAATCCTTCATATCTTTTAATGTTGTAGGATTTAAATTCAAAATTTGAGTACTAAGTGGTATCCTTGGCAGGAATTGAACCTGGCTAAGCCCTTCACCACATTTGAAGGCCAAGGATTAACCAACTCCAGCAAAAACCTCGCACACACACAGACAAAGTTCAAATCGCTGACCTCGCACAGAGAGAGAGAGAGTTGCTTGATCTGCGACACTTGAATTTCAACGCTGCTTGCGCGAGAGATTGAGAGAGTTGCTTGATCTGTGAGACTGCGACACTTGAATTTCAACACAACGAGCGAGCGAGAGAGAGAGAGAGAGAGAGAGAGAGGAGTTGTGATGAATGGTATTTGTAAAGATTGGTGGGCAGGGAGTTAGGGCTATTATTGATATCCGTCTATGTGCCACCCAAGAGCCCCGAGTATTAGCCTAAAGATATGTACTTAGGTCAACTAATTTCCCAATTTGAAGAAGGATGAATGGCTAAAATCCTCTCTTTTAAAAACTTTGTAGGCAAAATTTCCTACATGTTTTTTATCACATAGGTTGATATCCTATGTTTTTAAATTGTCCATAGGCTCTTTGTCCTACACTTTCAAAATTTTATAGGCCAAGTCACAAATTTTGTAGGCTGCATTTACACTAGCCTTAGGCTCTTGGCGGACTATGCCGTATATGCAATTGTAGAGGTCACATAGATAGATAGTTTTTTTAAGAATTACACACAATGGTCATTGGTAACAATAGGATGTTGTTGTCCTTCTCAGGACTTGGGTACATCTATCTATGTACCTGCGATTTTCAAGTAGACTGTGTCATGAGCTATGGGAATGTTCCTCCACCTTACAAGCCTTGCGTTGACAAAAACATAAACAATTTCTAAGAAAGATAAAACAATGTTAAAGCCGATGGGCTTTGTGGTATTCATGACTAGCTAGAAAGCCGGTCAAAATGGGATGATATGAACCATTAATCTACTACCCGATCCTGTACAAATTGAGTATGCTCCTCTAATTAGGCTACTTAATTAAGGTCCTTGAACCCCAGTTTGATCATTGTAATGCACAACATTGAGCATCTATGTGCTAGCGTAGATGTGCCTCAACCGAACACAACAATAAATTTGGACATCCATAGTGGATGGTATGTGGTTAGGTGTGGATTTAAGAACGGACACCAAAAAGACAGATGTTAAAAAGAGATTGGACTATGTGTTCAAAATGCGCTAACCATTACAGTTTCAATAGTCTACATGATTGGAGGTGGGGGAGGACCTAGATGACCACTTAAATGAGCACACGAGTCTTTCATTTTGAGAGTGCTTAAGATACTCACATGAGCTCTAATAAATTATGAGGCAACTGACTACTAGCACAATTTGGATTTGCTAATCATCTTGCGCTAATTATGTGTTTCATGTCCTCTGAGAAGTGAGTCCAAGGAGAGAAAAAAAAGCTTCCATCAAAGCCACGTCTACCTTGTATGTTGGAGGTTTGTTGTCTTTCACCTTTGCGAAATATTGAAATATCTTCATTTTTTGGCACAAATTGAAAGATTCAATTGCAAGAAAGAACCAAGTACAACTACCTCGGTGTAAACCCAAAATCGAAGGGCATCAAGAAATAATGCCCATCCGAGGTCTTCCACGTGACCACTAAATAGTTCCGAGTCACAATAAGACCTTTGACACACCACACTGAATCAAATTCCTCAAAAACATCTTGATAGGCAATGTCCGGGGCTTCTTCCAAGTCCGTGAGAGTCCATTTCCACTCAATTCTACCATAGTCCGGCAAAGATTCCCATACCACTTGGTGTATCTTCTCCACATGCCATTGAAGGACATTAAAAACAATATCATTTTGTTGGCACCAAATAATCCATGGAAGGCCACTTCTCAAAAAAAACCAAATGCGAATAAACCGTTTCAGTGTCTTCCAAACATGTTGATCAAAGAGGCATTGCTTCATTGAAAAAGATTTTCAAGGGCCGAGGTCACTTAATTTGGCCAAGAGTTGCCACGAAATGTTAGCAACATAACAATGTACTTGTTGAGCTAGAGGGCAGTTGAAGAACATGTGCTCCACCGACTCCACAAATTGCGAGCCACAATGAGAACAACTTTTGTCAATCTCCACCAAGATTCTCCCACGCCATCCATTCATTGCCACCACCTTATGAATGACCGACCACACGAAAGCCGCCTCCTTTTGTGCCTTATGATTGTGTGAGATGATATTCCATCTCAAAGAAGTGGAGGGAGGAATTTCATTTCACCATTTATTACATACTAACTTCTCAAGGGCTTGTTGAGTAGAAATCCATTTCCTCCCAAGCTTGGCTGAGTACACGAGGAAGATGGTAATCTCATGCCAACACCAACATGCCGGGTCACGAATTAGTTGGTCCAATTTCCCAAAGAACAACGTGGATTGGGTATGGGCACTCCTTCATGTCAGTCAATCCACCATGACTCATGACATCCATCCTAAGAAAACCACATGTGGAGATACACTCCTTGCATTTGGTTTGACCTCCATGAAAGTAAAGTATTGCGAGTTGATGGTGGACTTAGGGAAGTGCCCATAGATTCCGCGCTCAAGTGCACTGGACATAGGTTAAACTATTTGAAGTAACCAACACTAGCCACCCATTTAGGGAGAATGTCCTTTGGGTTTCTATACATGCCAACTCATTCTTGTGATATGGGTTGAGCTCCATGTTGGCCAAGCATCCTATCACAAAAGGGTCCATAGAACTCCACCAACTTAACCCAAAAATCATAGTAAATCTCGGCAAGGGAGAATTTAGCTTTTGCTTCTTCCCATTCCTGAAAAACATTCCTTTCGGGATCCTGGCTGTCCTGGAAGTACCTCAATCATTTTCTATAAATGAGTACAAGCAATATCCATAGTAATATCATAATATAGACCTTGGTATTCTATCTTCAACCAAAGGTGAAGTTGCAAATCATAATCTGGAACATACGGGGAAAGGTATGTTACCGTTCGCGCTATCATCTTCCACGCCTGAGTAATGTGGCACCAAACTTTTGAACCACCTTTGATTGAGAAATTAGGAGAAAACAACTAGAAAAAGGATGGACCCCAAGAACCATGGTAAGAAGGTTGCAATTATGTGATGCGGTACCTCAACAAGGTTTGCAAATTCGACCAATTGGATAGAAGTGCTTGAACGGTCCATTTGCTCATAAGTGCTTGCATAGCACCCTCCAAGGAAGTAGGACTAGGTCCCCCAACCTTCTTCAGCATTGTACAGTCATTCCAGCTCACACATGCTCTAGCCATGTTCTCAGATCCAAACCATAAGTAGTTACAGAACAAGGCCTTAATCTTCCCCAATGCTTTCTTGGAACCGACCCACACCGCGATGAAATACCAAAGGGATGGCATTGACACCTTATTCACAATGAGAGTCTCACTAGCAAGGGACAAGTGTGTAGAACTCCAATACTTGAGTTTGCCCTTGACCCTAT
Source organism: Polytrichum commune (assembly GCA_950295325.1). Classification (NCBI taxonomy): domain Eukaryota; kingdom Viridiplantae; phylum Streptophyta; class Polytrichopsida; order Polytrichales; family Polytrichaceae; genus Polytrichum; species Polytrichum commune. The sequence goes on along the minus strand of OX485808.1, from coordinate 19,936,404 downwards.
TCACCAAAAATTGATTAGCGTCCTGCAACTCTAGATGAAGACCAAAAAGTGTACCAAGTAATTTCAACAAATCTTCATTCATAGCCCACTTCCACTGATATTTCTCCACCCAATCTGGTGGGGTTCCTCAGCCGCACCAGTACGCCACACTCAAGAAAACTAAACATCTTGCAAACATACGAGAATGTATTGTGTTGTGATAAAACATAACCATGACATCAACCCACAAAAAATGAGTTCTGTGCAAGTGGATTGGGCTAGCAACTGAACCAAATTTAAGAGTGACCAGATCAAGTAACATGGAGGCTGCAAAGCCACCAAAGACAAGCACCACCAATTGGGCTCAGTAGCCAAAAGAAGAATTCATGGAAAATCGGGAGCCGATGAGCAAGGGGAGCCTCACTTGAGACATCAAGTCCCGATCAAGTCAAGGTAGAGGGTGCCAAAACCGTCACTTTAAGCGAGCATGTATATACTATATTGAGATTACGTAAGAATTTATTTTTCTCATTCACCAAATTAAAGGGGATTCCAATGCACCAAAGTATGTATTCTTTGCATTTCATATACAAAAGTTATAAGGTCTCAAAGTTTAATTGGTAGATTGCTCGGCATTATTGGGAACTTGATGTTCAGGTATTCTCATTATACATACATACATACATACATACATACATACATATAATTGGGCAAGTTTTTAGGTGTTGGTTTTAGTTATCTTCTAAGAAATAATATGTCAAAATTGGGTCACTAAGGCTTCTACCTTATGTCCTTGTCATATACAATTAAAGATCAAACTTGCAAAGATTGGTTGGGCCAAGATAGAATATATAATCAACCCTTATATGTGCCTTAGATTGTGGAGCTTCCTCTCAAAGTTGCCCCATTTTTTTGGGATAGTTTTTAAAGTTCACGCCCAAACCTGACGTTATGAATTTTTGAAGTTTGGGCATGAATTGGGAAACAATCCAAAGAGAGAAGGAACCAAAGCTCAACCATGTCAGGCACGTTTTCTATTGCATCGGCCCACCCCCCCCCCAAAAAAAAAATGTTGGTAGGATTGCTTGGCATAAACCTTTGAAAGATTATGATAAGGCGCTTGATTTGACTAAAGATGGACATTTTGAAGGAGTTTAATTATACTTCTTGTGTGAGAGAGTTTTTTTGTTTGTAGAAGCAATTTAGTGGTTAGTTGGAAAAATCCGTCCGGTGATGGCCACTATTACTTGATGGTTGTATTTATGCTACCTTTTGCGATTGAAATTATTTTAGTTCATACCCTAAACTTTACATACATACAAACATACCTACATACATACATGCATGCATCCATTTAGGAGGGTGCCAATATGGAAATGATATGCCTTCATTATATGAAAGGAATAGGGTCTTTCATTAGGAAGTCTCCAACCTTGACTAGTTTGTCAGTTGTTCCATTTCAGTACCACAGATGTTGATGTGGGCTCTGACTTTATGCACAAGGGAATTTGCTAGACTAACTCAACCTTTCGCATGTAAGTCCCAATGACGGAAATGTAATGGGCTTCTTACACATGGAATGCACTAGGTTGGAAACTTTCATGAGATATAATGCCCCCAATCAAAAATCTTATTGTGTTTGATAACACTAGAAGAAAACTTATCTATTTCAATCGTCCATTGCAACTTGTTCATTACGATTCATAGTGAGAAAATGCAACTTTCGAATACCATAATTAAATAAGGGGAGACCCAATTTTCACTTCGATGTTTGTTCATGCTTTATCATACATTTGCGTATGCAACACAAGTTTTGTTGTGTAAATCGATTGTAGAAGCTAGACAACATGATGAAAACTCAACAAATTGAATAATACCTACACACCTTCACTGCACTAAACATCATATTTTGTGTCATACGCTATTCTATGTCATTGTGGTCACGTTTCTAATTACTCTTCTTATGGAAAAGTTTACAAGTATTGTAATGGATGATTGACATTTGGATGAAATCCATGCCAATCATTGAAACAAAGTTTGATATATTATGCTTTCTAACATTTACGTGATGAAAACATTCTCATGTTCATTGGAATTTGGATCACAAATCACTTAGCAAGTGATAGTAATTGCAACATTGTAAATCTATAGTGACCAAACTATTTCTACAAGGAACGACAAATAATATTAGGTTTATATTTAGTGTTGGTGACACTAAATACAACATTTAGTGTAGTCATACTCATTGTCGAGCTCATTGTGGGGGGGCGGGGGGGGGGACCCACCCGGTTTTAATTTTTGTTATCATTTTCACGTAGCACTTGAATATGGAGAGTTTTAATTGCAGGTTCTAATGATTGCTCTAATATTAGCTCCCACTTGATTCGGAAAATCTCACAATCCTGAACACCCAATCATCCACAACGGAACACTTGAGAGAACTTCAAGTTAATAAACAAAGTGCAAAATCGAATCGTTTGACCCCCCCCCCCCCCCCCCCACCATCCCCGTTGTATGTGAGTATGATATATATATTTTGTACGGCCATCAAATTTGCACCCTTCTTTTTTTAACATGCTTCAAGGCTCGAAGAAGAAGAAGAAGGAGGAGGAGAAAATGGTTGCTCTAGTTGTTTGTTCAAGCATGTATGGGGACAAGCTTGTTGCCAACTTTCTTTAGTCAAACATGCCCAACCGTATCTCGGGGAGGTCATTCCCCTGTACATTTTGTGTGCTCGTACACGCCTACGTGAGACCAAATGTGGTTATATTTAGCTTACTTTGAATACTCTAGAATATGCTATTCTAACTCATTGTAGATTATGCATTAGTGTGTTTTATGTAAGCTTGGGGTTGTTACTTCTAAAGAGATCTCACAAATTGTGTCCCTAAGAATTGAAGGTCGGTACCTAAATAGTCTCGTATAGTAGCCCCGACAGGTGGAAACTTTGAATGTTACGAGAATTCTCCCCTCGCACAAACACGATTTGGCCCCCTATTCGGAATAGAGAGATGGGTAGGCGATTTCACGAGCCGAGGTAAGAGAATTCTAGCCATAACATGTGCCTCATATTTGGGAGCCTTTGTTCCGAGGTTGGTCCCTCTTTTTTTGGAACAAGTTTCAATGGCTTCGGTTCGGTCAAAACCTAAAATCTAGCCTTCCATGTTAAATAAAGGGTGGAACCAATCTTAGAAGTTAGGACAAAGTTCCACATGGTTAGCCACATGTGAAGGCCAAAATTCTTTTATCCTCAGCCCACAATATTCACTCGCGTTTGTTCACATCGGGAGGGCCTAGGGAAGCGTGGCGATGGTGTAGCCTTGCTCCAAGGTTGGTCCCCTCTTTTTTTGGAAAATCATTAAAGCTGACAAGTCTAGTCAAATACCGGAAATCTTGCATTCCGCTTCCTAAAAAAAGGAGAGAATTAGCCCCAAGACAAAAATTTGCACCATTAGGCATGTGTGGACGCCAAAATTCTCTTACGCTCCACCCACAAGACCGCCGCTTCCAATTCAAAGACATGGGATGTAGTGTGGCTAAAACCACGTAAGCTTAAGCAACTTCTTATTTTGGAGGATGGTCAAGTTTTCAATAGTTGAGTCAAGGCGGACATTTAAATAATGCAAAGTGAAAAAAAGGAAGCCAATCTTGGGACATTAAAATTAAAGCTCCACAACATGAAGACATGCAAAGACATGCAAAGATCCAAACTCTCTACCCATAGCCCAAGGCCCTAGGGCCTTGTAGCTCATGGGGTCATACATGACCACAAGTCTCAATTAAACCTTTCCCTTACCCACTTAATCTAGTCAAAATGGAAATCTTTACAATGTGTGTAGAACACGTCGTATGTTTTAAAGCTCGCCTAGCTAGTGAAAGTGGGATAACATTACCCAACCCAATACTCTTAACTCCGGCGCGGAGTTCGATGCGGCTCCGGGGAGGTTCGGATGCCAGCTCCGGTGGGTTCGGGTGGGTTGGGGCAAAAATTGCCCCCTATTTTTTTGATTGGGTGGGGCCTTACTTGATCTCATAAGGGGCCTCCTGGAGTAATTTGGGGCCGTAGAACCCAAATTTAGCAAAAAAAACCCAAAAAAAGTCATCAAGGGGCCAAAACGGGGAGGGCCAGAAAAATGGACCCACCGGAGCTGGCATCCGAACCTCCCCGGAGCCGCATCGGAGCCGCATTGAACTCCGCGCCGGAGTTAAGAGTATTGGGTTGGGTAATGTTAGGGGTGAAAGTGTAGGCTTGTCCTTCATACATATGTTTTGGCGTGTAAGAATACATGCCACATGTACTATTAGGAAGGATTGAATCGATTGGTTCAAAATGTTAACCAACAAAAAACCATGTGATTGAAATGGAAACCACAATAGGGATGGTTGAATGCTGTTTCAAAAATAATTCTTTGGATGTGTTCACTTGTGTGATGCAAATGTGTGTGATTCAAATGCAAATTGACATAGCATTAGTTGCAAGTCAATCCTTTTGTTTGGTCATTGAAATATGCATGCATGTGATTCAAATGCAAGTTAAAAAAAAGGAGGTTAATGTGATGCAATTTTCTTTCCCATTCCATTGTGTGTAAATGAGATGCAAATGTATTTGGATTCTATGTAGATGTTGATTTTAGGCACCACTCATTAAAGAATCCCCGAAGAGTGTTGGTGTCACAAATGCATGCCTTGGATGGTCTGCGCAATATCTTGGGTGGACAATATAACATGCCGCACGATAACCATGCACATCCTTTTGCCTCCAACTTAGAAGATGCAAAGGTCATTGTTCCATGTCCTTCAATATTGGCCCACATACATGTAGGAACATGTAACATACACTTGAGAATGGATGTTGATTTCTCATATATGGCTTTGCATTCTTCTTCCTCCTCCTCCTGTTCGTCTTCTCCTCCAACGCATTTATTTTTGTTGTGCCTATCTTGTGTGTGGGCAATAGAATCATGTAAAGGGGTGCAAGCACAACAACGTGGGAACTCTCGATCCCTGCATAAGTTTAAGTGAAAGTGATTCAAATCTATGTACTAACTTTAAATTTCGTGAAAAAAATCAATATTTTTTTAAAACTTGTTGATTTACAAAGCCAAGAAATTTATGTTGATCTTTTTTTTTTCAAATAATGTACATATTCTGGAAGACAATGCAAGTCATGTGCAAGTGGTGATATTGAACAAGTAATTATTTAGATTTTGTTTTAAATATAATATAATATAATAGATTATTTTCTACAAATAAATATATTCAATGATGACCTCAAGTTTACAATGGAATTCAAGGTATATGAAGAAAGAAAAAATCAAGGATATTGAAGGTTGTGAAATTTACATCCAAAACCAGACTTAACCATTTGCTTTTGAGGATTACTTTTTATGATCAGTTTTGAAGATCTTGTCTTGATCGTCTACATTTAAGTACTTAATACAACAATAAAGACTGCTATGAAATAACATCCAATTTAAACAACATTTTGCTACTACTTTTAGGCGTTTGACTAGAAAACAACTATGGTTTTAGGATACTAGAGCATTTTTTTGGTCCACTTTAGCAAACAACAATTAAACATCTTAGCCCTAAAACATAAAACTAGATGAGAAGCAAACTCTACACTAAATATTGTATTTAGTGTCATATGGTGTTTTATGTCACTTTGGTAACTCTTCAAATGACACTTCTTAGGAACAAGATTACAAGTATTGTCATCCCAACTTACATTTCTATAATGCATTTCTCACAAAGTTTGGTATATTTTTCATCCTAACATTTTTGTAATGAAAACGTGTGACTCATGGATGATTGAAATTTGGATTGAAAATCACTTACTAAGTGTCAATATAATTTGCAACATTGTAAATCCATAATGCCCAAGTTTTTAACAAGGAACGACAATAATGTTAGGTTTACATTCAAAGTTGGTGACACTACATGGTGGATTACAATTAAGTGAAGGCTTAGCACAATTGTAAATACTTCCAATACATTTGATCCATGGTTTGTAATTTCAATTGGTAATACATTGCCTCAAAGAAGAGTCTTTATGAAATGAAAGGATTCCTTCTTATTTAGTCCTTAGTGATTCACCTTATCATGGTTGGACCCAATTGTGGACCCAATTTTGCAAAAGTGTTGCTACACCATTGAAATGGGAGTGATACTATTAAATCCATTTATGCATTGAATGTGACAAAGGCTTTCCATGGTGGAGCCCAAAGGAATTAGATGATGAATTGTGCGGGCATTGTGCGCAAAACGTTTTCATGATGTGAACAACGTGGGAAGAAAAGGATGTGCATTGGAAAATGCTTCAAGGAATTTCACATAAATGCCAAAGGACAAGAAAACCATACACGGAAACCTTTTTGGGAACCATATTATAAGCGCTTGCAACACTACATACATATTTGTTTGTTGGATCAACTCAAGAATTGTCTCATTCAGTTAGCAATTATGAAATCATGAAGATTTTCATTTCAAGTTTTATAATTGAAGATGCCTAATTTATGGGAGGTCAAAATGAAAGTCATCTTTCTCTTTGTATGGTCATGTCTTTGGGGGTGGTGGTGGGGGAGGGGGGGGGGGGAGGGGGTGTGGGGACTCATCATTGGAAACTTAAATGGCATTCATGGGTCACTATGAAATTAAACCCCCTATATACGAGAGGTTTATATAGAAAAATAATTATATACATACTCATAGCGGGCTAGAAACTATATGCATCTAATTACACTGTGCTTTTCAATTCAATGTGATAAATGCATCCACTACACACACAAAATATAATCCATGATTTAAATATGACTTGATTACATGTAAACTCTATTATGACGTTCTATTGAGATTGTCATTAAACATATTTGAGTCTATAGAATGCGACTCACTAATTGCATATAACAAACAAAGACAACAACACAGTAACTTAGCCACAATCTAGAGAGCAAAACTCAAGGGAGCCCATGAGCACTCCAAAGAGCTTCTAGTATGTAAAATCTAGAAGCCAAATGTGAACCTTAATAAGAATGGACAATGGAGTCTTGAGGACTATCACCATATGACAACAATGGATGAAAATATGAATTTGATGAAAACTAAGATATCTATTGTCGAATTTTTGGTCTAAACCTTAGGCCCCCTTTTGTACATCCACCTTTACTTAAAGATTTTTAATAACCTTTTAAATGTACACACTAGAGAAAATTAATACCTTTCCCTTGTGTATAGTATGCATGCTAATACCTCAAATACTCCTTTGGTAAGATGACTTCACGGATGTGCAAACTCAACTTCATTAAGGTTCTTAGATAATTCATGAACCTTCCATCCAATGTTACCAGAGTACTCTACCAATTTCATAAACCTTTTAAATTAGTTCATGATTCTTCTAAACCGACCTAACATGTGGCAGACCTCAATTTGATGATAGTGGACCTTTTCTCTTGCAATTTCATGAATCTTCCAAATCAATTTCATAAATGATTTTGCACTATGTAGTTTTTGTATTTTCAACTTCACAACTTCTCGCTTTCTCGTTTCGCATTCTTTGCCATCACAATGTTCATTGGTTCCTCTTTATTTTGTATTTAGTTGGAAGTCTCTAACCTTTACGTCAATTTTTCTTTAATCTTTCATAATGACACCTCAAAGCAGGAAGCAAGCAATGTTGGTTCTTCTATGGTCTTTGATTATTGTACATCAAAGCAAGCAACACAAACCAATGGAATTGGAGTGTGCAATCTCATGGGTTTGAGAGTGTAATGTGGTTGTGGCTTTGATAGTGGGAAGAGTGTTGGCCGTCTGAGTAGAGTGCAAAACGAGTTTTGTGTGAAATAAAGTTATGCAATTCATGAAATTGATTTTGGGAGGTTGTGAATATGGGCATCAAATCATGAAATTGTTCACAACATGTATTGAGATTGATTGTCTATATAATGAACTTGGTTTATGATTCCAATCAAAACTGGTAGAGCATATTGCTAAATTGGTTTGGAAAATTATGGAATTGAGTTTGCACTTTTGTGAATTCATCTTACCAAAGGAGTATTACCCCTTCTTACACTCTCGTTAGTTCGTATGTGGTATGAAGAGTCCACCCCCCCCAGGGATGACATAGGCTCCCCCAATTGTACCAATTGTCAAACCTAGAGGATGTCTACATTTTGAGCACATCGTTGAATCTCATCGTAACACATGTTAGTTTGGTCTCCTTTCTTAACTACATGCCATGCCATATGCCACTCAAATGTATAGTCAAACCACCTATTTTCAATCATGACCCCATCAAGAATCTATAGGGTGCCTTAATTTCGATCAGGCTAGGACTGGATTTTGATCAGTCCGGAACCAATAGTGACATAACATATGTCAATATTGTGAGTGCTAAATTGAGGAGGAATGAGTAGTTATGGCAGACTCTAAATATTGGTAATATTTTTCAGCCAACTTTTGGTTTTTCAAACATTCATAGGAATTTCATATTATAAGAATGAAATTACCAAAAGAATTGTAGTCCTCTTGATTTCTATCTTCCTACATGGGAAAAATTTGCATTGTTTTATACTTCTCCAATTATGGCGCAAAATCTCTTAAGTGGTCGGTTTTGGACACATGTACTCTACGTGTCCACTAAAGAAGAGTGGCCAAGAAAGGCCCACACATGTAATTGGAGCTCAAGGACCATTGGATAATGAGGACATGGAGGACCATATCCACCTAAGGGCATGAGAGAGGGAACTAAACTAGATGCCTAAGAGGTCTTAGAGTGTCATGCCCGCTAATTGCCAATATCATTTCATTTGTCAACATAAGTAATTTTTTTAAATGAAAAAAATATGCACTATGACATTTAGAGTACCACATTGGGATACTTTAGATGATAGTCTTGAGTTTTAGTATCCAAGGGAAAGATATTTTTGAGTGTACTGCTAGCAAGTGTCGTGTGTTTACATTTTAGTATTCAAGAGCCAAATACTTTTGAGCATACTAATGGCAAGTGTCATTTGTACACTTTAGGGTGAATCTTGATGGTCAAATTTTACAAAATGGTCACTTGTAGACCATTATGCAACACATGCATGCCAATGTATATTGTGCGATGGGTATTGACCACTATTCAGCATACTTACACCAAGATATTAGTAAGCACACTTGAACGCCAAGTGGCAAGTGACACTTAAAGTAAAGTTGTTGATCATCAGTATAATCTAACATAAGACTCAAAATAGGGTAACTGACACTATTACGCATGTGACCAAATACCATAAATGGGATGGTTGTCGGTTTTCCATATCCATTGTTCTTGTTGCCTAACTTTGACGAGAAATTAAAAAATTAGTTTGGTTGTGGTGGGGTTGGGGTCAGCTAATTAAGCCTCAAACCCTCACCCTCTCTTTCCCCCAAAAGAATTGAGCCACATTGAGTGGTCTCTTAGGCGCTAAGGGGATAATGTCTATCATAAAATGATAGATGGGTGGATGAATACTTTGTGAATTTTTACACCTCATTCTCTTCACTCCATTGTGTACTTCCCTTAAGAGAACCCTAGATCTTCCTCAAATGACTTTCAAACAAATGCCTCACATTTTGCAAATTTTATTTTTCACCAAAGCACACCATATGAGCATTTAGGGGTTTGACCCTTACAAGTCTAAGGTGGTGTTTTTGAAAACTTAGGTGAGTTAAGTTGACTTAATGTGAAATATCTACACCATACGTATTTCTCTAAGAAACTACTAATGATGATGTTACCAACAAAAATGTACAAGTTTTATGTTCCAAAGCACCTTTACATTTTGGTTGATGTTCAAGAGTTTTTGAAGCAATTCCTTTTGAAGTTGATGCATTGTTCTCTATCCAACACATTACACCCATTTTGGTTGTTATAATGACTTAAATTACTATATAGAGTTGGGATTTTTTAGAGTTACATGTTGTTGCTATAATTGATTATTAAGGATGTCATCTACTTAGTCAAGTAAATTATTTCTTATTCCTTATTTGCATCCTAGCTATATATGTCATTTAGTAACAAATTACATCTTCAGTAAAACAAAATAAAAATACAACAACATGTAACTTCAAATTATAACCCACACTGATAAGACACATCAATGTACTTGCATCGGTAGTAGTTGCAACTGCATTATGTAACAACATTGTCCCCACCATCGTTAATTTTGATTTCCATCTAATTTACAAGAACTTTGAAAAACCTTGTGGACAATTGTTGTCAATGATCGTTTTTAATCTTATTGGGGGCCCGGAGGGTGCAATTTTCATTATAGGTGTGAAAACCAAAGAGGTTGAATTGAGAGTTGACATGACTTTCTAGTCGAACGCAAGTATAAAATTATATGGGCACGAGCTTTGGTAAGTGAAGAATATACAAGTTGGGTATGCAATAGAAATCAAGTTTTGGAGTAAAATTTGGACCAAAGCCTAGTCCACACTTAACATTTGCATAGGTTGTGTCGTGTGTCTACAGTGCATTTGTGGAAAGTACAATCACTTCGTATGACATTCTATACATATAAAAGAATATTGAGTATATGTCCACATTACATGCTAAGTAGACCAAATAAAATTGGTGGACTCACCAATAAAATTTATGGAACAAAAAATAGCATATTTCTACTTAAAATACAACTTTGGATTGACTACAACCTAGAGGTTTGTGGTGTCTATCTAACTCACCCTTGGGGAGGTGAAAACGTATTGAAGTAACTCTAACCTAAAAATATGTAATACTAGATGATTGGATTCCAAGAATGGTGTCAAGACCCCACATTACTTAAGTGGGGATGAATCGGTCTCAACTTATAAGGGGATTGTATTACAAAAACTCCTTTATCCATGATGGATGAGTATGTAGACCACAAATCTTTAGCCATTGCATGCATGGTTATGAGTTACATTGAGGGAGTTAGTCTTTGTGATTTTGTTTGTCTCAGAGTACATAACATTACTTAGCACATACTATTTGTTCAGTGGACCCTCAAAATATAAGAAAGTTAAGTCTCTTGCTCAACTTTTTGAGCATCCAACGGGTATAGTCTGAGGGTCCACTAAACAAGTAGTGGATGTTGAGTAATGTTATGTACCTTGATATAGAATCTTCTAATACCTAGGCCCATTATATTAACCCAAGTGGGATAAAGCGTATGGAATGAAGGAGTCCATATTTCACAAATTCCACTTCAAATTTGGAATCCTTATTTCTAAATTAACATAGAAGATCCTACTTGTAAGGCATACTAACTCCTAAGGAGTTTGTTCTTCAATTATGGCACCCCATTCACATTTTTTCATTTAAGATCTTCGCCACAAATAATGTTGGGGTTTGCAGAAAATTAAGTTGGGAAGCGTCATCTCAAGAACATAGCATTACACAGGCTTCAGAGTATGGTCTCTTTCCAAATTGAGTTGGCCCCATGATTCAAGCAGGTAGATTCTTCAATTATTGGTGGTGACCCATAACCAGGTAATGAGAAAGCTAAGCAATGGCATGCAACATTTTAATTTATTTTTAGAATTAATATATTACATTTTAACTACAAATGTGATTATGACAAACAACTTCACTAATACAATGCATTTGTATTAATGAATAGTTTTTTCTTGTTGATTACTCAGTTGCAATATAGATTGTTAAGGTTTAGTATACTCCAAATGTGGAGAAAAGTTAGAATAAAGGCCACATAATGCCCGGGGGATATCCGACCCCATGGAACATTGATACACAACCGAGCAATGGTATGAATGATGAGCTTTCAAGGGGATTTTTGAACTTTCTTGATGCGAATGAGAGTGAGCTAGTCCAAAACACGAGTTTCCAAACAAAGTACATATTACTCTAACAACATGAATGAGTCAAGGGATGTGGAAGGCATGGATAAGCAAGGGCGATTTTGGTCTAGCCTTGGGCACCAAGACCGAGACATGCTCCGCCGAGGTCATTTGCATGCGTTTACAATCACGGGACACACGGAGCCTACGTTAGCAAAGACTCCACAAGTCTCCATCCCATTCGTAGGAAATCGGGCACTTGGGAATCATGTTGACGTTTACTTGAGATTGTGGAAAAGAACCGGGGCATGCAAAGGCAATGAACACAACATTGTGCGAGAATTGGTTGGAAGTTCAAACCCAATACTTGAAACTTTCATGTTACACCAAACCGTGGTCTTATTAACTCCATTAAATGTTCTAATGGGGTTTCATTACCTAGACTTGCTTTCGAGTTGTAGTATAGTGGGTTTATACGAGGTTAAAATAGGGTTAGTAGTAGGATGCCCGGTGCCAACACCGTGGACCTAAACCGATTCGTGGTATAGTATGACATTTTAATTTTTAATGAACTAAGATTTAATATTATATGATGGACCCAAGTATTACCATAATATTTAATGTGACTCCAAGTATTGTCTACAATCAAGTTAGGAGCTTTAATATTCATACCATGGAGTCACATTGAGATTTAACACATGATTAAGGTTTGAGTTTTCTACAATATGATCAAACAGTCAGGTTTCACTATTCGGAATAGTAAAAACTAAAAGTCGTTGTTAGTCCACTTGAGGTGAGTTTTCATGTAGGCCGCTTGCCCACCATATTCTAGAATATAGGGGGTAGAAGGTGTTCTCATGTAGATAAGCACAAGCCTTCAACTAACCACATTATGGCAGCCTACTAGAATGTGGAGGACTATGGGCATGAGCCATTAAACTTCCACGTGCCCAACAAAGCACTTTTAAACCTATAGGTGCTAGTCACCAAAAGATTGAAGATGGGATTTAAGCATAGGAGGAGGTTTAGTAAGTGGACCTGGATTTGAGAAGATAAGAGTAGATAGTTTTGCACATATGAAACCCTACCCCACCATATTCCATCTACATTTGGACAAGCTTGTCCTTATTCCCACTAGAATATGATGGCGAACGACCTACATGGAAGCTCTCCCTTTATGGGGACTTAACATTAATGCGAATTTTGAATATTAGCAAGTTTCATTAAATTGATAAATTGCAGTAGTAAGGACTTGGAGTGTTCCAAATTGACAATATTGTGTCCAATATATAATAGATGCCCAACCTATAAACCCCAAGTTCTTGTTATCCCATGTTCTTGAATTAGTGCAAATAATCATTTGGTGTTATGAGCTGATTCTACTTTTCACCGAGAAGACCATTTTTTTTATCAAGTAAATTGAGTTTGTACGTACTGGCAACAAGTACCTAATAAAGTCAATGTTTACTTGGTTGATACTTGTATAAGACCAAAACTATATTCAAACAAAGTAACCATATGAAGTGAAAACAAGAAAATATTTGACTAAATTCTACATGATAATGTTATATAGAAAACTCTCATTATGTTTGACAATTTAGGATTAAAATAGAGAAATAACCTTAAACACCTCCCATCTTTATCTGTAAAGTCTCTCAAAGAGGGAACAAACCAAGAGTTTGATGAAACCTTTCTATGGAGAGCCCATTGGACTCTCTTTTGTTGAAGCCCAATTTTGAAAGTTCTGTGAATCTCCTTGGATGATCTTTGTCTATCTTAAGAAAATTGAGAAAGTTTAGGATCCAAGTAGGGTATGAACATGGGACCCATCACCCTGAACCTTGGATTGGCCTATGCAAGACTAGCTTGGCCTGCTAATCCTAGCATGCCAATCTAGAATCACAAGTTTTTTTAATAGCCTAGACCCCACGCTTTTTGCATGCTAATTCTAACTTGGGTGACTTCACACATAACCTTGTATTGAAGTTAGCTACTCTTTGTGAGTGACTTGTCAAAGAAATTATGGTGGCAAATGGAATGAAAGGCCATCAACGTCAATGGTGGCCTAAACTTTCTATCCTCAATGAAGTGCACCCCTCGGAGAAAAAGGGTTGAGAATAAATAAACAAATTTGAGCTCTACCTCTCAAAAACTTTCTCAAAAATGATAGTTGAGTTAATTCATGTACTAAAATAGAGCGATAGGGAATTATTGCATACGATCGTATGTCTCATTCATCCATTGTAGAAACCTCAAAACAATATGTGTCTTGGACTTTAAGAAAATTGGAATTAATGTTGGGATTCGCTTTAAAGTCCTCGAATTAGTCTAGTCCAAGTCATTTGAGATAATTTGTCACACACCTATAGAGGATCAAGCTTTTATGTTGGATGAGTGTAAGGTACACTCGTATGCGAGAACTCCCTCTCACCATAATGGTCAAGTTCCATGGGAGGGGGTGGCAAGGATGTTTGTATGCCTACAATGCCCTCATAAGCTCTCAAGGTGTCTCCAGGAGACATGGTGAGAATGTGTATGTTGCTTTTCTAAGTAACATCTAAGCTATCATCCAATCAAAACTCTTCATTTCATGGATAACATTGACCATGCCGGTGGCCTTATCAACATACGTCGCAATTTTGGAGTATTTATCCGTGTGTTGTGTGTGGAGGGGGGGGGGGGCTAGGCTTTAAGCCTTCATCAATCCTTAATGAACGCGTCTTTGACCATGAAGTCAAAAAAGGTATTTTGGTGAGTTGGTTTGCTCCAAGGAACTTGACCCTAAGAAGTTTGCAACTTACTCTATTTCTAAAATCCCCTCCCAATTTGTAGTTAATGACTACTAAGGGATGCACGTGTTATTCGGCCACTTTTCTTAGTCAATCCCCAATTGTGCAATTCAATAAGGATCAAAGAACAAACATTAGAATGACGCATGGTTAAATGAGATTGGATTATGTCTTCTAATTTTATTAAGTACTCCACACTCAATAATGAATATAATTGGGATGACTTATGCTTCATTGTAGATTTGCTAATGCAACTTATGTTTCGTTCCGTAAATCTAATTGGCAAAAGTTGGAGAGTATGAAAAGGAACCAAATAACACCCACATACCTTACATTTTGGAGTGAAGGTGGTTTTCCACACGACATGGAACCCACCATTCCTTTATTTCTGAAGTGAGCAAGTACACTAAATATGGTATTTAGTGTCATATGGTATTTAATGTCACTATGGTAACTTTTGGGATGATATTTCTTATGAATAAGTGAACTAATACTGTCATGGTTGATGGATGACTTCATCCATTGAGCCAAACCCTACCTTCTCTTGTCAGCAACTTGTGATGAAATATTGTCATGGATGATTGAAAATTGGATGAAATATCACTTGGTAAATGACAGTAATTACAACACTGTGAATCTATAATGCCCCCCCCCCCCAATATATATATACATATATATTAAATACAAAGGAATGACAAATAATGTTGGGTTAACATTTAGTGTTGGTTACACTACATCACGGTTTACAAATAGTATTGAGAAAGACAATCAAAATCGGTGACACCAAATATCATATTTGGTGTAGTTGTTGCAATCTTTTATGTGTGTTTTAAATGATGAGAGAATGTGCTATGTAGATGAGAGTGATGAGACTAACGTAAGACCCAGTCATGGAAAAGGCGTTGATTCTCAGCCCTTAAATGATCCACCATCATGAGTCTTAATTTGTTCTTCACCTCGGCTATGTCCAAAGTAGTTTCTTGTATTTGGGGAGCAAAAGCGACATAAGTTCAATAGCAAGAGGACAAATCTAAGCTACAACTCCAAGAAGGCCAAGCCCAAAACCGGGTTCTTATAATTGGCCCCTTTAGAATTCCAACAATACCACTAAATTGCTCCTATAAGCAATTAGTTTTTATTACACCATCGAACATTGAATGAATTCAAGATGCTTTGATGAGCAACCAGAGGAGCTTTATGGTCCTCTTTAACTGTTTTATGCCAATCAATCCTTTTCCTATTCCTCAAGTTACAATGCGGACACCATGTGTGCACTTGGGGACCAAAGTGAGGTACTTATTTGATGCCTAAATGCCTTAAACATGTCTTTTTGTTTTTCTTTTGTTTTCCTTTTTCTTATATCATCAAATTTCAATATCATAAGAATGAGGTCAGTTCATCACTGGAGTCGCCATAAATTTATTTACTTGGATGAAAGCATTTAATAAGGTTTAAGGGGATTTTTTTTTCATTGATTTCGTCATTCATTCATGATATATATTGGAAATATGAATGCGTCATGCTAAAATGACGGAGAGAACAAGACTTCACAAATAGTTTTTTGCTTCTAAGTCAAGGTTTAATTTTTCAAGTTTCATTGTCATGACTCCAACATTTTACAAGTTCCATGTTTTGTTTTTCTTTCTTATAACCATCGACAAACAAGGGTCACTACTAGGGTGTGTATGATAGACCAATGTTCTTCAAACATCTCTAACATGTGGACACATATGTTTGAGTGGTGTGTGGTTAGGTGTGGATCTAAGAATGGACACTGGAAAAATATGGGAATAAACGAGATTGGACTAAATGCCCCAAATGTGTTAACCATTCTAGGCTCAACAGTCAACATAAATGGGAATATTCCTATGAACACAATTTATATTTGTTCATCATCCCACACTAATTGTGTATTTTGGATTAGATTATGAAAAACCTTGCTCATGTAGAGGCAAAAGTGTTCATTTAAAACCCATTTACCCTATAGTGAACCTTATGGATTAAGTTGTTTACTTTGTCCCTATTGGGGGTGCCCATAGTTCGAGACGATCAATCTCGAATGGAGAGAGAGAGAGAGAGAGAGAGAGAGAGAGTTCATATAAGGGTTATTTTACACTACATGCATTAGGCCATGGCTCTTAAATGACCATTGTACCCCACTTTCTGGATGAGATCATAGACAAGTCCATGGACCATAGTCCAAAGTCACATGTACTAAGTGTAAACCTAAAAGACCTCGCAATATTATAATTAGAAATTAGAATGCATCATGGAGGAGAGAAGTAAGAAAGTGCTTACAACTTTGATTATGTATTGGTGTTTGTATATGCTAATTCAATAATATTTTGAGCATTCAAGATCTATTTATAAGGTACAAATGAGGAGAATTAGGGTTGTTTATTACATATTAGAAAAACTATTGCACATAAGTTGCACGGAAGGAAACCTACTATAGTAGCTCCAACAATCACACTATGAATTGAACGTGGATAGTATTTGAATATGTAGTATAATAAGTTGTCATGGGTTGTCCCCCAGGGCCCGCGGCATATTCCACTCATGACTGCCTTCAAGAGTTGTTCTGAAAAGTCCTCTACAATCACGGCCAAAATTATCCATACTTGCCATGTGGGATTCCATGTAGGTTCCTCATCCATTGAAAATGTTATGGGTTGGAGTCCAAACCTACCCTCATGTAAACTAAAGTAAGGACCCGAGGCACTCTCAACCAATAAAACTCTATTGTAGTAGTATGGCAGGCTCAACCATATCATTACATATTCACAGTTAAGGAAAGCCTTTGGCTTTATAGGTCATGCTAGACTATTGGCCCTCATGGAAGCCCTAGGCTACCCACACGACGTAATACAACTAGTGGACAACATCTACATGAACTTAACCACCTTCGTTTTTGCAAACCACTTCGGAGCTACTCCACCCATACAACTAAGTAGAGGCAACATACAAGGATACAAAAATCCCATTCCTATTTATCATTTTCCTTAAACCTCTCTTAAGGTGGCTTGACAAAGATGACATAAGCTACCACTTCAACACCTTGCCCGCTGGGTGCAACACCATAGCCTACGCAAACGACCTTGTCCTAATCACCGGCAATATCCACAACATGTGACCATAAGTCCACAAATTATAATAGTTCATAGAATGATCCCACACGGACTTTAAATGTGCCATCACCAGATCGGGAAATGCCTACGCATAATACGTTATACCATTCTCTAAACTTGATATTAGAAACTAGACATAATCCTCAGCAATTTCATGAAAAAACATATGCAACCTACCAAAAACACTGCCAACATCCCCACCCACATTGACGTAGAAGATTTCGGCAAAAATGCAACATCGCTACTATCAGGTTACATTAATTTCATGAGACATAGACTCATCCAAGTATTGAATGATCAAGGCATGTTGGGCACAATCTACCAAGGAATCTCAAAACATACATTAGCCAAGTATAGTGGTTCATTGCATCTCCACAAACTAAAAATACCAAGCATGCACAAGATCATCCATTTCCAAAACCCTATTCATGCAAAAACAAATCAAAAAAATCAAAAAATCAAAAACCAAATCCATACCATCAATTAGGCCTTCCCAATGAACACCACCCCACTAGACAATGGACAGCAAGCTAACCTCATGTACTCATCACTCCCTCCCAAAACCAAGGAAAATAACAATATCTCAACAAATTCTACATGTATAGGATCACCACCCTCCAACAAATACAAAACACAAGCCTAACTACCATACTAACTCTAGATTAATTCCATATAGATTATCAACATGCCCCAAACTCTTTTAAAAGCTTTAAAACTAGCCAATTTATTGTTCCCACCAACCACCCCCAAATAGACCAAATCCCTACCAACAACCGTGAACCTACCAACCCAAGCAACACACTAGGAGAGAAAAATCCAATATCTAATTGACACCAAAATAACCAATAGATTGGACAAATGGGGCACACAATCCATAAAAACACACTCCCTATGTCAATGGAATAACACAAGGTAACACACAAACATGGAGAGAAGAACCTGACCTCCTACACAACAACAACGTCATGCTAGACCACAATTTACTCCTCCTTACTAAATACCATAATGACACATACACAAAACAAACCAAGGACAAATACCAAAGTTGTATCAACCACACCCAATCCAAATACTTAAGATATATAAGAAACCCCCTTCCAATCAACAACCTTATCATATCCACACAAGAATGTAACTCACACAAGGATATTATCACACAAAACCCATAATCCAAATCTAAGGACCAAAAACACACATATGTACCCACCAAGGAAGCTACATTACCACCATTACCATAGAAAAACTTCATTGGATGTTGAATAAATTATCCCACACTACCCAAACCCACTACCCAAACTTCCTCCAACCACCCATGTCAAACTTCCACATTTAAAATTCTAAGGTTAGTACAACAATATCAATATATATATAGACACTATGCAACAAAAAGAAAAAGAAAACCAAAAAACCATTAAAGTGTTCAACCAACACCACACCCTACACCCCTCAATTACCAGACCGCTCATGGACATATTTAATATTACCCATAGATACTATTCATCCCCCACACATGCCTACTCCAAATCACACACTACAACTTCCTCCAACATAGAGATATCGTATTCAACTCCATTCGATATGAAAAGGTCTAGCGCACCCCACCGATCATAATACCTCACTAGAAGCACTACATTAGGGAAGATTGGTGGCCAAAGATGACCCAAGATAGTCATCATACTCATAACCACAAGGACCCATCCAAGCAACAAATACCTCTAGACAAATCCCCAACTCCCTCATTCACACATCTACCCATAATGGCCCAAATACTACCAACAAATATAAACCTCCCTCACATCAATCATATGCATACATAACCAACAAATCCCCTTGGGCTACGCACAATTCCCACAAAACCTACAATAATCCCAACAAAATGTATATAACGTACACACAAATACATACCCACCAAGAGCTTGCCATATACAACTACATACACCCCTTGAAGTATGCCCAACAAAATGACATATATATGGGTGGTTCCTTCAACCTACCCCCCCCCCCCTAAAAAAGGAAAAAAGGAGAAAATTTAAAGAAAGAAAAGACGATGGTCACAAAACATGCAGCACAACATGATTAGGAGAATACAAACCACCCAACAAGTCACCCACATCTTCATGGACAACCTAAACAATATCTTCTTGAAAAACAACCATATAAGACACCCATCCTCTCAACACCACTACCCAGATAAAACCCTAGTCATTGCCATAGTCCATCAAATATACTAGACCAAACACAAAACAACTAGACAAAAAGGTCAAGTTTATGTTGGAATCATTAAAAAAAAATACCGTACGCCTCAACATACGACAATGCATGGAATGACATAGAGATCCCCACCCCCACATACACACCGCACACACATCCCACTTTGGCTTGCTAGCTACTCATCCAAAATGCATGATGACTCTATCCGAAACCTACAAAAGTTTCTTAACAAAGCCCACAAAAAGAAAAGTCTGACCTAACCAAAAACAAATATACATACATGAAATAATGACTCTCATAATAAAAAATTCAATCATAAACTTTGTGACTTCTTTGGGAAAGAAAAAGGCATAACCAATGCACAAATCACATAAACATTAATTTGTAAATACACACAATATATGGAAAAACCATACCAAAAACAAATTGGACACTTGCATACATTAATACTAATTGCACACTATTTTGAAATAAATGATAGGGACATATGGCCACACCTCCCATTGAGAAATAGAGTGTTGACAATGAGGAGGTGTTTAGAGGTGTTGGTTTTGGGTGGGTTGTTGGTTGTAGCACCCTCTACTTTAGGTGCACGAACACCGACGTTTTCTTTTTTCTTTTTTTTTCTGTCTTTCAGAGTTTGTTAATAAATTCCGTTTACACAATTTCCACGCTCAGAAACCCTGTCACCTGTGTGCTTTACTTATGCCTTTAATTACATTGGTGGAAGGACAAAGGTACTAACACTGTCCTCTCAAACAAAATGAATGGCTCAACTGATTCAGTTTCAGTTACTTTGATTGTGAGGATTATTGGTAGTCTTGGTAGGTGTTAACCATAAGTCCCACACCAACTCCAACTTTATCTCATATATCAAACGTCGTTTTTCACTACGTATTTACTATGTTATTTACCTTCTGTTCTTCGCATTATTAACCCTTTGTTGCAAAGAGTTACCCCCCCCCCCCTCCCTTCCACCCCCAAACATAAAGGAAGACACTTCTATACACTAATATGTCGATATTTTACATTACTTTGAATATTCATTATTATAGCAGTAACAAGATGGAGTAGCTTATTTCTTAAACGGTGGTTGTTATATGGATAAAGTAACAAAGTTATAGGGTTTCATAATTTGGTATTGATCTAAGGTAATTTGCATGGGGCAATTTGCTCGTGAAGGCAACCTAATCGCATGTACCAATGAGGAAATGCCACATCATGAGCATGTTGTTGGAAAGATGACCACATAAATTTGAAATTGAAATCAATATATCTTTTCTTCTTCTTCTTTTTTATAACGGGAGGGAATTATTGCATCCAATGTAAAAACTTGATCCCATGTGAGATTGTGGCCAATTCATCCCACATAACTTTGACTAGATTAATTCAACGTCTATAAAGCTAGTTTGGATGTCAAATCAACTTCACAAAATTACTATCATGGTGCACATTATTTTGAGTCTTTTATGTTGGATGAAATGAGATATACCCTCGTATCCATTAATCCCATCTCGCCTTCCCTCATTCCGAAAGCCAGTCCTATCCTACCCTCTTTCTTCCTTCCTCTCATCCTCTTGCTCCCTTGCCCCCTTATTTATTGTGTTCAAATAGTGTCTAATGAGTTCAAATTATGACTACGTTTCCCTTTAAAGACCTAGGCATGAAAGTATCAATGAAATAACCAAGGAAGTTAAACGATATCAATGATAGTTAGCACAAGAAATACTACATGGACGGTTGGGATTGACAATTGCATGCTTCAATCTAATTCTATTGGTCATGATTATTCAAAAAGGTGAGCATGACCTCATAAGTCCCCACCCTCATTCTTCTAGGTTTATCCCTCCCTTCTAGATTATGGCATTGCCTTTTTTCTTCTTGTTTTTTGGAACACAAGAGGCGCTTGACCATCTAGCTAGTTTTGTGTCAAGTGGAGAGACGATTTCATAGTTGGGAATCGAACCACCGAACACTCCATTTGACTTGGGTTCTTTTCAACTATCATCTGGTAGTTTAGGGTCATCTTGGACCATACATTGCCTTTGTTCTCATTCATTGTTGATATTTCATTTCTATATGTTTATGGGCCTTCCCAAACCAATAATCCGAAATGAAACAAGGCCCACATATACATAACATGGTTGCTACATGTATCAATATCAATGACAATGTCACTAAGAGCCTTTAAAGTTAAAGCAAACCTTAAGGTTAATGATTGATCCGTGTTTGAGGAGCCACCTTGTGTTAATTCAAGGTCTTTGATGCTCATTACAAAGCTTTATAAGATTTTCCTTGGTTTACTTGTTCTTTCATTACCTAGATTTGTAGCCCATGTTAGACTTATACACAAGTCACCTTCACAAGTGCTCTACTTTATGCCAACTTCCATTGAATATTGCATTTTTTTTTAAAACCCGTGTGAATTCTTCCATAGATGAGAAACAAATATGAAACTTTTGATTACAATTGTGTTAGGCTTAACCACTAAGCCTCCGAAGGGCCCAACATAGGCACTTGCATGCACAAAACATGTATTTGAACAACACGCTTTCATTTCAATCAACTATGTCAAAAGTAACTCTGTCCAAATTTACTATACTTATAAAGCAGTCTTAACATCGACTTAATACCTTCATGTAATTAAAGACAGGGGATTCAATTTCATGTCATGAGTGTCATGGACTGTAAATAAATATTGTCTAGTTTCTCTTTCTCAACCTCCTCCTCCATGCGATAGAAACCCATAAATCAACCAACTTATAATTCCATAAAGAGAAACTAATTGTAAAACACCTCCATAAGTTCAAAACATCTCTAGATTGATGTCATATAGAACATGTTGTCTATAGGTCATGCAATCCTTAGATTAGGGCCACTTCGCACACGAGCCAAGAGCCATCCATGAAATTGTGAGAGCCCAAAAGAAAGTGTCCAAAGGGCCATCTCAAGACACCTTCAAAATCATGTAATGTGGTCACGGACCTTCTAGTGTAGTGTGAAGCCATATGTGACCGGGCCCTCAACCAAATGCTATTCCAATGAATTTCTATTCATTTGGGTCCTCACACATAATAAAAATAGATTAAATCAACGGTTGTAAGCGTTCAGAGTGCCATGTCTCCCGATGGTTTTGTGTTAGGCCTACCTCCAAGAGGTGGTTTTTGAAAATAGTCCAAGTGACCATGAAACATGACCCATTTGATGCCATGTAGAAATCCATGTAACCTCTACGTCCATCTTACATTCACATACTCCTCCTTTCCCACCAATGAGAGTGCTTGAAGTGTAATGGTCACGGGCTCTCAGTCTCGTGTGTGGAGTGGCCCTTAATCTCCAAGTGATCGTGCTTTCCTCTTATTTTAATGATCTTGACGACGGCTTATTGGCCTCCTATTTCCAAAAATGAAAAATGAAACACGAAATGCTTAGATTAATCAGACTCCTTCACATAAGTGTGCTTTAAAAAAAGTGCATTATCTAGATTTAGTTATCATGCTTTTTTCTATAGAAAAACGATGTGAAGTTTGTCATGACTTGAAGCCAATGTTAGAAATTCTTATTTGAATATCTAATACCAACTTATTTGTGGGACTTCCTTCAACCCACTTTTGATGACCAGTCACCAATTTCTTGTCACCGGTCAAAGTCAAGTTTTGACCAGCCCAAAAAAAAAAAAAACCTCTAAAAATAAAGCCATGAGTATCGGACTCCCAAATCATGCAACCATGCATGATGGGGCGATCCACACTCTAAGTTCCAAATCGACCTTTAAAATGCAAATCACAATACTAGGTAATGGTGGGGTGAGGCACCCCAAAAAAAGACCGCTCAAACGACAATTGCTTGGCTTAATTATGAGCCTAACAATAAGTTGGTCCTCGGTGCTAGGTTGAACAAAGGTCTAGCTTATAGTGCTCAATTTGGGAACATGAAAGCTTGGAATAGTAAGTACAAGGAGGTGGGTGGTTTTAAGTCTTTCTTTTATTCACAGCCAATGATACACCCGTTACGTCCTTCGTGAACATATGCCCAAAACACCACGTGAGACCTGGCATGACAACTAAAGTATCATATATGATGTGATAAAATACTACTCACTCTCACAAGCTTGTGGTTAATCTATCCAAGTTAGGTCCCCCTATACTAAATTAGGGCCACCCACGTTGAACAAACTAAAGCGAGGAAAGGTTAAGTTGTACGTGTTAAAAAACTTAAAATTCAATATACATTTTTGTTTTCCTCCAAATTGACTCAATTAGGAACAAGACACTAGGGGAGACACAAGGTGAGCCCTAAATGGTTCCATAGTATTTTCACCTTTCACTTCTTTATTGGTTCGAACGTGGCCTCGCTACCATGCCAAGGATTTCTCCACATACTTGTCTTACCCATCAACCTTTCATGAAAGCTATATTATTTTATTAAGCACTATAGTTTATTGAAATTCTACTTTAAGATTGATAACATCTAGCAAATAAATTCTTGACAAAAGGAAAAATTCAAATTTTTTAAGTTGATTTTTGAAAATGAATCACATTTTCTAATCTTAAATTCAGAACCACTCAGGTTAAATATGTATGAACCGGATATTACTTTGTGGAAGTCTCTCAAATGTATATTATTTTCCATCCAACATAACTATTGTAATTGGGAGTGCTATCTTGTGAGCGATGAGGAAGGCAACATTTTTGGTGATAGGCCCACTAGTATCCTATAACTGTGATATTTTGGCACGAAGAATAACAATTTTAGGGTTTAGTAAAAAGAAGGGTAGGGAGGATTAAAAACATGAAAGCTAGATTGTACATAGTGAGAAATGAACATTGAGTAGTGAACAATGAGAAAAGAACAATATGTACACGACTATGGCCATATATATCATACACAAATTTTCATAGTTGTACTACATGCCCTATGACATCTTGAATTTGATTATCGTTAACATTCATAGTATCAATTTTTTTTTTTAAAACAAAACATTTTGCAAAGGATACTTAATTTTGTAATAAGACAATGATGCAATACAAACACAGAGAGGGCAAAGAAAATAGAGTTGGACACAAAACATGTGTAACTCCAAGGAATGGAGTACAGGAAAGTATATTAAAAAAATAATACCAATAATGAAACCTTCCGTGGTGAAAGTTGAACATGTGCTAACCAAAAACTAACCATCATTATAGCTTGTCGTGATGGATGTTAAGCATGATTCAACCTCTAACTTTATGAAATCTAAAACCTGGAAACCATAATGTCTAATTTTTCTATGCATTGAAGGGGAAGGTTGAGCAACAAGAACAAAAGCCATAGTCCCAACATAGATAGGGAGCCCTCTACATATTCTAAAATTTGTTGGCAATTGAAGTTTAGCCATTGGTGGCACGGGAAATACCCTGGAACATGTCCTATAAACTACTTTGGAGTACTCATATTTTTGGGTAAACTTTAATATTTATCCTTACAAAGGTGTTGGCACCATTGCCAATATCCTCATACTATAGCTTCACTCATAAGTTACATATTCGCAATGCCAATAACTCCTACTACAATACAAAACATTGGATTTCCAAGGTACTAGCGGCACCGCCAATACCCTCATACAAACATTCACCTTGAATAGCGAAGTGTTTGAACTTCGATTATTTGGCAGTGTTTCTCCACTATCACCTCTCATACACAGCTCTTTTCCCTTGCCTCATCCAATTTTTAACAACAACAACAACAACAACTATTATTATTATTATTATTATTTTCAGGGTCCAAAGAAAAAATAAATATGAACTTAGGGTCTCCTGTCTCTTATACAACAACAATTAATGTAAGAAATTTGTGAGATGAATAAGTCTCTTTGAATGAATAGTCTTACTGAAAACTATTTTCATTTTTCTGCTCATGGATATTGGTGGCACCGGCTTCTTGTATTGTTTTTTGGAGACATGGGGCAAAGGAGGAGTGCATGGAGGGAGAATCTTGACTATGGATGCATATGATTGTAGTTTGCGATGGTTCTAGGTGGCGGTAGTAGGTAGGCCATCCGGGTGCTGGTGGTGGGATGGTGGTGATGATATGGATGTTTGAGTGCTTTGTTAGTTCCAAATGTTGGGGGGGGGGGGGGGGGAGGGTCAATCCTTGTGCTTTAGAATCATGATGGTTATGTTTCTTGGGTTTTCCATGGATTCCATTGTGGTATGGTGGTCAATTAGATGGGCGTAGCTGGCACCTTCTCAATTTGTGTGTTAGTCGTGGGTAATGCTCTCAATTTGAAACCTTCCTCTTTTTATAGGGCATTTCTCAAACTCCATCAAGGTTGGACTCTATCTTCATTATTTTGACACTTTGCTAATAATATTCATTTGCTCATTCTCAACTTAGTTCTATCAAATTCTTCCTCTCTTCTACATTGAAGACTCCCCAAATCCAAAACAAAGGGTATGCAATGCCTTCAATTTCATAGAGCATCTTGCTCAGCTTTATGTCTCACTATAGCAATTTATCACATACAAGTTTACACATCTGCACATCTCTCAACCAAGCATTCTCACCAACATACACTTTCACAACTACATTTGCAGTTTCAAAATTAGTCAAGTGCAAGCACACCAAAAGACAAAAGTTCATAATTTCACACAACAACAAAAAAAAACTCAACGACTTCAATGAATTTTGTATTACTCATATTGAAAAATAGCAAGAAGCTTTATCACAAAGCTACAATCCAACAATCGTTACGACAATTGTTATCTATATCCATAACATTTAGTTCAACTATTATTCTTGCATATTCACTATGCCAAGGGACACAAGTTTTCTAGGTGAAACTATGCGCTCAAGCTTCCTTGAAGAAATGTATGCCTACCTTATCTCACTTAGCCTCCTTAGGCTAGGCGAGCAAGCCGGTAATTCTAACTATCTTAGGTCTTGTAAATCCATACTCATAGTTCCAACTTTGAAAAGCCTTCCATAATTCACTTCTTTCATCAAATTACTCTGCATGTGCCTAAAGTGAAACTAATGACCAAAGTTTGTGTTCACATGGATAGTCTTCTCTATTGTTGCAAAAAAAAACCAAATATACTAAAAATAATTATATGGAAATAATCCATATATCGATTTTCAAAGCACTAAACTTGAATTAATCATGACAATTTTGATTTTATTTGTTTCATTTCAAATTTGGTATGTGTATCACTAAGATACTTATGTATTCAACATAAAAATAAAAATAATAAAAACCACTTTTAGTGTCTTGAATGATAAATTGTTAGTTTCCATCATTAAATGTTGTTCACATTCTAAAAAATGATCATATTCTTTTATGCTTTCCATAAGATGGTATAATTGTTCATAAGATAAACACATCTAAAGAACTTCTTTGAAAAATTAATGTCATCTTCATTGAGCAAGCATGTAAATCTTTTTTTATAATTGATCTTCAAAATACATAAAACCTTGGGGTTATTAAGGGTTGTTTTCTATGCACATATGCAAGGGGTTGGGACAATACAACACTCAACACAATATTGTGTGTGTGTGTGTGTGTGTTGGGGGGGGGGGGAGTGTGATGGATGATACAATCATTTATTAGCTTAGAGAATCTTCACTGACAATGAATAATTCATATGAGCTCCAAAAATTATGAGGTAAGCAACAACACCCATGACTGGGATTTCCTAATTATCAATCACACTACTTATATGTTTCACATGTTACAAGAAGTGGGTGTAGAGAGAAAATGTATATATAACACATGCTTACCTTATATAGCCCACAAATATAACATCTAATATACAATGAAGGCAGTGGCAATGTCAATGCCCCACTGTTTCCCACCATTCTAGAAAGGTGGCCATCACACAGATGCGGGGTGCTGGAGGAGGGACAAGAACACGAACATGGACATACATGCATATGATAGATATGTATGGACATGAGAGGCATGTAGACATGCCATTGGGTTATGGTTCATATGCATGGGTGCAATGGATCATAACAACATGAATGCAAGCTAGTAATGTACAAAGCCAATAGACCTCTGACCAAACCACACACCACAAGACCATAAGGACATTCAATTACGCGTTTCTATTTGTGTAGGGGCATAGAGTGTGGCTCTTGGGATTTCAAGGGTTAAAGTGATTGCCCCCTCTTGACTTCTAATCTTAAGAAGACCCAAAGTCGTAAGTAGAAATTCAAGGCTAGTTTTCAAATTTTGTTTGGGCTTGGTTAAGGCTTGGGCCACACTAATGACCCATTGACATTGCTAATATAGATATTTTAAAACTTCCGTTGGTGACTAGACAAGTGTTGGAACATACATGAGGATGTAGCAATAATTTGAATAATTCCACACATATATTACATTGATTATCCCGATTAGTGCATGTTATTATTCCGAGTTACATAGTGCAATAGCATCTTACTCACAAGTTCAAGTTTTACTAACAAAAGTTCAATTGGTTGTTCGGACATTATAGAATATTATACGTGACTTTGCTTGGTAAAATATTGCAATCTCATTAAATAGTTATAGCGTTGTGTAACGCCAAATAGTCACACGCATTAATTGGAATAATCAATGTAGTAAGTTTCCAATGTGGGTCTCAATGCCAAGTTAAACAAATCTTAATCCTCAAATACCCAAGGAGCCAAAAATGGGCTTATGAAATATTGTCTATGTTCATGATTACGATTATGTTTATGTTTTACTTTACTTTTGTGGGAGACAAAAAGCCAAATGGCCAATGTCAAGTGCAAATTAAACAAAAACAAAGAGACACCCACTTTGGAGGGAGGCTTCTTTTGTGTGGCACGATGTTCATGTATCTTACAGCTACTTGTGTATACTTGCCAATAAACATCCTATCCCAAATTAGTCAATACATCCATCGTACTATCCGATCGGTCTAATACGTGTGTCTTGAGTGAGAACAAGTACTTAAGAATGCATTTGAATATGCTAACTTAGTTTTCTTTCCATATGTAGTACATTTGGTCACCATTGCCATATATTATTGCAATCTTTACTTGTTTCTTGTGAATTTTTTGTGTGTGTTAGGTTTAGTTTAGAGTTTGTATGTAGACAACTTTCTATAATTCTCACATGAATAATTTATACAGTTCTAGCATTAAGAACATGAAATGCGGTTTCCACCGCAACACATGCATGTATGTAACTTCCAACAATATGGATGTTATCTTTCAGTCCTTTTCAACAAAGTCTATTTTTGGATAAATGAATCTATAATTTCTTCAACCTTCCATCTCAAGTTATCTTATTTCTCCAAAAACCCGGGTAGGGCACTTGCGAAAATTGATTAAACCATGTGAGAAAGAATGTAGGGTATTTTTAATTCATTTGTGAGAAAATTTATACAATTCTTCGATATAATGAAGCACCTCTTCAATTACAAAGTTGTGTGTATAAAAAAATAAGGGTACCATATAATGCATCAATTTATCTAATTGTTTCAATCTAAAATAGGGTTGGGAATAGTAGGTAAAGAAAAAAAACATTGTTTGATGTCTTCAGTCTAGACATGGTTTATTGAATTTTCACTATAAACTTTCAAGAGTCCTATGATTCATCATTCATGGGGACAAATATAAAAATTATAAGGAACATATGGTACTAGAAACTAGTTCACTTGCGACTTTATAAATACAAATAGGGTCATCTAAAATGACAAAATTTAGATTTATCTGTACTGATAGGGTGTAAAGAATTCCAATTTCTTAGATAAATAGCCCCATGATAAATACCCTTCCGTCGCACATGGGTTATTAAATACATGTATGAGTGAGTGCCCTACCCGGGTCCAAAAAAATGTGGTCCTTTAAGGATTAAACAATTGCGTTTCCCGTTGTATAACTTCTCCTAGGAATCCAACGCACAATGAGGATGAGATGATTAGCAGAGCCAAGCCAAGCCAAGGCCATAACTATTTTGCTCATAGTTTTTGGATCTCATTTAAATAGCTTTTGTATTATCAAAGTGGAGAATTCTCATATAGGTCCCTCAATTACATTGAACATCTAAACTTGGGATAGCTAACAAATTTTAGGAACACATTCCAATCTCTTCCAGACAATGTCTTTTTGGTGCCAAATCTTAAAGCCATACCTAACTACACACCACTCAAATATAGGTGTATGATTAAGATAAGTAACCAAATTAGGCCCACATGACTTACATGATATTGTTTTTGAACGTACAAAGTCGTTTATGTTGTGATTGGTACAAGTTTTCTATACTCTCTCACCGTTACACTTGGAACCATTTATGGGGTTTTCTCTTTCTATTACAAAATGTACTCATTTGATGTCATCAAAATGCTATTGCTATAATTGATGATGGCTCGCTCCCTTTCCACCTTCTACCACCCAACTCTGGCAATATCAAAAGTGTCAAAAACTAGGAAACAATCAACTCCTTTGGCGGAAATGTGTACGTGACCTCCACAACAACTTGTGGTTTTCGCATCCTCTTTCACACCATTTTGAGACTTATGTGGGTGAGTTGAGTCCAATTAACTTCCTTAAGGTGAAGTGTCTTCTTCATCTAAGGTATGTGGATGTTATTTGGTTTGTATTTCGTTTTCTCCAACTTATACTGGTTAGATTTACACAATCAAAGTCGTGTTGCATTAGCAAATCTACAATGAAACAATCTGGAAAAATTGGATTGAAGATGGGTTATTGAGGTTTAGAGATTAGGGTTCAAGATGAGTCATCTTGACCACTTTCAACCTTCGTTGTAGCAATGTGAGAGGTTGTCAAAGGAATGCCATTTATAGAAGATATTGAACCAATTCCTCATTCTCTTTGGATGACAACATACCATGTTTCCCCTTATTATGTGATAGAATGGTGCCGGTGAGGTGATACCTAAGTGCACTCACTCGAATTCCAAAACTCTTGGAAACTACAAATATATAATCATCAACATCCCATGGCCCCTAATGCAGGCGCTAGCATGTTGAACCTATTTTATACGCATACATATATATATGACCTTTATCCCATGAACTTCCATTCACCGTATTCATCCCAAAAATGGTTAAGGTAGTTATGTCCCTCCAATGGATTGTCATCCAAAGAGTTAGTTCTTGATCTACTTAACCTCATCCATAGTTCATTAAATGAATTAGTAAAGCATCCAAGTTCCCTAAGTTCCCAAGATGTCGTTGCGATTTCCCAAGCCTTGTTCTCGGTTCTCGAGCCTTCGGTGCAGTTCCCAAGCCTCGTTCCCAATTCTTGAGCCTTTGTTGTCGTTCCCATGAGGGGAACCGTGTCTTCCTCAATTAGCCTCTCATCGTGGCAACTCTCCTCAGCTCTCCTCCTTTATCTTCGCACTTCTTCCTCCATCTTGTTACTTGGGTTGAGCATCTATATTTTGCCTAGGGTCATTATATTCGGTGATTGGAGACTTTTTCATGATTTTGAGACTAATTAAGGACGTGGTTTTCAAATAAAGAACAAGAAAAATACAAAAATATATATTTAATGTGACTTAACAAAGTGATTGGCATGGGTAGCACTAACCAATTTGGCACAAATATATGTCACTACATTAAGAAATTGAACAAGATATTAAACCATTTTCATTTATTTTGAGACTTTCGAAAGTCTCTGATTAACAAATATAGTGATTAGGCAAACATTTACCATTTACTACTCAAAAGGAGGTATGCAACAAGGTTACTATATGAATCACCACATTATCAAATAAAAAACAATGTGGACATCCTCTCATTTTTATGGTTGAGAGGGCATGACGATGAGGTGACGAGGCTACATGGAAAACCAAAATAACAAATGTCATAAAAACAACATCATGCTCAACACTATAGCAAATGCTTAATGGAATCTTGACAAGGTATGTCAAAATGACCGCAAATGTATGACAACTGCAACATCCCATTCTATGGTCATTATGTTGTCCACTTTCAACCCAACATTACGTATAGGTCATACTCCTTGTTGGTACATTACCGCCAACATGAAGATAATGTGGCGGAGGAAAATGTGAGTGCATATGGTTACGTGTCATTCCCCGACTGTGTGAATTGCTTCACTCTAACGAAACTTGGGTGCTATTTGTCAAAGTCGAACGGCAACTCCCTAGGCCAAGGAGAATTGTCAACATCGGTGGTTAGCGTGATTGTAACAAGGTAAAGAATATGGAGATTGGTTTGAGACACTATATCTTGACAAAGTTGTTGATTGTAGAGTCAAATATGTTCATTATTGATTACATACCTCATCGATATGACCATAACACCACCAACAAAAAAACAATGTTATGGACACATACATCTACATGTGATTCTCGTCCTATTTGAAACTCTTTAATGCAAATTGTCAAAGTTTCCACAACACCATAGGTTAAGGGGATTTGACAAATGAGGGTTGTTCATGCTATTGTAACAAGATGATGTTAATCGATTCTTGTTTAAATGGCAAAAACTGTGCATGTGGCTTAGAATAAATTTCCACATAAATAGACACACGATGGGCACACGTCACTCTTGAATACATTGTCACTATAGAATGGTCATAGGTCCAATATTTGTGCATATCCAAAACAAAGAAGTAAAGAAAAGAAGAACAAATGTCAATGTTTGTGCACCAGCGTGAATGTGAGCCGTCCTCTTTGTACCGAAACCAAATATTATGGACCAAGACCATAGATTTAGAGGTTTCATGTGTATAAAAATAATACATAGTGTTGATTTGGGATATGTTCACCTTACACTACTTTCAATATAAAGTCCCAAACAACATGATTCCAAATAGCATCATTGTAAAATCCTCACAACCAATGCTACGAGGGATTTAGATCGGGCACATGAATAAAGTAATTGTGTATAACCGTGTTGTTCGGAACCATGTTATAGGATTGTAAAAAAAAAAATCCTAAACAACACGGTTCTAAACAACTAATTTATTACATCGATATGATCAATCTAGACCCGCAAAGATTGGTTGCGTCAAGTACGTGAGGTAAAAAAAAACCTTGTTGTTTGTGACCACGCCTTGTACGAGCGTTGGATCCAACACTTTATTGGTGTAGCCACATTACCGCCAACATGAAGTCAATGTGAAGGAGGAAAACATGAGCACATGTCACTCTCCTCCTCCTCCTACTACTACTACATGCTCGGTTTTGCTTCACTCAAAGGCCAACTAGCTAGGATTGTGAATTGTCAAAAGTTTACGCAACTCCCTAGGCCGCCAACGAAAGAGTTGACAACGCCGACGACCCGAGTCCCTCTTGCCCACACAAAGTGGTCTCTCGTGGTCAACACAAAATGGGAGAAAACTATGGCAACTCACCCCATCCCTCCCTCACTCACGGGGTTCATTCCGAGGCCTCACTTTGACCCATCGGTCGGTCGGGCCGTGAGTACAAGTCGGAGTGGAGACACGGTACTACTTTGGATTTGCCGGCACTTGGAGGCTAACGTAGAGGGGGGGACCATTAGGTCCAAGGTCATATAAACTCTAAAATCAAGCAATCTTATTGGTCGAGAGCAAGGTCTGGGATGCAAGGGATTTGCACTAAATTTTGGACTGAAGGTATGTGAAAATGCACGGTTCAAGAAAACACTCCTCTTGGTTTGAGAGGTCAGTCTTTCAAGCGTGAGTCCAATCTTGGGTCTGAAAATAAAAATCTACAATGTCAAGGAGTTTGGACCCAACTTTCTTGGACATGCTATGAACCCACCTTTAACTACGTTCAGTTATTATAAGCCCTGTAAATCGGGGTAATCGACCACCAACCAATTTCAATGACAAGTCTATGATTCGAGGTGCAGTGAGCAACCATGATTATCCCACTGGGGTGGTGCCATTGAATGGTTGCTTCAATACAATTCACATCCACAGTCGAGAAAATCCTTAAAATTGAGTGAAGTTAATCTCATTCCTTTTTCTTTTTCTTCTTTTTTGCGAGGTGGAAAGAGTTGCACTCTTTAACAACGTGCTCGGCAAAACCCCTTCCCGACATCCGCCGGGCGGGGCGGGGCGGGCGGGCAGCTTTCCTCGCTCTTTAAGTATCTCCAGGTGGCAGGTATTCGTGAGATATTGAATTACGTTTGGACGTATTGGACACTTTTCCACCAAGGGTAGGGTCCGAGGAGCTTATAGCCTTGCAAGAGAAGCGGGTGGGGTAGGGTATGTTATTCGGGCAGCGGAATGAATGTTAGTATCCACCCGCCCGCACGTCCGACCGTATTGCCCGCCCCCCAACCCCAACGCCTAGTTCCATGACACATATAAAAGGGGAAGGAGGCCTGGAGACCAAAGCACTTTTTGTATGATGAGGATCTCGCTTGGGGAGGGGAAGGCAAGGCAAGGCAAGGGAATGAAGTCAGATGATCGGATACTATAACTTACACCCATTTCTATTCTACTTATACCCCCCCCCCCTCCTTTTCCGTTGGGCCCCACCGGACGGTCGGGCGGGCGGGTCCGGGCCCAACCTGCCAAATTTCGATAATATTGATAATATTGTGAGTCCCTTTAATCATTTGGCTCCTCAGGTTGTGGGCAATTAATTTCGCGAGCAACTGTTTTCCAATTGGCCCTCAGCCCACCCGGTGATGAGTAGGGGTGTTGGTTTCATATGATTTCTTTCCGCCCGCCCGCCCGACCCGCCCCAATTTGGCAAGTCGGCCCCGGGCAGGCGTTTGTCTGCTCTGCCCAGGTTTCATTTCGGTAGCACTGGGAAGACACGTAACAAGACTTAATAATAATCGGGCAGCATCTCATGAGGGGTTCCTTGGCAACTTTTTTAGTTTAAGTTGTTTTTTTCTTCTCTTTTGTGTGTGTGTGTTGGGGGGGGGGGGGGGGGGACTTGGCCCACATGATGTGGTGGTGGTGGTCATGTGGCAATTTATCACACGTAGATTGAGGAGGTGGGTTTTGGAGATTTGAGAATTATGAGGTGCCATGTGCTTGAGTGAGTTGAAACTGTATTAGGACCGATATAATGCCATGAATGGGATTGGGAATGGATGCTCCTCTGACTTCGATTTAATGGCATGACTTCTTCTAACACATTTGATTTGGTAGTCGCTCGGTAGCCACTGCCACATTCGAAGTGCATGTGTCATGCCGTGTGCTGGTCCACACCACAGCAGCAGCTTGCTTTGAACAGCAACAGACACAACTAACACCCACACCCACACCCACACCAACAAAGCAAAATTAAATTTAAAAAAAAGATTAAAAAACATTCTTTATTCGGATCAGCAATTACGTCATGATGACCACAACGACATTATATATCACATGAATCTTACCACATCTACACTAAGAATTGTATTTAGTATCACTTACTAGCTGTATTTACAAAATACTACATCTTCTTGCTATTTATGTAGCTTTTTTCTAAGTACATATGTTGATGTTCTATGATGTCCAAACAACCGATTCGACTTTTTTTTGGCAAAAAAATGTGTCATACAATAAATTTTTATAGTATTGTGTAATTCTGAATAGTAAATGACATTGTATACAATGTCTAGTGTAGCTTTTATAGAAATGTTCATAGTCGCAAACCTCATTTGACCCCCCATTCCCACCCCAACAATTGGGGAGTGTTGATCATTGGCATTTTGTCACCTTCAACCTTGAGTTGTGTTTGTAGTTCTTAGAACAATATTATCAATAATTTACATCTTGAAGTCTATGGTTGCTCACTTTGGGGAGAAGTGGGGGGGGGGGATACGTGTCAAAATTGAAATGACTGATTGTATTGAGTGCTTCTACTTTAGTATTCAAATACAAACCATGATGGGTAGCCACTCCCTTTTATCTAATGAAAAACTATGGGAAATCCAAATATAGTAACAAGTAAAGTCAGAAGTACCTCCAACTATGCGAGACATGACAACACTAAAATGCGTGAAGGCTACATGTGTAACCCTCAAAATCTATGTCAATGGAGCAAATATCTACAAAGCAACAAGATATCTAGCAGTTATAAACAATCCACATTTCTAGTATATTCCACTCCCTTTGCATGTCAGGACTCGGGCATCTGCGGTCAACCTAAGTATTGTCAGTCCTCGCCCTCGCCCTCGTGTTTGTGACATAATATCATAGATCTAACATAGAGATACATATTAGAAGAAGAAGAAGAAAAATCATACTATGTTATCCATGACTTCCACCTCAAAATATATCCACTATGACTTCAAAAAGAACTATCTCAACTTTCATGGTGAGACCTCATTTGAAAGGTGTCCATGTGCACATGTAATTTGTAACTTGGTAGTCAACCCTCAACGCATGCTAAACTCCAAAAAGTGATCCTAATAGTTGCACCACCAAGTTAGTTTGATTTTTATTTTGTTTGTTATTCATTCTTTGTTTTTTCAGTTGACGATAATGTTGTGTAGGAATGCCAGAGAGAGAGAGAGAGTGAGAGAGAGCGAGAGCATGGAGCAGGAGCATGAAGTAACTTTGAAACCAAAGCTGTTGGGGGTGAAGGAGAAAGGAGTAGAATTGGTGGGAGTGGAGTGTAAGTTTGACCTGTTCAGGTGGGCGCCTGACTGGTTGGCCCCCACCAAAAGCAAAAGCGCCACCTACCGCATCTTCCACCTTGCTTGGGCCTCCATCCTCTTCCAAGTTTCTTCCTCCTTTGCATCTTGGAGCTTCTTTATTAATAAGGCCACGAATCGACGAAGCCCTCGCAACAACAAAAGTCCTCTCACATTCCCAAAAGAGAGACTTCAATTCATGGGACCCTCCCGTTGCTTTATGATATAAGAGGAGAGAGAGAGAGAGAGAGAGAGAGCACCTTTCATCCAACGTGAAAACTTGACTCCTAGAAGCTTTGTGATTGTTTAGTCTCTCAAATGACTTGGACTAGAACAATTTGGGTTCGTAAGTAATTGATTAAATCAATGTTTTGTTGAAGTGCGACCCAATTTCATGATTTT
This sequence comes from Polytrichum commune, assembly GCA_950295325.1. Taxonomy (NCBI): domain Eukaryota; kingdom Viridiplantae; phylum Streptophyta; class Polytrichopsida; order Polytrichales; family Polytrichaceae; genus Polytrichum; species Polytrichum commune. The sequence continues at coordinate 19,899,552 of OX485808.1, read as the reverse complement.
ACAGACCAATTTAGCGATATGTTCTAACGATTTTTATTGTAATTAGAAACCGAGTTCACTATGTAGACAACCAATTTAGCTTAAGTTTTCAACCAATGTCACCACATGTTGCGAGCAATTTCATGCTTTGGTGCCTGTACTCACAACTTCACAACTTCAATTCATAAATTGTTTAACTTTGTTTCACAAAGACCGGTCCATCATGTATAAGATTCTCCTAATCTCTCCCCACGACTGGTTGTATCAAAATTTCGATTGACCTCCCTTATCTAGCCTTGGACCATGACTGTAGTGATTGCTTTGTACATTATCATTAATGTGACCTAATGTGGCCAACACTCTTCCCACGATCAGTTCCACAATCACACTAGACTTTCAAATCCGCAAGATCGCGCACTCTAGCTACGTTAGGTTTATGTTGCTTGCTTCGATGTATGATAATCACAGACCATAGAAGTACCGGCTCCTGGCTTTGAGGTGTTGTAATGGAAGACCAAAGAAAAATCGACATCAGGCTAGAGGTTTCCACGTAAACACAAAACAAAGAGGAACCAATGAACAACGAGAAGGCGAGAAGTTGAAAAATACAAAAACCACAATGTGGTAAAAGATTTATGAATTTGATAAGGAAGATTCATGAAGTTGCTAAAGGTGAAGGTCCACTATCATGAAACTTCTCAACTCATAAGAATAAAATACATGGTTAGTGGCGTAGAACCATGCGGAAGCATTTGATAAGTGAACCAAAACCAAAGGCCACATGCACACAACTTGATGTGCCAGAAGTCAAGTCGGTTTAGAAGAATCATGAACTAATTTTGAAAGTACATGAACTAGCATGGGACCTTCATGAAATTGAGTTTGCACATCTATGAAGTCATCTTACGAAAGGAGTATATTCAATCCCACTTCATTGACTTGTGAAGCTTTGTGAGGAGAATGTGAGTATGTATGACTACCGTATCCTTTGTGAGTGTCTCTTCATACTCATTTATGACGCTAAACTATATCCTAGAATAACATTGGCCTAATATTACAATTTGAATTACAGTCAAAGTAATTATTTTGGATATCTATAAAATGTCAAGAAAGTAGTGTTAGTCACACTAATTAACCTAATGTGGGCCTAGTGTGGGCCTAGTGTGTAGAACTAGGAGTGTGAGTCATGGAACCTCCATTGCAACCATAACTTCTGACATCCAACTTTCTAAAAGCTAGACATTTCTTCAATGTTTACTCTTTTTAGATTATCCCATTTCTCCTGTGATATGAAACACGTTACAAATACGAGATGATTAGCAATTCCAAATCAAGGCCGTAGTCACTTTTATGAGCACTCAACTCTCGTTTTGTGGGACCTTATAATATAGTATTCCAATACTAAAAAAGTTGTGCAAGAAGACTCAAATTCAGACTGAGTTCCCAACATCCCACTCTTATATTATGAGGGCCCATATGGCTAAGTAAATTTATGTCATATTTTGTGCAAGTAGTTTAGTTTTGTTTAAAGAACAATTCTTGTTGGTATTTGTTCTTGAAGCCACACTTAACCACATACCACTCAAATAAAGATGTCCCATTAAGAAAATTAAGCAAATAAGGCATGTCTAACTTAATCATGGGCAAACTCACAAACCGCCTCTGGGACCAACTTGGCATTGGATGCTACGAGGAACATGTGATGTTGACTCAAGGTTTCCCAATTCATGTATTGTTTTGCACATTAACTACCAGAGTTTAAACTAATTGCTGTAAATGTTTCTTACTATGGTGTCTATAAGATTGTATAAACAAATCTACAATTTTTGGTGACCTTGTTTTGACCAAGGTAATTTGTATGGAGAAAGAGGCAACCTTTTTGTGAAGGCAACCTGATTGCACATATCAATATGAGGTAGATGTGTCTGACTTGATTACTTATCTAGATTGGAACACTTGTATTCGAGTGGTATGTGAATAGGGATGCCTCCAAGGACACACACACACACACACACACGACATGTGTTTTAAAAAGATTGGACTATGCGTTCAAAATATGATAATTGTTCTATACTCAATAGTTGACATAATTAGGAAACATATATGACCATTTAATGAGCACAAGACTCTTACTTTGATATTGAATAAGAGATTCATACGAGCTCCAAATGTTTAAGAGGAAAGTGACTATGCCCTTGATTTGGATATGCTAACCATCTCGTGCTAATTGTGTGTCTCATGTCCTAGTAGAAGTGGGGTAGTTGGAAAAACTAACCACTTAACACCCATCTACTTTAGCGACCACACTTGGTGACATCCAATGGCATGCAAACTAACCCATATTGCAATTGTAATTCTAAATGGTAAACCATAGTACTAGGTGTGAAAGGTGTAGTTGGTGACTTGAGTTCTTTATAGTTTGGCAAACTTCATGGATCAATATCTCGGTGAATTCCTCAAATTTCTTTCAATTGTAGTTCCCTGCATCCTAGTGGTCCATGATGCTATAGGCATTTTTTTGATCCAAAGTACAACTAAAACATCATAGCATTTTCTAAGCATTTCCTTTCTTGATTAACAACAACATGTAATTTAAGGAAGTTGGGTTCTTTAAGGGACACTTCACACACGAGGTTGAAAGCCCATGACCATTGCATTCTAAGATCACTCATTGGTCAAAAAGGCCGAGATCATCCAAGTTCACTTCACACTAGTAAGCGAAGGGCCTAAGGGCCCAAAGAAGTTATCATGAATGAAAAGTTTACATGGATTCCTACCTGATAGACAATAAATATGTTTCATGATCAACGAAAAATTGTGTTAGGCCCACCTTCAAGAGATAGTCCCAACGCAAATTCCGGTGGACCATGTCAGTGGTACGGCCTTTGGATGAGAATCAATGCCCTGACAATTACATGATCACAGCCCTTGGCTCATGGTGAAGTGGCTCTAAGTAAGCTCAACCTTGCCCTTTGGGAGGACTGGGGCGAACCGACCCGTACATTGGTTCCTTGGAGGCAAGGGTTTAAACACCCAACAAAGAACGAGTGTATGGTTAGTTTGCCCAAATCCTCCAGGAACTTGTGGGAAAGTTGATGTGTAACTTTGGTTCAAATCCCTCATCAAAGCTCCAAGCAGAGGCCATGTAAAGCACATGGGGAGGCCAATCACCTCCTTTATTGGGTTTGGTGGAGTCTAAGTGAGCTCTATGTTAAAAAAGGATTCTCCACGAGGCATTCCCGGTCAAGATCTCTAACAAAGAGAAATGCATTGATTTCATACTTAACATCAACAACCTTGAAACTTCCAAGTTTTTGCATGAGATTAAGGTAGCCAACCCGTTCTTGACCAGTTTAGCAATTTAGCATATATGTAGTCTGGGTATGATCATAGAAGAAATCCTTCATGTAGAGATTGTTTTTTTTGTTTTTTCAAAAAATCTCATAATAATCAAATTATTATGAAATTTTTGAGTGGATATTCTCTTTGACGTATAAACGTGATATAAACTACCCTCTTTCCGATTGCCAATCGCTTACAAAATCAATAACACTTGATTTCCATACTTGATAATTGTGGCACTTAAATATGCTTGCAACTTAAACCTAGTTGTCAACTTATAGGATGCCCACACTTACTAGTGTGGGTGACCAATAAATGGCTCCTAACATGGGTCACTTTTAGCTCCAATTTGCCTAGTGATAGCCATTGGGTGTAACCAATGTTGGTAGAAACCATTCATTGGTGGTCCACACCGATAAGTGTGGGTGGGCTATTAGCCATTGATAGTTGGCTAAGTTGGATTTTGAGCATGACATGTTAGCATATGATCATAGATTGATATTGTGGTGCACAAAAATAGGTTGGCCTAACCTGTGAAAATGGGGTGGTAGTTGGGAATGGGTTAGCTACCTTAAGTGAATCCCAAACCATCTTAGAGCGTTTTACACATGTGACCAAGGACTGTAGAAAAAAAAATGATTTAAGATTTCTTGTGGTCATGGTTAGCGGTCCAAATCTAAATTCATTAAAAACGTTTTTACAAAATAAAGTGTGTTTAAAATAGATGCTACTAGTAATATGTCATACAAAATGGGTCTCCCACCCCTTGACAACAAAATTGGGTTGTCTAATCGCAAAGGTTGGGTGCCCACCAAACAATATATGATTCTGGACATGTAGGATTCCGTGTCATTTTCTCATCCGTTCTTTGACATGGTCAGTCTTATTTTTGGTGATCTTGTGTAAAGAGAAGTGAAACCACCATTCATTTCTCAACCACTAAAGGAATTTAGAAAGTGGTGGTCGTCTGTAAACATGCCAGGACATGCCCTAGCCTCACATTTTTTTTCCGAACCCAACTATATGTACACCTTCCGCCTATTATCATGACCCACAATAATTTTGTCATATCATGATAATTTTGGTCAATATAAGTTGTCTTGACCCACGCAATTTTTAGCCCACATATTGTACACTCTAAATTAGGAATATGAAAGCCATGTATTTTACACAAACATGAATTATTGTGGGTTAATATTCCAAATCTATATTCTATCAATCCTATACCAAAACATCAGTATAATGTCAATATTACTCCTTTGGTAAGAAGAATTCACAAAAGTGCAAACTCAATTTCATGATTTTAGAATGTATTTTAGCGATGGGTTCTACCAATTTCACTGGAATCATGAACCAAGTTTACCATATAGATAACCAATCAACTTGAACTTTTAACCAATTTTACTACATGTTGTATTTTGGTGCCCATATTCACTACATGTTGTAAACAATTTTATGACTTGGTACCCATTTTCACAACTCCACAAAATCAATTTCATGAACTATATAACTATATTTCACAAAGAAATGTACATCATGTATAAGATTCTCCTAATTGCTCCCCACAACTAGCTCTACGTCAAGGCTAGAGGATTCCAGGTAAACACATACTCCTCTAATAAGATGACTTCATAGAATTGCAAACTCAAGTTCATGAAGGGTGTAAGCTAGTTCACGAACCTTCCAAGCAATGTTTGTATAGTGGTCTACCAATTTCATGAACATTCTAAATTAGTTCATGACTCTTCTAGACCGACTTGACATGTGGCACACCTCAATATCATGATAGTGAACTTGCCTCTACCAACTTCATGAATCTTCCGAACCAATTTCGCACTCTGTGGTCTTCATATTCTCAACTTCTTGCCACCTTGTTTTGCATTCTTTGCCTTCTCACTGTTCATTGGCTCCTATTTGTTACGTGTTTATGCGGAAGCAGAGCCTTGACGATGGGCTAGTTGTGGAGACCGATCAGAAGAATCTTATACATGATGTATTGTTGTTTGTGAAATAAAGTTGTATAGTTCATGAAATTGATTTTGTGGAATTGTGAAGGTGGGTACCAAATCATGAAATTGTTCACAACATGTAGTGAAATTGGTTGAAATTCGAAGTTAAATTGGTTAACTACATGGTAAACTTGGTGTGTGATTCCATTGAAATTGGTGGAACATAGTGCTAAATTGGTTTGTGAAATCATGAAATTGAGTCACGGGGAGGTCACTCCATTGTCAAGTTGAAAACCACGTGCGAACAAAGTTTGCTACCCCTATATTATATGCCATAGATAATTTTAAAAATTATGATATTTTTTCTATATATACATATCCATTGATATTTTTTTAATATTTTTAGTCATCTCCATTTTTTCTAGTAATTTTATTAGTTCAATTCTGCGTCATTCTAGTTAGAAACGGTATGTTTTCTAGAAAAAACAAATTATTAAATTTGGTTATCAATTTTTACTATGTAATAGATACCATGTATATGTACTCCTAATTTTTTTTGATAAAAGTTTGACCCATTTTGTTGATGCAACTTAGAAAAAGTAGATTTTTTTTATTCGCATGTGGTTTTCAACTTGACAATGGAGTGACCTCCCCGTGAATTGAGTTTGCATTTCTGTGAATTCATCTTCCTTTTTCTTCCAAGAGAGCCCAATGGTATACATTATAGTGACGAGTTTAACTTTGAAAGTAAAAATTCAACTATAATTGATGCATATTGTTTTCAATTGATGAATGATGAAACATAAGCTCGTATGTAACCACTCCTTATGGTTGCATCGACGATAAGTTTAAATCCCTATAGTATGTTGAGGGTCCTAGAGGTTGGCTGCGATATAAGAGAGGGAAATGTGACAACAAGGAGGGAGATTTAAATTGAGCACATCCATTCCTTAAGGTTTCGGGATATAAGAGAGAGTGTGACGTTACAAAGGATGACATTGTAATAGTTTGGATGTTCATCAAAATGATGTCAAAAAGCTAATTCCCTAAAGTAATGAAGTGTAGTGACCTCAATAAGATAGAAACTAATATCAACTTGATGTTCGAATTGGAAAAAAGGACTTCAAACTACTCAATACTTGTATTCCTATACCTAGTCACTTCACACAAATAAATACAACCTCCTTTATTTCAAAATTAATCTTTGGTAGGACCTGGAGGCTAATTTTGGATAATTCGCACATGATATGCTGAGTAGATTATTACATAGATGCTATCTCTCTAAGTCATGTACCAATTGCCTAGCCACAAAGAGCCCTCTAAGTTACTATAGTTGGGATTAAAAAAATGAGGTGTACTTGGTAACTTAAGTTTGTAAGGGGGTGTAGCATCCCCAAATCCGTCCTTGCCCCTCTTGTGACATGCTAAAGCCGCCCACAATTTGCATACATCCCGTCGCTTCGTTGACCCAAGTTGATCCATACACGTGTATATTACGGGAGTTCTTTCGCATGCTATAACCATAAAGTCATTTGAAAGCATGTCCACCCCGTTGGAAGGGGCCCCTCCAAATACACCAAGAGTCTAACCATGTGTTAACCCTTCTATGCTTTTGCGACATGATTGTACAAAGTGAATATGTAGATCAAACATCGTTATCACTTTCCTTTGGGTCTTCTCTTATGTTCACGTCATCTATATTGTCAAGTTCCAACTCATAATCATGCGTGGAGTTCATGGGATGAGATACAAATAGTCAAGTGTATTAAATTCTATATCCGTTTATCAAAGAATTTATGTCCATTATGAGAACATAACAACATCATTTAGCTGATATCAACCATTTCATTATAATGATACCAGTGACAAATTTTCACCCGAGCTTATCATGTTGCATCTGATGGTAAGAGAGAATAAGTAAGGTATAGTTCCAAATAGTATACGACTTATTCTTGGCCCCACCTAGCATGTAGTGAACGTTGAATAGTGTTTTGAAATTCATTTTATATGAAATCAATTGGTACCTATGTTGGTGAAACGGGATGAGATCATTTTTGGTATGATGTTGTTTAATTTTTTCTTGGACACCATGCATGTATGAGTATTTCACAGTTTTCTTTTTGATATTAGTAGGGTATGGGTGTTTGTTTGTTTGTTTGTTTTTTTTTTTTTTTCCCAATACCATTTGGGTCTATTTAACATGCAACAACCTTTGACCTAGGCAAAAATTGATTTAGTATCACTATGGTGTAAAACAAATAATGATTCAAGTAATAACTTGGGTACACAAAGATTATTTCCCCTTGACATACCCTCCAAAATGTCAATATATGTTTTGTATTATCATTTTTCATAACATTGCTCAACATTAGGGTGTTGCACATTGTGCAACACCCTAATGTTCTATGTTGGGTACCCTTACACAAGGAACAATGTGCAACCCGAGCCATCTTCATTTTGCAAAGGCAAACTGATAGTTGGGTTGGACCCAAGTTTGGTTGACCAATTTTTTTCTCTAATCAAAAAAATATGAAAGGTCTCAACAATGCATGGTAGCATGGTAGCATGTTGGACCCCATGTGTAATTGAGCACCGGCCGGCTAGGTCAACGCCAACGCCGACCCAGTGGGGCCAAAATTAAAGGGCCATCACATGTGGCTACAATTCTCCCATAAGTCTTTTGGCTTTGTTGCCTTAACATCAACCTCATTTCATTGAACATAAGTTATAAAGGATCCTTGAAGGATAGTACATCATGAAACACATTTTTTACTTCTCCTAAAAGTTGTCAATAGGGGTTCATCATGCAACCAATTTACCATATTTCTATGGGTAAAGTTTTGTGACACCTAACATGGGGGAGAGCAAAAACACAAGAGAACATTGTATAATTTGGGAATTTTTTGTTTGTGGTTGAAATGACCCTTAAATTGTGGTCAAAGACCCCAATTTAGGCTAGTAAGACTTATTTGGAATGGAATTATAACAAATTAAAGTATAATTCGGACTAGTTGTCCTCACCCATTTAAAGTCATCGTTGGGATGGAAATCCAAAGCTACAATGTTGGAAATTTCATTTAAATGCATGGGGGTGCAACTTCCATTAAAACCTAAGAACCACATGTGTTCTCAAAATACTCTAAACCCCTTGTATACAAGTGTTTTTTTGGTACAATCAAGCAATACATGTATAATTTCAATGATAAAAATTCAAGTGATAATATGTATACATAAAAAATAATTACATTCATATATAGTCATTAACATAACTATACAAATATACTTTTGAGTAACAATCCACCCCTATCATATGTAAAATGGAAAACCCTAGCCTTCATCATAAAGTCATTGAAGACTTTTCATCCCCCGGATGTAACTCTTAAGCATCTAAGTCTATAATATAGTAGAAGCTAATGCAATTATTGTTTTAAAAGATCAATAAGATCACATGAAGTTTTTTTAATGAAATGATTATTGAGATTGTAAAGTCCACTTGTTGTTGCCCTTTTTGATACCAACATAAACTAATGTTCATGTTTGATGGATGATTCATCAAGTCAATTGGACCCCTATACTCCACCCAACGATTACCAAATTCTTCACACATCTTATAAACCCTCCCAACAAACCAAACCTTAACTGGAGCTAATTTTTTTGGTCTAACACATTTATGAGGATTCAAGGTTCAAGTGTGTTCTTGTCTTGACTTTCCTTGCATGCATCTTGTAGTTCTAATAATAATCAAAACTCAAAGTTCCTTGGACAAGAAATAAACCACTTGACCATTATATTCCACTTGTTAGTTATTGTCTAACATGCATGCTTTCATAATATCCACAACTTGATTCGGAGTCAAGGCAAGCATTATGTTCTCTATCAAAAATCAAGAATTTGATTGATGGAAGAATTTATATGCACACACTTATTGTTGCTTCCACAAACCAATACACAAACCATTAATGAGGAGAGCACCCGTAAGGAGGTAAGGGCTATGTGTAACACATGAAACAAATGAGGAAAGGAGGAGTTTTGAGCACCTTCATAATTTCAACAACCTTTTCTATTGGCCTTTGCAACAAGACCTACCTTCTAAACCCCAAAACCACAAAGAAGCGTGGCCCATTCCTCTTGCAACCCTAAGCACGATGTGGTCTCATTCTCAACTCAATGACCCCTTCCAAAACCCTAATATTGCCTCTTCCATACATGTATGGATGAGATAAGGAAATGAGAGATTCATTCGTTTTAGTTTTATCCAATATGGAAAACCTATCCCATAAAGTCCAGTGATATTATCATACAAACACAAATCTTGCATACTTTGTAGAGGTTCTTAATACATGCACATAATTACGAGCTATAATTTGTATAAAACATGTATACATAATATGACAAAGTTCATTTTAATACCATTTTTGTGCACTCACATATACTTATAAATGTTACAAAAAGTGCACCCCTGGGTTTAAACGTAGTAATGTTTGGGTGGGAGCCAAAGGGGGCCTTGTGATTGGAATGCACTAGGAATGGCATATTATGTTGCTTAATACAGTGATACAACCACATTTCATTTAAGAGAATGCCCCCAACATACCAAAGTGGTCTATTGAAATACATGTCAAGAGCTGGAGACTTGGGACTTACTTAGCGATGCCCTTATTGAGTCCGGTATCGAGTTTTTGCTGCACTCTTTGGGCTTATTGTAAGGCATGTCATCACCTAATATGGATTCTTTGTAAATTCCTTATGTTGTGATGACAAAGTTCCCAATAGAAAGGGGGTAATGTGATGGTATTCTAACCCCACAAGACTACGTCCAAAATACTCCCTAAAATTTGTAACTATTTATACATGTTATTCAAGAATAAGGGCACACCTTCACGTGTTGGCCAAGTTAACAATATCCGCTAAATGTAAGGAGGAGGAGGAAGAAGACCCATCCTCCACATGGAAGTGTGCATAAGATTACTATAGAGAGCAAGCATGGGTATCTAACATTATTATAGTAGGAAGTTGAAGTTTGAGGGGATGGAAGGGGAGAGGGGATGAGGGGAGTTTACAACCTTTGTGTTTTTGAAACTAAGAATGAATTTTGGTTTGAGTTGGTATGCTTCACTAGGTTATTGTACTTAAATAATTTCATTTTGGCATATTCTCAATATCAAACATTTCTTTGAATTTCCATTTTTGGGATTTACTTAAAATTCTCTAAGATGTAAAGACATAGAATATAGTATATTCCCTCATGCATAGCTCGTAGTGGGTAAAAGTGATGATGATTGCATTCCGACTTCCATGTTTCACATCAAAACAAATCTCATTTTCTCATACGTTTATATCTCCCCCTCCCCCCACCCCAAAGAAATGATTAGGAAAAAGAATCTTCACATAAAAGTGTTCAACCGACAACATGTTAGGAAATCCCGTCCAAAGCTTCGCCGATATCAACTAAAGTTTAGTTTCCTTTGTCAAAATAGTTGGCACATCGAAGTCCGCCATAATAAGGAAGATAATAACACTTCATTAGCATTATGGAGTCGCAAGAATTGACCTAGAAAACTAGCTTCTAGTAAGTATTGCATTCTTGTCAACCGTGGCATGTGACTTCTGTAGCTATGTACTAAGTAACTTAGAGGTTCTAGAAGCTCAAAGGAGCAAGTGGAAGAGCCTTTGTTGTAGATGTCATTCGGTATTCTTTAGAATAGCTAGGTACCCCTCATCTCTTTGGTATCTCTTAGAGTGCCGTTAATTTAGCTCACCGTGAAAGTCTTAAGGTATAGTGTACTAAGGTGAGGGGTGCTTTTAGATGGGGTCCAAGGGAGAGGGTCAAGCGGTGTAAATTGGACTGAATGCATTTAGATTAGGTGTCTCCTACATGGCATTATTTTGGAGGGAACCACTAATGATATGATCCAAGAAATGAAGTTCAAAGAAGAGCTCATGTTTTGGAGACCCAAGATGAAAGGTAGGGTCCGCGTCAAAGGTTCAATTTGCTTCAAATTGGTCCCAATGTTTTTTGGACCGTGGAACCCCATCTAAAACGCCCCCAAGTATGCCTAAAACTGACATATTAATAAGCTTTGAGCATAATACATGTTACTAGAAATGTCAATTTTTACATATTTACTTTTGCAAGGTTAAGAAAATTCCAACGCACTACAAAACACATAAGAAATTTTGTATAAGAACTAATTAGGGTTCTAGTTTTGGTTATAGGCCATCTAAAACCTCACACTCATGAGATATTTTTAAAAAGCATACATTTTTGTAATCAACAAGTATTTATTATAGATGCTTTCTAGGTGTTGATTCTAAGTCATGTGTTGGTTTCAGATTTACTTACCTTAACTTATCCCCTTCCAACACCTGCACATATACGCACCTCCTAGACCTAGAGTCATAACATACCTAAGCTGTCTTTTTGTGTCGAGAGAAAGGGGAGAAGGGGGGGGGGGTGTGGGGCACTTACTTTAGATCTTGTAAACTATGCTAAAGGAAGAAAATGATTTTTTTCTCAAAAACATTAAAAAAATCCACTACTTCCATCAACAAAAGATTTGAAATGGCCCGTGTATAAATATGTTACAATTTAAAAAAGAAATTGATGTTAGATAATGAAGGGGAATAGAGAAATCTTCTAACTACTATAAGTGGGGAACAATACAATATGTTTAAGATCATGTCAATAGGATAAAGGTGGATCTAGAATGTAAAGTGGGTATCAGAGGGTATCAGGTGATACCATCAACAATATGAGACCGGGGCTAGGGTTTCACATAGGAATCTTCACTTTTATTGCTAGGGTTTTGGATTTGGACATCTCAAGCTTTGTTGCCTTGCCTCTTTTGAAGATTAAGAGTTTTGAGTGGCAGACATTGAGATTGTGTGGAGGATTAGAACCAAATTGGTGGTTACTAGTGGCCCAGGTCCTCTTCAGAAAGCTTCAAACACTAGTAAGTTTCACTTGACATTTTTGAGATCTAATTGGAAGGAGGAGGGGCACATGAGCCCACCAACCTTCAAACATATACAGTTGTGAATAAAGTTGAGTACACTTTGAACAAACTCATCTTCAACAAACAATCACTAGCATTCGCATGTTTTTTTTCAGATTTGAAAATTGGATATGATATTACACAAACTTATGCACATGTATGCAAACTTTCACATTGCATTGATAGTAAGAAAGTATGTTGCAAAGACAAATGAGAAACTATATACATATACTTAGTTTTGTTCAAGTTGTCTGCAAAATCTTTAGTAATTGGTCTAGTAACCCTTACTCTTCAACACATTGTCAATTCTCTGTGGCATGCTCTCATAAAGTGCCATGCAATCATGTTCATTAAAATTAGGATTGATTGAACACACACGCTCCCACACTTCTTGAATACCTCTTGGAGGTGTCGTAAATTCGTTCAAGCGCCATTTGAGAAGTGTTCAATGGGAATCAAATCCGGAGATTGTGCATGCCATTGAAGGAGGTGAAACAGTTGCGATGTCAACCATTTTGCACAATGTTGCTCGTGTGCTTGGGATCATTGTCATGTTGAAAGACCAACCTACTTGGATCCATATTGTACTTTTGTATAGTGGACCACAAGAAACTTTCTAAAATAAATTTGTATAGATGTCTATCCATCCTACCTTCAATTCCGTACCATGCTTCCCGCCCAAAAGTTGTCATGCATCCCCAAATCATCACTGACCCACCACCATACTTTACGGTCTAATGGACATGTTGAGGTCCAACACGTTCTTCATCTCCAATCCAACATCATGACCTACCATCTGAGTTGAACCTATTTATCTTTGTCTCGTTATTAAAAATCACACATTTCCAATCATCAATGATCCAATCGTTATACCTTTGAGCAAACCTCAAGTGTGCAAGAACATGTTTACGACTCAGAAATGGCTTTCTTTGCTGCACTTGTGCGCCCAATCCAACCTCTCTCAAAGCACGCCTCACAGTGATGTCATGCAACAATTTATATGTTTCAAATCGACCTTGTTTTTGTTGTCGCAAATGCAATTTCAAGTCGACCTTCAATAACGAGAGTGATACAACGCCTCTTCTCTCGGTCTGCAAGAAGCTTTGGACGGCCTCCTCTTTGTCTCTTAATCTCGCCCCCTACATCCTTCCTTAAATGCACTATAGAAGATTGGCTCATGCCCACTAAAGCGGCAACTTTGCGAGTAGAAACACCACTTCTAAGTTGCACCAAAGCTTGGTGCTTCTATTCTTGAGACAATGGAGGCATACAACTACACACGATTCTACAAATTGCACCTCACGTACTATCGAACCAAGGATACACAATGCACAAGAAATCTCACAACATTCTCAACTATGCAATGCACACATAGATGTCAAATGTTGGAAGAATGGTGGCGAACAAAAGCGAGTATTGTAACCCTAACCACTTTGACATTTCCTATTTTAGAAAACCTAAACCCTTTTCACTTCTTAGTTTCACATTTATGCAATTGATTACTTGGACCCTTGCTTTGAACACTTCATCATTTTGTTTTTTGATTTGAATCGGCTGACAATGGGAGCCAAAGTTGAGTTTGTGTACAACATACTTAGGTTTGTTCGTACCTATAGATTTTAGGGTGTGGAATTGGGTGAAGTGTTGGTTCTAGTACATGAGTAGTTTTGGATAAAAGTTGGGCAAAAATGAGGTTGATTTTGAATGAAATACAAATTTTTTTGGAACAAAAGCGGATTTGGTGTTGGGTAATTTTCTAGTAATTAGAGGTGAGCACATCAATTGTTCATTGACCATAACATTAACTCAAGTCTCTCAAGTAGTCAACCATGTTCTAGGCACCTTCAACTTCAAAGACGATTTTGACTATTGATGCGTAGCTTGCTAGTTGGAAAGCTACACCAATTTGTCCAAATAGAGTCAGTTAACATTTGGAATATGGAGTTGCCGGTTACTAGAAAATTACCCAAGAGTATCAATTTGACCAATTTAGCATAAATAATTGGTACACAGGTGAAGATTAGAAAATAACTTACTTGGTACAAATAATGATATTCTCGATAAACCCAAAAATCACAACAACACATAATTTCATATGGTTATCCACACTAATATTCAAGTAAATATGGATCAAGGTCTAGTCCCCCCCTCGTTTAGAGTTGCAAATGCGAAATGGTGTAGTAGGATCCTTTGGTACAATATGTAGAGTTCATTATGAGATACTAAAATACTTGTTTTGATTATATATATAAAATTAAAAAAACATAGAATATTTTTACATCATATTTTCTTATCAATATATTCAAATAATAATTGAGATTGCACATATGTACTATAAAGCCCCTGTAAAGTATATTGCACATAGAGTTGAAGTAACTAAAATGTCAGGTTTTTCAAAATGTGTCTAGTTTTACTTATAAACAACTTTGCTCCTTATCTCAAGGCTTGAGGGAAAGGAGGAAAATGGTTTGCTCTATTTGAATACAAGCAATATTTTAGGACTTATGAGAAATTCATTTTAGTACACAAATAACAATTTTAACTCTCTCATATTTCTCATTTGGATTTGTCAACATGCTCATGTAGCTTGTTTATGATCCCGAGGGTGGACTCTTCATTCTAATCCTATATGAGACTCGTATGATGGTAATGAAATTCGATAGACTTCAATTCGTCATGCAATTTTATTTGTTGCGTTGGTGCTCTAGAAACGATTGCAACAAGGGGAAAGAAAACTCTCAATGTAAGTGATAAGATCTATAGGTGTATTGTGGGCACTTCCAACTCTACATTCCACTTCGGTTGTTGGACGAAATCTGTCATGGTACCATTTGGTTAGCAATTGCGAATCAACAATATGAACTTTCAAGTTTTAATATGGACACAAAGATGCAAAATATTATAATAAAGATACTCTTTCTCTTTAAATGAACGCATTGGCCCTCTTAATTTCGTTATCAATAATATTGGTGTTTGTAGTTTGAGCATTGTACCACATATCTTATTGGGGTCATTCATAACTCCTATTCTTGCCATTACTACCACTTCAATATGAGGTATGTGGGTGTTATTCAGTTACTTTTCTTACTCGGACATCTATATTTGATTGGTGTGTGGATTGGTATTGATCAAAGAACAAACAACATAAAGGCACATATTTTAACAAGATTGGACGACATGTTCAAAAATTTATTAATTATTCCACACTCAATAGTGAACACAATTGGGAGTACCTATATATTTATATGAAGAATCAACACACATGCACTTTTGATAACCATAATCAAATAAGGAGTATCCTGATTTTCAACATGGTTTTGGCTAATATGTCATCATGGTTTTGCTAAAACAACACAAGTCTTGTTGTGCAAATCCATTTGGTAAAAGTTGAAGAATAGGAATAAGAAACCCAAAAATACCCACATAACACTCATTGTCACTTTCATTGCCACATGGTGCAAGATAATTGGGAAGATTGAGGGTGGTTTAAAGTCATAATCCTCTCCAACACTCATTTTTTAAGAGAGTTGTAGATCTCCACAAATGTAAGGGTCTCAATCAATGTTGGGTGAGTATTTAATTTTTGCTGACCTTTGGTTCTGGTTTCAAAGACAAATTAGAAACAAAGGATCTTTAGTTTTGGGGTTTTTAAAAAAATTTACATTTAAAGAACGTCCGGTCCCAAATATTTGAAAAGATTCAAAGACCCGGTGGTTTTCATGAAAGAACTGAGAAAGAACCAGTGGTTCTTTAGCAGGTGATTTGACTGGGTTTTGATTTTCTAAGAACCACAATTATGAATCAAGTCCGGTTGTTTGAAAATTTATAAACCCCGGTCATAATTTCAAAGAACCCCCCTAAGAACCAACGAGGGTTTGCTGCCAACTTCAATACCTACCCATCATTGATCTCGATCTAGTTTGGAAGAGAGGATTATGTCTAATAACCGACTCGCCACTATGCAGCTCAATTGGTCATCCACTACATACCTTAGACACTGTCCATGGAGGTTTTTGAACGTAATCAATCAAACCCTAGTGTTTCCAAGTGTAACCAGTTACACGTTGTGATCTTTCAGTTTTTCTTTCATCAATTCAAGGTATATTCCATAGATTCCTCGTACACGATCGGTCATTTTCCTGAAGTCTTGAACCTTCAGCCGATTGTTTCTCAAACTCCATCAGTTCACCTATAACTAGCGGTCAGCTCTGCCCGTGCCTTGATGTTGGGTATCCGATAAAGAATGAGAGTGACCACACGGGGACCCACAGAAGCCTTTCATATCTTGTAACTAACTACCTAACTCACTCACTCGACTGTCAATTTCCAAACAAAAATCCCCTCGTACCTCAATCGTGACCTGCGTTCAGGGAAGTGACTTGTGTATCGGCAGACCTGACTGACCTCCATCTCACGAGATGTGGAGATCGGGGCTTTGGGGAGTTGAAGCCAAAAAGAAAGCAGTTCGATCGATTCGACAGTGAAGTGAGGTAGGCGGAAAACAACAGGTGACAAAGTGTGATCCCATCCCTACCCCACCCAAAACCACCCCATCACACACGTCATTTCATGAGATCTTCGAGGGCTGCGTCCGAGGAGGGAGCATCATCATCTGCTGCAGCAGCATCAGCTTCAGCTTGTTGACAAGATAACTTTTGGAGTTAGATACATTCTTCATGCTTCACTTCGTGCAGATATTGTTGACGTCGGAGCCTCCCATCCCTTTCGAATGGCGACGTGCTGCTTTCAGGTTGCGACGAAACCAATCTGTAGGATCGATCTGACCACTTTCTGTCCACTCAGAGTCGGCAGGATCGATCATCGGACGGACGGACGTTCTGACTGGGTGGCCTCAAGAATGTTGAGGATTTCGGCGGCCCCTCATTGCGGAAGTGATAGTTTCCACATCGCAGAATGGCTGGCTGGCTCCCTCACTCACTCACTCACTGGCGATGAGGTGACTCGTACGAAGCGAAAACGATTGATTGACAGTTGAGTTGTTTTGGTGCCTTGTTTTTGGTTCGATAGATTTTAGGAATCGTACACGACCGTGAATGAGTTTCGGTCACCATCTTCGTGCGAACAGATAGTTTGGGTTGTGATTCGGAGTTCTGCGTTCTTGTATCGAGTGACTTAGAGAAAACAAATGTCTTTTGTATCTCAATATTTATTTGAAATTTGTAAGGTATGGTGGTACAGTTGTGGCATTGTATATAACCAGTTTGTTATTACTACCCAAGTATGACTTGGCAGGGATTTCTAGTAAAGAAATTACATACAGATATGAGAACATTGGCTCAAGCAAGATTTACAAGAATAAACCTCGGGTAATACACTTTGTTATGTTGTTATTGTAACTGTGGTCCGAGATGATCCTAAACTACTGGGTGATAGTGGAGAGGTACCACCCGTTTCCGAATGGAGTGGTTGGTGGTTCGATTCCCGCTGTGAAATCTTTTCTCTATGTGACGGAAAAAACTAGCAAGGTAGGTAGGAAGCCAAGAGCCCACCCATCGCAAGGTAGGTAGTGAACCCCACCTTGCACCACGAGGATTCTTGAGCAGGGTAGAGTCAACGGGCTCATATTCACGTCGGATTGCCCGACGTTGGATATTTTTATTTATTTATGTCTTTATTTATTGTAAATGGAAAAACAAGCATGTCACCATACCTTACATATTAACCTTGAGAACCCACAGTGGCAAACAGAAGCATATAGAGAGTCTTCATGTTTGTTGATCTACATTTGCAATGGTGGAATATGATTCTGGTATGGGATGCTACAAGTGCCCAACCGATGGGGTGGCTATAAATGGTGTAATCCTTTGAAGATCAACTATGACTTCTACGATACAAAATGTAGGCAAGGCAAATTCGACTTATGTTGATTATCTTGTGCGCAATGATGTGCATATGGCCTCTCGATAATACGTTCATAAAAGGTTGAATTTAAAGTATGAGTGATAGCGTCACATAACTCCAAATAATTACCCACAGTAGTTGCATGCCAAAAATGCAGACCTCGTGGAATCACACTTGCTTACTATATGTTGGCCCATAACATTTTCCCAAAATAAAGTTCTTTCTAGCCTTAACCTTGCATAGTATGAAGAAAAATTGTCCAACATGAATAACATGTCTTCTATTTTAGGAGACATGAATCCCAATCCATTTTTTTAAAGAACACGTTTGCCTCCCTAAACCGATTGCATAGACGTTGTGGCCTTTCACATCTCCCACACCTGCTTATTTCTCAAATTCATTGCAACATCTAACCATGTGCAGTTACTATAAATATGTATGTGTCCTTAATGATTGTCTAACCTTCAAGAAGTTGCAAAGCACTTGTTTGGGCCCACATTAAGTCAAGGCTCAAAACCAACATGCCCTACATTAAATACCATATTTAGTGTAAGTACACCATATTTCTAGATCGTGTGGACTAGAGCCAATTTGAATCATCCGAGTTTTTCAATTAATGTGGATGACAATGAATATTAATTAAAACATATTACTAGGCTAAATATGATATTTAGTACCATATGGTATTTTAGGTCACTATGGTAACTATTCGGATGGCAATTCTTACAAATAAGTGAACAAATATTGTTATGGATGATGGATGAGTTCATGCATTAGCCAAAACCCTGCCTTCTTTTGTCAGCAACTTGTGATGAAATATTGTGATGGATGATTGAAATTTGGATGAATAATCACTCTAAATCTATATTCATCCCCAAAAAATACAAGGAATGACAAAATATGTTTGGTTAGCATTTAGTGTTGGTGACACTACACCTTGGTTTACAATTGGTATTTAGCAAGACAATTAGAATTGGTGACACTAAATACCATATTTAATGTAGTGTTTGCCTGTGAAAAAAGTGGTTTATGTTGGTGGGTTCCACAAAATACAATTTTATGTTCAATGAGATGTACCTATATTGCGTAGTTCATTATTTTAGTGAATCTTGTATATTTGCGACTTAGCACTATTCTTGTCATTGGTGTGCATCAAACCGCTCAATCATTGGACTTGAAAAATATTGTGTTCAAAATGCTCCTTTGGTAAGGTGACTTCGCGGAAGTGCAAATTCGAATTTCATGAAGGTTCCAAGCTATTTCATGAACCTTGTAACCCATCTTACCAGAGTTTTCTACCAATTTCACGATCCTTCTAAATTAGTAAATTAGTTCATGATTCTTCTAAACTAACTTGACATGTGGCACCCCTCAATTTCATGATAGTGGACCTTTACCTCTAACAACTTCATGAATCCTCCAAACCAATTTTATAAATCTTCCAAACCTAGTGGTCCTCATATTCTCAATTCCTCAACTTCTTGCCTCCTCATTTGGCATTCTTTGCCCTTTCAGTTTGCATTCTTTGTCTTCTTGTTTCACAAAATCCGGTTGTTGGTGAAAGTCTATGTACTAGGTTTGATAAGAGAATTGATTTGGAGCAATGTAGGTCGCAACCGTTAGTGCAGGATCACCTCAATCATAGTTGAATTCCTTCCAAAAGACGCATCGAGTTTTGTGTAGGCAATAGGAGAGAGAGAGAGAGAGAGAGAGAGAGAGTTTGATTTGAGAAATAAAGACTATCCACTTGCTTGTAATGTTCCTTTAAATATTTTGCTGCGGACACACAACATTTAGATCAACCGTTGAGAACTTGGTTGCCACAAATTCTTGTTGGAGATTGTTGGTGTCTGTAGTTTAGTCTATGCAATAGTCTCCCTCTAAATTGGATAGGTTCGACTTATGGTAGTTGATTCTTTATCATTAGATTGGATACGGCAATGTTATCAAGCAATGACAAGAATTTGCCATAAAGGAAAGATGTTTGAACTGCTTTGTCTATGTGTCTCTTAAAGGTAGTGGTTGTAGGAGTATTTTTCCACCTTAGTTGATCTCGGATGGCCGAAGCCATTCAGTAAGGAGGGTTCTCTGCTATAGTATGTGTTTAAAAACCATTGCAACGTGAATTGCATCTAACATATAAGGTCCAATTTGCCATTGAGAATTTTCCGCATGGAGATTGTGCATGTGGTAGATTTTACACTTCTAGAAATTGATGGTACACTTAGTCTCAATTTGCTTACACATTTATTAGAGAATTAAACTAGTTCAACTCAATCGCTATGCCTAGTCATCCGTGTAGATATAACTGCATAGATTATGTACTACACTCATGAATCATATATTTTATTTTTAATAAAGGTTTTTCTTATGTTGATACAAGTAAACTTGACAGTTATCCTTACAAAACTATCAAGAGCATAGCCGAGGTTTTTGATGAAAATGGTCAATTAGTGCCCAAACACAAAGGTGGTGTTCGCTATCCAATTTTACAAGACCAACACATGCAATGGTTTGTAGAGAGGCTTCATGTAGATCCAAACATCATTGTCGAATCTCGTCATCGCCAGCTAAATGAAGTTTTTCAAGTCCCACGCCTTGTATATAGTAGTTGTATTTCCAAAGCCATTCAAAGTCAAGCTGGATTTACCCTCAAGTTGATGCACTATGTACCAAATGATTATAACAATGAATAGCATCTTAGAGAGCATATAGAGTGGTGTCAAAAAAATTTAGAGCTTAGTGACAATATGGTTGATGTTGTATATGTGGATGAGGTTGGTTTCAATTTACACTTGACGCATCGATTTGGAATGGCTCGTCGAGGACAAAGATGCCAACGAACTCGTCCAACTCAAAGGGGACGAAATTTATCTTTGGTGGTTGCAGTTGGTCGTGAAGTTGTCATTGCACACAATGTCACACTCGGTGCCTACAATTCAAACAAGTTCTTAGAGTTCATTCATGCCAAGGTCATTCCTAGCCTTGGTAGACAAAGGTTCATGGACAATGTCCCATTTCACAAATTTTGTAAAATACCACAAGCTTTTGAAGATGTTGGACACACCTGCTTCTGTTTGCCATCATATTGTCCATTTCTCAATGCTGCAGAATGGACACATCAAAAGATATGCCCAACTAAATGATCTCCAAACATGTTTAGGTCACATTAATGATGGTGCACAAACAATCACTACAGACATGGTCCAAGGTTGGATAAGCAAGGTCAATATAAATTTTGGTAGAGCTAGTCGTGGGGAGCGATTAGGAGAACCTTATACATGATGTACCATTCTTTGTAAATTAAGAGTATACAATTCATAAAATCAATTTTGTAAAGTTGTGAATATGGGTACCAAATCATGAAGTTCACAACATGTAGTGAAGTTGATTGGAAGTTTAGTTAATTTGGTTGTCTATATAGTGAACTTGGTTTGTGATTCAAATGAAACTGATAGAACATAATCCTAAATTGGTTTGTAAAATCATGAAATTGAGTTTGCACTTCTATAGATTCATCTTACCGATGGAATAAAATACATAATATATTATAAAGTGAATTAATAGAAATATGTTGTGAATATGTCATATGGCACCACCGTTGCCAAGGGTGTGCATTACACAATGCCACTTGTCATGCCAATTGCACTTTCACTAACACTGGATATTAACCAAGGTTGTTAACATCGGATGCAACCCAATCCCTCAAACCCAAGGCAACATTATGAGTCGCCAATACATGTTCAACTTGTTGCTCCGATGTTTACTTTGGATATAGAGTGCATGTTAGCTTGTTAATGGGACTCCGCCTCATTCCAATATCTACAGTAAATATGATATTTAGTGACACCAATTCTAATTGTCTTGCTCAATACTAATTGTAAACCGCGGTGCAATGTCACCAACACTAAATGTTAACCCAACAATATTTGTCATTCCTTGTAATTTTATGGATTATTATAGATTCACAGTGTTACAATTACCGTCACTTACCAAGTGATTATTCATCCAAATTTCAATCATCCATGACAATATTTCATCACAAGTTGCTGACAAGAGAAGGTAGGGTTTTGGCCAATGGATGAACTCTTCCATCATCCATGACAATATTTGTTCAATTATTCATAAGATGTGTCATCCAAAACGTTACCATAGTGGCATAAAATACCATATGACACTAACTATCATATTTAGTGTAGTTAATACCATTGACATGGATGGTACAATCGACCTTGTTGGGTGCTCACCCACTACAACCACAACTTGCTATTTCTCGTTATTATGTAAATAGTCTTTGATGCCAGGTTCCAACATCTAGCGGAGGACTAGCTGGGGTATCTGAGATGACAACCCTTTAGTTGTAGGATCTAGGCTAAACACCATAGCAAGGACTCACCAAGTAAAAAGAGTACAAAAGGACCCTAAGGTGAAGAAAACTTGCAATCCCTTCCTTATGCAAGGTTATTGATAGGAGCTAGGAGCTTTGTGGAGTACCCACACCGTCCATGAGATGGAGGCGTCACCTTGTCGTATACTAACCTATCTATTGCATTAAAGTATACCCTCTTGGATCTATATATTTATTGTGAAGTCAAATGTATGTGTGTGTGGGATGGGAGAACACCCCATTAATTAGTGTAGCTGAGTGCCCCTTGAGTCTAAAAATGCTATTGAAAAAAAAAAAAAAAAAAAAAGGTTGGAACGTCCCCCAATATTGTAATGAAATGAAATTGATTTTAAAGTCCAGGAAGTCGAAAAGGCTAATGGGTTTGAAAGTACATCAAGGTGGTCTTGAATCACCTAATTCTCTAGAGTGGCGGAGTGCGGTATTGAAGCACAATAGTACTAGAGATTTGATTGCATAAGCAAACACACAAAGGCATGTGAACAATGCTTGGAGTGAGATGACCACCTCCAGCCCTTGCCTTGTCCTTTATTGTATTTTCCTCTTTGGTTCATACAATGAATATGGGATATCTCAAGTTCCACTTTTCCACAAACCATATGAGTTTATTCAAACCTTATTCACTCTTAAATCTCTAACAAACACTATCCTATGACTACGAGCAACCTAATGCTCTACCTTCCACACTCCCACTTTGTGAGTAGTCAAAGGAATGTGAATTCATTCACCTTGATAATGAGTGTTTTTCATATCATTCGCAATTAGCATATTCTCAAATGACATAGTTTCAAAATAACTTCAAATAATCATTCAAGGATGCGCTTTGCCCTTTCTACATCATATTGGTGCATTATGTGGTTCTTCCATCATTCTCCAAATATCCATCACAACCTTGTAAGCCTTGCTCCTCTAAAGGTTGCCCCTCTCCATCAATATGGAAACTTGGTTGCATTCAATCAATACAATTGTCTCGAGGTGGTGGTGTTGAAGAACACATTTTGCTTGTTGGTCCTCCTTGTGGTTTTTGAAATGCAATTAGTTTGTCTCCAACTTGCTCCTCACGCTCCTCAATCTCAAATGAAGGTGATTTGGAAGATTTGGCCATCCCAATTATCTTGGGAGCCTCATTTCTCCCACTGCGACGCATTTCCAATTCACTCCAACTACTCGTACTAACGTCTATAAAAACAACATCTCCCATGTAGCCAAACATGTCCAAATGTGTTATCTCCAAAGGCGTATTTGCTCGCCTTTTTCCAACGTTTGTATATGCCGTCCTTAGTTGTTTACCCTCAATAGATCCTCCATAAATCGACGAAAATGTGTGACAAAGAACTTTGCCAATGTTCAACTCACTTATAGAGTTTTGAAGGTGCATACATACACTTCACATTCAAATGCTCAAGCCAACGATGCCCAAGCTCATGTGCACGGCCTTTCACCAATGATTGTGCCAAATTGGCCACATCTACTCTATAGACCTTTGAAAGTTGTATTTCATACAAATTTCCTTTATGTAGGCCTATTGCATTCACCTCTCCATCCCCGCTTTTCACAATACATTCATTTAGGTTGAATTGCACTTTCAACTCATTCGACAAAAATTTGCTCACCGATAGCAAATTTTCTTGCAAATTGGGCACATAAACATAAAATTTAATGGAATTGGAGCCCGCCTCATAACAAGAATGCATTGTTAAGAAGTTGCTTCATGAGAATTTTTGTTGTGGAGCCAGTCATGTTGACCGTAGTTGAAATGTGGGATTCTTCAAGACAACAATCAAGTTTAGCGGATTAACCAATAACTCTTACAATCTTGGATATGACCTTGAAGGTTAGCGTGAAGAATCACGAGATAAACATACAAGTGCACATGAGTAAGACCAAGAAGGCCATATATAAAGACTACCAAACAATGCAAAGAGTTGCAGAGAAGAACTTTCATAGGTTGAAATCTAGCTCCCTTGATAGCATAGACCTTGTGTCACTACAAACAATTGATGAGACAAAAACTTGATGTAAAGGTTAGAGATTGCACTTGAAGCAAGAAAATGGAACCACAAGCTTCACACCTCCAGGTAGCAACAAACCACAACTTATCCTGGATTGTAAGAGTTATTGGTTATTAAGAGGATACAAGAGAGATCCAAGCAAGGCAACCAAGCATGTTGGAGCAAGATTTAGTACTCCGGAATACACAATGACCAGGAGGAAGCTGAACATAACACATTGGAGTGAAGGGGAAGGCGTCCATGGAATTAGGCATTCTGCCAGTGAAATAGGCACTCGGCCGTGGAATTAAGAGGAAGAAGCATGGTTATAAGATAAACAATCCACAGGGCGAGGGTAGGCAGTGGCATTAATAAGAAAAATCTCAAAGATTACAAGGAAAATTATGAACATTAATGCCATCATTTGGAAGAACAAATAATGGGGATAATTTAGGCCATAAAGGAAGAAGAATATAAGACTAGTGATTAGTATACAAATTGAGGATTTTTGCCAACTCATATCATTTTAATTTTTCACTACAATTATGTCGTGAGAATTGGGTTCATTCTCAAAAAATGTTTTACCTATGTTCATATGTAACCACCACATAGATATGGTTAAAACTTAGAATATGAACATTTGAGGAGCTTGACAATTATAACCGTTTGAGAAGGCTCCCATGTACAAATGTTATAGATAAGCTAATATCTAGGAAGAAGAAGATAGTGACCACATAAAATATAAATTTGGGTTTATAGTAGAAGACTATATATAGGATGATGTTCTTGGGAGAAAGACCTCTTTCCATAACAACGAAGTTATCTTAAGATGGAGTTTCAAACAACACCTGAGCTTATCTTATATATCACCTTCTTCGAGGCATCCTTCTCAATACACAAACAATTTCTTTATACTCAATAATTGTTAGCTCTTCTTTCTCAATCCTTTGTGAGTTATTGGATGTTGTGATACTCGACTGATTTGTCAATTCAAAGGAAAGTAGCCTCTTTTGAACAAACACCCAAAAGAGCAGTGTAAGGATAAGATTGAAGCGCTTAAGACTTTGAAGAATTAATGGAACATTGAGAACAAAGTGATGTTGAATCAAACCTTAACTCTCATCAATAACTTGATAGAATTAAGATCAAGTCTATTCTTCTGTTCATAAAGGAACACTTATGATTGAACTCCTCAAAAAGAAGTGTTGAAATTCATTGTTCATAAACTAAAGAATTTTAGCTTGTGCTTTGTAAAACAACAACCAAAGCATATTTTGGTTATTACATTATCAATGAGATGATCTATGATGATATATTATTAAGTATGAGAAGTATTGTAGTCACAATTATGTCAATGTGGTTAAACTTATCATATACATTCTTCATACACTTACAAGAATCATAGTTGTAACATTTGAGCTTAAAGAAGAAAGATACAAGAACATACATTTCTATTTAAAATATTGACATTCAATTCTCACTACTGCTATAGCTTATCAAAGAAGTGATTTGATTTTATGCAAAATAACTTACTTTATAATGACAATTATGTAAAATGAACACAACCATATGAATGTATGATTTGATGTTGAAGAAATTATATATCATAGAAATCATAAAATGAATTATGAATTTGACATTTTTTTGGGAAACTTAATTAAAGCTCTCGGAGAGTTTTTTTTGTCACCTACAATTAATGATATCGATTGACATACTTTAGTTCTAAAAGATATGGATGGAACTTTAGGATGTTGACAAACATCTAAAAGCTCACTCCATCTTAGTTGTTCTCACGTTCAAGCGATTTTAAATTAACATGATGTTGCATTGAAAGTCTACCTAGCTTATTACAAAGGAACGACTTATGGTATTCATCATTTTGGCAACCATGCTGGGAACTCCTTGTCATTAATGTGTCCCAATGATTTAAGTGTGAAAGGCACAATAGCAAAGGTTCTTAGCAAATGTGTCAACCAAGCATGTGAAGAATCATGCATAAAAATTGTTAATGGAAAATCCCGCAAACAAAAAATTTGCAAATTGTTTTTGCATCATTGTTTTTATATGTTCATCCCTTTATGAATATGTAATTCATATTTTAACAACTCTCATGGAAACAGATTACAAGACTCCATAACAAAGGAGTCAATATGATATCCATTTGGCAATGTAAAAGAATTTGACTTTGAATACTAGATTATTGGAGCTTTATTTTGAGCATAGGTACACCTCTTTCCATTGATTCTTATTGATTAATGTTTTTATTGTAATTATGTTATTCTCATTTGAAAAAATATTTTGCAATTGGAGGTGATCATGGTGAATGACTTCATGAGTATGAAAAATGAATTAGCTGAGATGAAGTATACTAACCGTATTCGACCCCCTATGTCATACATGGAAAAATAACTTTTTTTTATGTGGATCAAGGTAGCCCTTCTTCTAGATTCATAAAGTTTCCTATATGAACGAATGTGGTGACCAAAAATCTCCAAGGGGTGGTAAAAGATTGGAATCATATTCCAAATGAGGCATCTCATGTGCCGAACGATAGAGAGGATCCGAAATACAACAAGGTGGACAAACAATTGTATGATGAACAAGTGAAGGGCCTAAAAAGATTGATAAAATAATTTCTTGACATGTTTGATTGGTTGTATGAGGATTTATGGAAGAGGATACTAATTGAAGTTGCAAGTCATTCTATCCCTTTGATTTCCAAGTCAAATCCAGTAAGACAAAGACAATAGCAAATTAATCCTCGATTTGAATTGTTGGTGAGGAAGAAATTAGAAAAGATGATTAAGGCCAGTTCCATGTATTCCATTGAGCTTATCACATGGATCACACTAATAGTGATTATTTGTAAATCTAGTTGCAGTAAATTTATTGGCAAAGGAAACCTAATTGCACATATAAGTGAAGTTATCAGAACCCGAGAGGGATTATCGCATATAAGCATACTTTCATCCATCCAACACAAACTTAACACTCCCCCCCCCCCTCAATTATTTGTTGCCATGTTATAGAGAACTCCATCTTTGAGTAATTTTAGCATTTATAGAATCATGCCCTTGTTCAAGAATATTTTATAGTAAACTAAGAAGAAGAAAATCTGTAATTTATTGATCTATGGGGTTCATATCTAATTAGATCCCCTTCACCTTGGTAATAGTGGTGGGGGCCCAACTCAAAGAAGTGGGTGTCCAACACTAACCAATGTGATATAGGAACAAATTCCAAGGATGGCCCGTAATGAAGCAACAACCTTGGCACAAAGAAACAATGCTATCACGTTGCTAACTCAACCTAACACAAGCAACACCAAGACTAGCGAGATTGGAGTGGTTTTAGAATTGTCTTCATAGGAGCTTTATTCTGAAGAAGAGATTTAGAGTATCATTCACAATTATTAATATAAAATGAAACACCCATTGTATTTTTAAATTTCAATATATATTTGAATGATATACCGTACGTTAAGGGCAGCTTCGGCACAAAATAATTCTAAAAATAGATGCCGAAAATTTTGGAAAATTATTGACATTTTTTGCCGAATATAAAATTAATTAATTTTCAAAATTGCCGAAAAGTAAGAAATTTTAACTTCTCACTAGAATTTTACTTACATTGGAAGCATATATGAATTCTGAAGGAGAGAAGGTGCTCCTTTTGTAATCAAGCTCACTTACATTAGTCCACAAAGAATATGGGTCAAGAAGTAGCAAGACTCTAAGTGAGGCTTTTCAAATGTGTTGTACACAATTTTTTGGAGCCCAATTGAGCATAGAAGATGAAGTTTTATAGAATTTTGTCCGACTAACAAAAGTTGAGAAATCAAGTAATCTTCCACCTCCAACAAGTTTTGTGTCAAAATAAGTCTTTATGCGAAAGATATGGACAAAACATTGCAGCCGTGTAAAGATCAAAAAATTAAAATGCGTTCATAACAGTTTTTCGGAGCTCATTTGTGCATAGAAGATCAACTTTTTTGGAATTTTTTTGCTCTAAGAAAAGTTTAGAAATCAAGTAATCTTCCACCTCCAACAAATTTTATGTCATTTGAAGACTCTATGCAAAAGTTATGCGTGTTATAAAAATGAAGTCTAACTAGGTGCTTCACCTCAAACTTTACATATCCCATATGCATTGTTGAACACAGCTCCACTCTACTTGTATAAAGCACAGAGCATTCTCAACTCTTCACACAAATTGTGAAATCGTGAATGAACATCCTTGTTTACTGTTAGATAATAACTTCTTGGATGTGTGCCGAAATTGCATTATTAAACTATTTAAAATGCCAAAATTTTTAGTAATTTTTTTTTTGCCGCCGAACACTGTTTTTTTACTTTTAATAATTATTCGGCAAGAGAGCGCCGAAGCTGCCCTTAACGTACGGTAGTCACCAAGCCAGTGTCCAGCACGGGCTGTCACTAATAACATCACACAATTTCTTGGTTGTTTTCCATGGGACCATGTATCACATGAACATAATTCTCCTTTAATTATGGGATTCTTTGTTTGTGGGGAGCACTCAAGCTCTATACAGTGAACTTTTCGACAAGCAACTATAATTTATCATAGGTTTTAATTGCAATGTCTCTCTTTGGAAAGAGACCGCCATGTAGCTGCTTGGCAATGTATGCATGATGCTAAAGTATGTGGTCGCTCTTTTTAGTCAACCATATTTGAGCCGTATATGTCAAGATTATATCCAATAATGAACATGTGTAAGAATTTGATTGGACTATGTGCAAACGTTATAAACACCATTTTAGGTTCAAAATTTGACATACTTAGGAGGGCCTATTTACTCATTCAAGAAGATATGAACACTCCTTTTATCTTTTATAACTTTTGCATCTCAGGTGCGATTACAAAACTTGAAACAAAAAACTGTGTGATCTATAATTGGTAGTTGAATAAGGCATTTACTGATCCGATGCAATGGCCCAAATTGTATGGGATAACATTACCCAGCCCAATACTCTTAACTCCGGCGCGGAGTTCGATGCGGCTCCGGGGAGGTTCGGATGCCAGCTTCGGTGGGTTCGGGTGGGTTGGGGCAAAAATTGCCCCCTATTTTTTTGATTGGGTGGGGCCTTACTTGATCTCATAAGGGGCCTCCTAGAGTAATTTGGGGTTGTAGAACCCAAATTTAGCAAAAAAAAACCAAAAAAAGTCATCAAGGGGCCAAAACGGGGAGGGCCAGAAAAATGGACCCACCGGAGCTGGCATCCGAACCTCCCCGGAGCTGCATCGAACTCCGCGCCGGAGTTAAGAGTATTGGGTTGGGTAATGTTAGGGAATTGTATGTGGGGTTGGAAGTCCCCACAATAAAGCCACATAAGGTCGGCCTCCCATATTCAATTACTTTTCTTATTGGGACACCAATGTTTGAGTGGTCTGTGGTTTTGTGTGACTCCAGGATCATATACCAAAATGACATGTGTTTAGAATAGATTGAAGTACATGCTCAAAACATTATCACCATTCTAAGCTCAATAGTCAACACAATTGAGGGGGGGGGACCTATATGGCCACTCGCATGAGAATCTTCATTTTGATAATAAAGAATATATTCACATGAGCCCCAAAAACCGTGAGGCAAATGGCTACAAATGGAAATTAAATTTGCTAACCATCTTGTACTAAGGTCAAAACATCCACAACCAACCAAGTTCATTTAACTGCTCACTAGGATACTTGTAATGCCGACATGGCTGACATATGTTGTTGGTTCATATCTTTTCAGGCCAACGGAATTAAGGTTTATGTGGTGGCATCTTGCGATTAATCAGTTTTGACAACCATCGTAGCCAACAATTAGAATTTAGATGCACGGTTATGTGTTACCCTAGACTGGTTGATTGTGTTCCAGTAAACTTTACCGCTTCAAAACATGTAACAAATTCCACATTCATAATAATAAAAATAAAAATAAAAATAAAAATAAAACTGAAAATTTGCACTCTTCTTAGAATTTGTTTCTCTTCGCGAGAGAAATAATCCCCCGCGATTAGTAGGCACTCCTCCTAAACAGGTGCAAACGGCAATCGTATTCTATTTTATTGGCTCTAAAGGCCTCGACCTTAGGTCGTGTGTTTTGTATCCTAGAAGAAGTGGGCTAGTCGGAAAAAGGTAAGCACATAAGACCCGGTTCCCTTATGTCAACAATGCCACCCAAATGTCAGGCCTCTGGTGAGTTAGTGGCAGCCACACTAGTCGTAGTAGTAGTGGTAGTGGTAGTCGGTCGAACTCTGCATGTCCGCCGACTGTCAGGTGTTGGGACGTGAATGTATTGACTAATTGGCCACCCTTCCATCATGGCTCCTCTTGCACGGCCACTTCCCAACCAAGCATAGCATGTTATGTTCGCCTCACACGAGTTCCCGAATTCAACCATGCCACAAGCCCAATAACCGTTAATGGTGGTAACCACACTTTCCTCCAACTAAGTTAGTGTGGACTTTCGCTCGCTAGATTCCGCAAACACACGCTAATGTTCGATGAAGTGGGGACAACTCGGAGGCATTGTGCTCCTTTCCACATAACACGGTTTGAAGGGAACGAAGCGGTGGTAGCATGGTGAGATTATTACCGACACGTTGAAGGTTTGAATACCAACGTTCTTGCTTTGTACTACATGTAGACATGGGAAGTTCTTGTGTAGTTGACGTGTTTTGAGGGACCCGATTGTCAATCTCTTTGGCTTCTAGTCCACACATTTGACCCAACAATCATGTAAATGGTGGTGGTGGTGGTGGTGGGGGGGGGGGGGGTCAATGGTAGCCTATTGGGGGCAATGGATGACTTCTCAAATAGATCAAAGGATTCTAGCTAGATAGACACTCGAATCCCCATATTAGTTACCGTTCATGTTGTAGTTGTTGTTTACTTATTGCATGCGCCATTCATTCGTACCAAGTATGCCCTAGTACATGCTCAATGACGGCATTTTCCAATTGGGTTTTGAGTTAACTATTCTTGTCATAGTTGTGTTCTCACCATGCAAATGAGAGGGGGTCATTGCAAGAACCTTAACCCCTACATGCCTAAGAAGTCATGAAGTGGTTGTGAGTCATTTTCAAAGATGTTTTCCTCAAGGCGAACTCCATTTTCTCTTAGTCTTTGTTTTCCTCCCTTGCCTTTGGAACCGTTAGCTTCTAATTCCATCACAACCGAACCGGTCGAATTGACATTCAAAAACTATTCATTTATGAACCTTCAAGTAGTTGGAACTCTAAATTTATTTTTAAACATCAATATTCTAGGAAATCAAGAAGGTTCATGTCAACGTTAGCTTCTTTCATTCTCTTATGAAGTTATAAAACTCATATTACAACAAGATTACGTAGAAACTTATTTTGCTCTATTTCACATTTAAATTGATCTATTTTTTTATGTCAAGGAAAATTCTAGAAAATTGATTTGGTGGGGATCAAAATTTTGCGATCCTTATTCTACTTGCATGGATGTAGTCTAAAATTTAGCCCTTACAACATTTTGACGTATGTCAAGTCCAACAATGTCTTAATGCACATTCTATATCAATGTCTTCATCCAAGTTGGAACCCCCATGTATTTAGGAGTTAACTTAACTTTGATTTGAAGTATTATATGAATCGCTTTGCTTTTTCACGTGAAAACTATGCATTACAAATGACATTTGGCCCTTATAAAATCACTCAAGGAGGAAAATCTTTTGGTCAAGTGGTGTTCTTTCATATATTATACATATTAAAGTAGAGGACATTGACAATCATCTTAATGTAGAATTTACATTGTCTTGAGCTCATCAATATTCTTAGGTAAGAGCGTCTCCACTCATGGAGCCACAAACAAACCACTATCATTGGTGTATTAGACCTTCAAAAGTAAAGTAGCATGGTATATTTCACCCATAAGCCCCTATTTGTATCTAAGACCGATTAAGTATGGCACATTAAAGGGCTCTAGAGAGATGGGCCTCTGCGATAGGGACTTTGGAGCATACAATGTTACTATAAAAGAGGAGAAAACAAATGGTAGTTGTTGTTTGCAACTTGATGAGTGGAGATGCTCTAATTAAAAGCTAGCTACAATTAGGGTTAAAAGAGTGGTAAAGTGCGTGGGCCTTATGTGGTCACTAGACTTTTGAACCAGATAACTATACTTGAGTGGTATATGGGAAAACTTGTTGTTGTAAAAAGGACACTAAAAAGACAATGTTACAAGGAGATTGGACTATGCGCTTAGAATAAAATACCATTCTAGGCTCAATAGTTTCCACAACTAGAAGGATCTATACAATCATCCAAGGAGAAAAATAAGCTTAGGTTTTGATGTCTTATAAATTTCATGGTTCAACTCCCACTCCCGAAACTTTGTGATTTTCAAATACCCATCGGATGAGACGAATTCCAATCGGATCCAACTTCCAACAACCAAAAATGTTCGTGGGCATGTTTTGGGTTTTCTTCTTTTTTTGGTTTGAGGCAATTAAAACACTTCATTTCAATGCCAAAAAACAATCTGAAGCCACCAAAGACCCAACTAAGAGAATGTGGTGGGTTCTCTTGGGTGCACTTGATGGAACCAGAACAAACTGCAATAATTAAACAACCTATACATGACTACTGAGCCCACATTAGGCGCTCTTGTGTTTCAATGCATCGTTTGAGTGTCATCTATGTGGTAGAGAAATTTGCTTCCTCCCCAGATACCATCATAATTCCCAAGTGTATCATCATAGATGGCTACCATATCTACATCCTTATGGACAATGTCCCAAGCAATTTGAGCGTATTTAAGCAAACTTTGCCAAATCACATTTTTTATGACATCCCATCTATTGTTGATGAAAGTGTCATTTCTTTCTTTCCACCCACATGGTCCACAATGGTAATATCTCTCAGTAACAAACAAATTCTAGGGAATTTGCTAAGTGAGGAAGGAAATTTCCTTCCAGAGATCCCATGTTTTCAATTGAGAGGTCTCCAAAGTCCCTTTTGCCCCTAATTTCCTTTCATGGGATTACTGATGCCAATGAAGAAATCCTAGGCTCCGCAGGCAACCCTACATCCTTAAAATCTATGTGCGATGGTTTTTGGAATGTCATCCATGCACATATGACATTTATCACTATTATCCGCGATGGATTTGGTTCTCCATGAATCAACTAAACAACTATGTGTCATATTAACGAAATGAAAGCCCCTTTTTTTCTACTACAAGCTCTATCCCAAACATTACCCAATTTCAATTTGAGTTTAGGAATAAAACTACCATGCCATTTGGATTTTTTTCTTCCTTTTTGCAAAAATGTTTGTGAAGTTAGAAGTGTCCACAATATAACCAAGAGAGTCAACTCCCAAGCTCTTTGCAGGTAAACGAACGTACTTCAACCCCAAATGTGCAAATCATGGAGTCCGTTTTTTTCTAGTGTTGCAAGAAGAGAGGTTCCGAAATGGCAACCTAGCTACATATATAAGTACCATAGAAAATCTAGTTGCAGTGCCACCAGTCATTTGGTTGCCCCTAGACAATTGAGCTTGAGACATTCTTTGACATGTCAGAGATCCTTCCTACTCCGGACCAACTCTTACACATTCTTATCATATGTCGTCTTGTCATCTCATACATATCTATCTATCTATCTTTCTATATTTCGTTCTTTATTAATTTTCATTTCCAAGAAGCTTTGTACTCTAAAAGAGTACAAAGTGAAATTGGAGATATGGGCAAACGTTCGGTGGCACCCATGTGAGGGTCCACTTGCACTTCCCGGTTAAGGATCTGCTTAGAGTTAATAACCACTCACATTAGATGTATTGTACCTACACCACCCAATTAAGAGAATTAGTTAACATATGACATAGCTCGTCCCGCAACCCCTGTTCATGACATTATTTAGTTCTTATCAACTGTTCCATTCCAGTATTATCAATACACTGCTTCACCAGAGTTTTTCAACATGAACCTACCAATGCAATGTTCTATTGTGAGAATAAACAAAGTACAATTATGAATAGAATTTGGCTTGTTCTTGGCCCCACTTAACATAACATATAGAGGCACTTGGATATTCTTATGTTAGAATTAAGGTTTAAATAAAATTTATCAAACTAGAAGTTAGCTAACCATTCAAACCTTGTTTCCATGAAGAAATCTTAACTCATCCATACCTCTAATGCCAACTAACTTTTTTAAACTAATGAGTAGCCCAACTTTTTTGTAATACATGCCTCCCATTTTCCTCATCTCCTCTCTGCTCCACTACAAGGTGGACCACACTATTTGTTACGTCATCCAAAATTACATACATTCAAAAATCATAAAATTTTATTGTTGTATCATTTTCACTCTCCAAATTAAGATAAGTCGTAAATATGATATTCAGTTTAAATTTAGTAATAATTAAACACAAATGGAGTGGACCACAAAATTCACACCGTCATAACTACCATCATATTGAAAACTTGTGCAAGTTGAGTAAAACTTAGGCTAGTCACCCTTAATCCTTAAACATGCAAAACCGAATACCAATTATAAACTTGAAATCACAATCTATGTAATTTAAAACTTCTAATTGCATGAGGCAATTCTCGATTTAAACCAATGGTCAAAATTATGCATGGAGTTGGAAGTGCCCACTATAAGACCACACACCTCAAGTTGAGAGGTGACAACATTAGGATCTCCTATAGGTTGACATGAAGATAATAAAAATGTACAAATGATAAACCTTGATTCAAGCAAGGAATCGACATCAAATATTTGAAATTGGTTTTAGTGAAATAAAGTGGGGATAATAGACTATTATCTAATATATGAGGTAGATTTTTAACGTATTCCTATATTTCTACCATGAGTGCCATGAATCCTAGACCTAAAGAAAGTTGTTTCTAGGAAAGTTAAAACTCGGGTCTACAAATCAACCACAAGGTTGAGTTCGTGAACATTAGTGATGCCGAGATTCTATGACCTCACCACGAGATATGTATATGTTGTTAAACATTTTGAGGGCTCTAGGTTTGAGATTTTGGTTTTACTTGCATTTTCGGGAAGATGATTATTGTGCTGGCATGATTTGTTTTGGAAAAGGATATGCTAGTATTAGTATAGTTACTTACTACGGCGCCACACTATATTGAACACCTCGCACTTAGAGAAACATGCCTAATAACGTAGTCCACAGTATTTACAACACACATAATAATTACATAATCAATTTCCCCACTATTTTAAATGCTCTAGTCGTAACCATCAAGAGAAGAAAGGCAACTTTGGATTAATAACCATTCCGCTTGCAAACGCAAAGGGGAGAAGGGGGGGGGGGGGGGGGGATTGCTCCAAGGTTGCTCCCAAATTTATAACATTGCATCGCAAACAAACATAGGGTGGAAACATAGTGGGTTTAGGTAGAAATCTTGAAAGCGATTTAACGTAGAAGATGCTTAAACCACTCCTTTGGTCTATTTATGAAGTCCACATGGGTTCATGGTATGCATGATTGGTTTTCAAATCGGTTAGGACGTGGTAGAACGAAAAGAAATCTAAATAACACATTATATGAACATAGTACAAATTTCTAAGTCATTTATTTGATCCCTCCCTAGATTCACACTTTATTTATTTATTTATTGCAAGTGATTGCGAACATGTATTGGCACTTGGTTAAAACCACCCCCATTTTTTTGTTCAAAGACAACTTGATGTCCCCCAAATCTACCTCACACTAAAACCCAACACTCCACCCGATAAGAAAAATTGAGCCCTTATAGATTTTACATGTGGAATTCAAATGAAACATTTAGGTAACCCACCCGTAGCTACTTCCTGACACTTGCACAAATCTAACCTTGCATTTCCCCAAAACCATCCCACTTTTTGTTCAAATACTACCATGATGTGATCATGAAGCATTCGACCAATTTATGTTGTGCTTAGGTCATGGATTTAGGAGGCATGCATTGATTGCATTTTTGGGAAGGGAACTACATTTGCACCCTCTACCTTAAGATGCTCATAAATAAGAAACTCATTGACACACTTCAAGATTACATTCAACATGCAAAGTATATCCACAGGCCTTGAGGGTGCACCTCTCATTAAAACCAAGCATCACATGCATTCGCAAC
Source organism: Polytrichum commune (assembly GCA_950295325.1). NCBI lineage: Eukaryota > Viridiplantae > Streptophyta > Polytrichopsida > Polytrichales > Polytrichaceae > Polytrichum > Polytrichum commune. Next base: position 19,862,904 of record OX485808.1, on the reverse strand, counting down.
ATACTCTTAAAACCATCTATATACAAGTTAAAATGAAAAGAAATGCAATACACATACAATTTCAATGATAAAAACACAAGGGACAATACGTGTGTGTGTGTGTGTGTGTGTGTGTGAATGTAACAAACCTCTCACATCTTTGTCACCTACTTTCACAATCACAATTATCAATCAAAATGACAAGTTGAAACACTCAGTTTATTTATCGTCAAATTACAATCGTAGACCAAAGTAGGTCTTGGTCTAAGCTCAACTACCCGACCATAGGAGAGAGACAAAAAAGATCCTCTCTCCTCCCCCGAGCCTCCTCTTATGCCGAAGCACTACTTTCACTTTCTATTTTTACATATAATAAAATTATTCTATTCATAGCTCTATCTTTTAGTTCTACAATGAATCTTCTATCTTTGGTTCTTCTAGAACCTTCTTCCATCTCTTATCTCAACCTCATTCTTCCAATTGGAACTGTCTAATTCCAATTGGATTCATCCATCCTTCTTTCTAGTTGGAACTATCTAATTCCAACTAGATCTATTTATTCATTAGAGTTGTCTAACTCCAATGAATAACATTCATCTTTCCAATTCTGGGGTGGTCTAACTCCAGTGCACCTCATCGAGAGTTGTCTAACTCATGTGCACATGTTCTCAATATGGAATGGTCTAATTCCAATGCACTATATGCAGAGTTGTCTAACCCCAGTGCACATGTTGTTAATCTGGAGTTGTCTAACTCCAATCCATCCATCTTCAACTAGGAGTTGTTTAGCTCCCATCATCCTCTGCTTACACACTGGCACATGTGGTTAGAATATTGAATCATTCATCAATATTTGTAGTTATTTTACAATGAAATTCATATAAATTCATTAACATAAATATACAAATATACTATTGAATAATAATCAACCCTATGAAATGTATAATGAAAAATCCTAGCATTCATCAATAAGGTTGTCAAAGACTTTTTCACCTCCCGGATGTAACTCATAAGCATCTTGTGATATATGTTATAAAAGAGAATGCAATTATTATTTCTAAGTTTATCATTAAATGATGAGTAACATCATATGTCCAATTATTGTACATTAAGAAACTTATGCTATTTATTCTAGTGACACTACCATACAAGTACAAATGTTGTATATTCTTAAAGGTCCTCCATACAACTACGAGCATATGTATACGTAGTATGGCGAAGTTCAAATTATTAACCCCTTTTGTGCACTCATGTATACTTGTACATGTTTAGTAAACTGCACCCCCCGGGTCCTCAGAGAATGCACTCCATGTGTTTTTTGAGAAACCACCTACAATTATGGGTTATTCAAGTGGGGGATATCTTGGTAAGTGTTGAAATTTCAAACTACCCTTCAATTATGCAATGAGCTAATTTTCCACACTTATTGTAACTATATTTTTACTCATAAGTATTTTGGTAGGGATTATTTTTACACATCAAAAGTACAACCCCCCTCCCTTCCAACAGTAACATGCAATGCCAAAAGATGGACATCACATTGAAAGGAAATTGAAATAAACAAGGTAGTCATAAAAATCTGCAACTCACATTTTTATCCATCCTTTCAAATTTTGATTGCACATTTCATCCATCTACAAAGCTTTATAAGCTAAACAACTTATCCTATACAATTTATTTTACTTTACCTTACATCTAGGATACCGTATATTACAAATAATAAAATATAAATCCCTAAATGTTTTAGATACATATATTATTAACAATACCCTTGGAAAAATCCATTCAACCCCTATGATACTACTAAGTTTTATATCATATTTTAAAATCTTGAAGAACATAAAATATCTAGTGTTTTTAGCACATGTAGTTTTATAAATTTTTGCACAATGAACTCACCTAGAGTATATCAAAAGTATTCCAAAAGTGTAACCCTTCTTAAGGTGCCCCAAAAGACGTGATTGCTCAAATATACATAGAGTGACCGACCCCCCCCCCCCCCCGGCGGGGTTGAATTACGTGGTTGTTGTCATGAAGTGGGGGCCATGTGAAAGTACTAAATATCAAGAGTCCTAACAACATGAGCTGATCCTCTCTTTGCGATGTGTGGTACAACCAAGAGTGTCAAACTTGAGTGTTTCAATAGTCCATCATTCACTTTAGTAGCAACATGAGACCAACCGTCCACCCTAATATTGTCCGTACCAAACTATCTCATGGGTCAAGTGTCAAGTGACTCTCCTTATTATCAACCATCCGAATTTCAAATACTAATGAAATACTACTACTACTAATAATAATAATAATAATAATAATGATGTAGACCCATGTGTCCAACCAAAAGTGTGTCCATGAAGAGCATTCCAAAATTTGTATCCAAGGGTGAGAGATAAAGTGAACTAAATTTGGCTATTTATTATCTTCCTTTCTCTCTCTAACTTTGAGACAAAATGTCAACAAGCCAGTGCCAAGGGCTAGGGTGAAACAACCCGTACACTGGTTCCTTGGAGGCAAGGGTTAAGACATCCAACAAAGAATGAGTCTATGTGTTGGTTCGCCCAAATTAGTGCCAAGTATGTATTGGAAATCAAAGAAGCAAACTCCACTTGCAGGGGCGAACTCCTAAGCTTCTCACACCGCCACGTAAATGAGAGACAAAAAAAGACCACCACCGACAATACACAAATCCACCAACTAGGGACAACCTTCAAGTGATACCACCCAAAAAAATAACGTGATCTCTAGGTTTGAGGGATTTTCCTGCCCCAATTGACATTGAGTTTATCATGACAATAAAGAGTGCCTCTCACACTCCAAGATTGGTCGAACACACTTATGAGCCATGGGCTAGATCACATTTTCATTCAATTGGGCCCTGACCCTCCCATTGCCTTCATGGCCACACCAGCGTGGCAATTCTTCTCCATTGGGAACCAATGTGACAATACTCGGTCACTTAAGCCATTAAGTAGCAATACTAGTGGGGTACCCTTTGAGTACTCACAATATTACCTCAACAAGAAGGCAAGAACTTGCAACGCTAGGGTGAATGAATGGGAGATACACCAAAAATAGTAGCTTCAAAAAGGTGTCGAAAAGGTTCCAATGCGGGTTCTGGAAGACTTTTCAAGAAAGTACACCTATCTTTTTGACCCCACCAACTTTTCTCGTTGCTTTATAGCTATTAAGATGTGTTTAGATTCTAATTGAGCCTAGATTAGTACCTTTACCACCACTTAGCATTAGTTTTTTCCTAGAACCCAACATAATTAATTCTTTGTAGTGAAAATAACTACCCAAATAAATTTAAAATACCTTAAGAAAAACTCAAAGGTAACACCACCTTTGCTCTCGAAAGAGCATCAAACCGGTGTGCATTGGTTTGATGCTCTTTTGAGAAGGTCATTCTAGACTTGTTATTTAATGTCACTCATGTGAAGGAACTCCATCAATTTACTTGGGAATAATGAATTTGTAACTTTGGATGGGTATTGTCACATTGGTTCCCAATGTGGAAGAGTTCCCATGTAGGTGCAGGCAAGAAGACCAGACAGTTAGGAGGCGGTGGGAGGGGCGGGGCCCAGCTGAACGAAGATGTGATCTAGCCCGGGGTCACTTATGAGAGTCTTTCCCAAGTATGGACAAATTCAAATGTCGCAACACAAACCCACACTTAGTTGTCAAAGCCTTGGTGCGGACAAGAGTCACTTGAGACTTTCGTTTTCTAGACATTATCAAATTATCTTCAAGTCCAAACAAACCATAGAATGCAGTTAGAATTTCATCAAGTTTAAATATTGGAAGATAGATAGATAAAACCTCCGGGCCTTGTGCAAGGCCAGCATGAATGAAGTGTTTGTTTGTTTAAATATTGGAACAATTTAAGAGAGCGTATGGATTTTGGATTACTTACTTGTTTCACAACAAACAAACAAACAAACAAACAAGAAGAAGAAGAAGAAGTTTCACCAACAAAGAATGGGATTGAGTGGTTACAACACTAAGGGCCGCTTTACACCTAGAGGCCAGGCCAATTCCCCTTGAGCACAATTGCATGAAATTTCAGCCCCTTTTGGGTTGGAGGCCGGCCTCAACTACACATTATAATAAGATTATAATGGGGGCCAATTTTCCCATATGTAAAGGTCTTAGGGCCAAGAAGCTAGGCCGATTCAATAAATCTAGCATAATCCGACGGATCTAGCATAATCTAGCATAGAGCCCGTTCATATTTACACATAATCCAATGGATATGTATGAGCCCAAAGTGGTTGCTCATATTTGTTTTATGTTTAGAATTTATTTAGAATTGCATTTGGAGTGTTATTGAAACAATCAAAAGTATAAAAAGAGTGAGGCTTGGTGTGGTTTATGTTTTAGGCCTTAAGCCTATTTTGTGTGGTTAATTAGAAGCTTAGTGGCATTAGGGAGTGTTTTGGTTAAGTGAGTAGTGTTTGATGAAGCAAGGGGAAGGGCCTTGAATTTAAATGTTTGATTTAGAACATGTTCTTGTTGCTTTAGGGGTGGAGGATTTAGTGGATAGGCTTGATCTAATTTTAGTTGGGTAAGGTTAGGGGGTGTGTGGCTTTGGGTGCACCTTCCCTCTCTCCCCTCTCCCTCTCTCCCTTCTTCTCCCTCTCTCTCTCTCTCTTTTCTCTCTCTCTTCTTCCCCTCCCTAGTAGTTTTATGCCGGACTGTAGAGTTGCGGATTGATGCAACTGTAGGAGTTTACTGTTGGGCAATGCAACTGTGAATTGGGGTGATTGTAGGGGCTGATTGTTGGGCAATGCAGCGGCGAATAGAGGCGACTGTAAGGGCTGATTGTTGGACAAGGTAGCTGCGAACTGATGTGACTTTAGGAGCTTACTACTGGGCAATGCAGTTGTGAATTGAGCGACTGTAGGGGCTGACTGTGGACAAGGCAGCTGCGAACTAAGGGTAGATGCGAACTGAGGTGACTTTAGGAGCTTACTGCTGGGCAATGCAGTTGTGAATTGAGGCGACTGTAGGGGATGACTGTGGACAAGGCAGTTGCGAACCGAGGTAACTGAAGGAGCTGACTGTTGGACAGGGTAGCTGCGAACTGAGGTGCCTGTATGAGCTTACTGCTGGGCAATGCAGCTGTGATTTGAGGCGACTGTAGGGGCTAATTTTTGGGCAAGGCAGCTACGGATGAGGCAGTGGTAGAGGCTTATTATGCCAAGCCTCGAGGGATGTAGGTATAGGCCTAAAAGGGTTGACCAAGGTGATGAAAGGAGGGGGGAATCCCATAGTGCCACATTAGATTAGGGATAGTTAGTTAATTAGGTTATCATATAGTATTAATTTATATAATTAGTTCATTAGCAAGCTAGGGGAACAATAGGCATTAAATGGTAGGATTAGTGGGTGAACTCGTATGAGAGTGGAGTTGGGATCGTAATAGAGTGTGTTAGGATTGTGATAATAGATAAGAGCGTTCGTCAACGCTTGTAATATTATCATGGAATGGATTGGTGTGCAAGGATTGATGTGAAATGTGATGGATTCTTACGAAGTGGGGAAGAGGGAGTTATGTGAACATGAATGTGATACCCATTCCCTCACCCGGACTAGGACGCTTAAGGGTGGGTGGTTTGGCCTCACAATATGGTTCGCTAAAAGATCATATTTCATTAAAAAATGTTTTTTTTTATTTATTGAAATTTGACATTGGCCTTGAGGCCAAGAATTAGCCTTCCATTTTGGGTGCACCCAATTCAATGAGCTCGGGCCGTGTCATACCATGCATTTTTTGATTAAAAAGTCCATACCACCAAATCGGCCCAACCTCTAGGTATAAAGGGGTTGGGGCCGATTTTAGCCTTTTGAGTAATTACAAGTGAGGATTTCGAGACTCTTACACAACAAATTGGCCCGGCCTCTAGGTGTAAAGCAGCCCTAAGCATAGATGTGTTCTCCGACAAGGGGAGAGTAGTATTTGTCCCAATGTCCCCTTGTCCAATGGGCATCGGGTCATTGGCATTACGAACGGGCACTTTATTCACGTCGGCCCCTTGCTTGAAAGGGGTTGGAGTTTCTATCTATCTGTTCTCCGACATCGTCCTCATCACAAAAGAAGTAGAATCCATGTTTTGTAGAACCAACCTCAAAACATGTTGTGAGGGAAGAGGGGGGGGGGGGATATGGGTGTTATTACAAGAAGTATTCCCAAGAGCCAAAATTGATGCCACAACAATTCTACATCTTTGGTTTTCTCTTACAAAGTTGCGATGACACAAGTGGTGCAAAGATCTCCATTGAATCCTTGTCCTCTTGTGCATCATGAGTTCCATCTAATAAGGCCTTGTATTCTTCTCCCTCTTCAAAAGGGTAGAAACTTTAGGGCAATGTAAAAATCAAGGAATATCATGGAAGACGTTAAATTACCAAATACGAAGCCATCGAGGAGTGTACATATATAGAAGGCTAGACCTCTCCATCCAAGCGGAGAAGACATATGCTACATGATCGATGGACTATTTAGCAAGAAACTCTCTACAATTTTACCTAATGATATCACATAATTAGTTAAAGCAAATGAGGGATCTGACCAGAAATTAAAGAAACAACAAAATTACATAAGATCGGAAGCTTTGAATAAAAAACGTAACAAGGCACGTTTGATTTCCCAAATTTGAAAATTCGGAGCTTGGATTCTTTAGTGAATGAGGATCCGCACAAAGCAAAGGAAGTAATGTTTTTATCTCCAAGAGATGATAGTGCCACCTTCACCGGCCATGTATATGCCCAATCACAAACATAATTATTTTTTCTCACTTTCACACAATGATTGATGACGGGGGGTCACTATTCTAAATGACCCGTGCGGGTGACTATGGAATAAAATCTCACAATACATGAATTTGTTTTTGAACGAAACAAAAGTATGAAGTTATGAAGTTATAAAACTCATATTACGACGAAGCTTTGGGAAAGAAAGGGAACTAAGTGTACAACAAACACCTTTACTGTGTGTTCAAATTTTCTATGCAAGGTGGATTACGACAATGACGAGTTCATTCAGCCTCCAACATATAACTATAACGAGGTCATGAGGCTAGTTGAGGTTGCTAGTGTTGTTGAACATGAGTAATGATTCTAGTGTTGTATAATATACACTACTATTTCAATATGTCCATACATGGTCACACTAATGTTTCAATGTTTCTCGAGTACTTTGTTTGCACGCAGCTCATTATAATTAGAAGCAACATTTGATTGAAATGTTATCAAATAATCCATGATATAGGCCCCTCCATTTATGAGTTTCCAAAAAAATTAATTGTATTGAATTGAAGAAATTGAGTGCTAAATGTTGAGTACGAACCCTAAACTCGTAACAATTCGGTATATTTGACATCATGGCTCACATGTGACCGCTCACCACTCATCATTCATGTCCCAACTTCCCTCTCCATGGACGCTAAGATCTCCTTATACCCCTTACACCGAAACCATAAACTATTTTGACAAGATTCCATATGGACCTTGTTGAGCTTGCATACCTCAAGAAATTTGCCTCTAAGGTTCACTTTATACTTGGGGCTAGATTGAGAGCTCAAACTCTCCATTTTTTTGGCCAATAGAATCGCTTGGTTTCATCAAATCCAGCTCAAGGGCTTTATACTAGGGGCCGGCCCGAACACTCACTTGTCCCATGAGGCATCCCAGGTAGCACAATTTTGACGCCAAACATTCAAGCCGGCTTGAATATATCGGGACGAGCTTTTCCTCAGCCCGAACTCTCAACGTGGGCTGGATTGGGCTCACCCATTGAATAATAAACATCTCTACTATCAGTCCATAAAAGGTTAATTCTCTTCACTACACTTTCTCTTCAAACATCGGGACCTAAAATCGGGTCTCATCACTTTACATGTGACAAGATTGGACCCACAAAAAGTTGATAATGTTAGGACAAAGTGAGACTCAATAACACATGAATCAGGCCAGTGCTCGAGCCGGCCCCAAACCGTGTATAAAGTGGGCCTAAGTAACCATGGTGGTTCTTAGTTAAGCTGAGCTTTGTACTTCTCTTTCTTCAGTTACTCAACTCTGTTGACATCAATATCAGAAGTGGGAAGACTTTTGATGCATGTTGTACATGATTCTTCCTAACATCAACTCTAGTGGGGTGAATATGGGCAATGCATGTGAGGCTTTCTCCTGTGAAAAAAAGGAAAAAAGGAAAAAAAGAAAAAAGAAAAAAAGAGGAACCCTTTATGTTCTTGCTGACTCAACTAAAGTGAAGCAAATTAAGCAATGCTTCACCATTTTGGAGTAACTTAGTTTCTGTCCTCGGACCTATGTTCGGGGAAAACCGACGGCTAGTTCATTATGAGCCGATGGATTTCCCCTCATGGCCGGTCCAAATTTCCAACCATCGGATGGCAATCTGACTGTAATTTCAATTCTCCGGCAATTAGCCGATGAACCCAAAAAAATGTCCCGGAAATGTAGCCGATTCTTCTTGTGAGTTACTGGATTTCAACCGGAAGCATCCAGAGTGCTATTTGTCTAGGGCATCTGATGATGCACTTGAGGAAGTACCCTAAACCTTAAACTTTTTGAATTATGCAACCTTTCCATGACCAAATCCAATTGCTTCTATGAAGAATTGGGGGACCCTTGGCCTTCAAGCGGTGAAGGCATTGCTAGGTTCAATTCCTGCCAAGGATATTAACTCTTCAAATTTAAAGTTTTGAACATGCCTTTCTTTTCACTTATTCAAGATTTTGTACTAAGAAATGATTTCTAATAACTTTTCATACATTTTTAAAACAATTAGTGCCGATATGAATTCCATTTAATCGGATATCGGCCAATGAAAATATGAAAATATAGGCAATTGGCCGATTGATTTTACAAAAGACCGGCTGTTGCCGATGTAAATTGGAAAAAATCCGACCCTTCGTAGCAACTACCGGCAATTAGCCACTAAGGCTTCAAAAACTTCCCGAACTCTGCCTCCCTCGGACATCGCTGGTCTACTGTATTGGGGATTTTGGAACCCATTTGATTGTGTCTTTAATTAGTGGCAATTCCCTATTAATTAGAGGTTTGTTGATTCTCCACAGCCTGCTTGGATGTCCAACGACTATCCAGTTGTTTGAACAATAGACTTTAGGCCATGAGCTGTGATAATAATTAAGGGAATGGTTTATGCCACTATATATTCTTATTGGTCATACCCAATAGCTTATCTAAGTTAACATTAGAGGGAGTGAATGGCAAATAAAGTGGCATTCTGACATGGTTTCTTTTAATTAAACCTCGATTTAATTAAATGTGAAGTATCCATGGAAAGAGTGGGGTCTTCCTTCCGCCTGCGCTGGTAAACTACTTGGGCTCCAACTGCAGGGATATATGTCCTTGATATGAATCCTTGATAACATGTCAGTACTGTATTATGAAGAGAACGTTGAGTGATAAACCTGTTAATTTCTTCAAATTCCGAATTGAAGACTTGAAGTTTGAAGTCTAGATTCTACACTTTGTCGGACGTAGAACGCATGTCGTGTTGGTGGCCATACCATTTATATATATATATATATATATACAGAAACAGCTGATGTTTCTGTTAGAACTCTATACCATGATTGTGGGTTGACATTAACAATGTCTGTATCTTAGGGCCACCTTACACACACGAGACTGAGAGCCCGTGACCATTACACTTCAAGCACTCTCATTGGTGGAAAAGACGGAGCCGGTCCAAGTCCACTACTTCTCACTACGCTTGAGGGACCAACGGAGTATGTGAATGTAAGATGGATGTAAGGTACATGGATTCCTGCATGGCATCAAATGGATCATGTTTCATGGTCACTTGAACTATTTTCAAAAACCACCTCTTGGAGGTAAGGCCTAACACAAAACCATTGGGAGACCATGGCACTCCAAACGCTCACAACTGTTGATTCATTCTATTTGATCATGTGTGAGGACCCGCATGAATAGAAATTCGTTGAAATAGAATTTGGTTGAGGGCTCGGTCACATATGACTTCACACTACACTTGAGGATCCGTGACCACACTACTACATGATTTTGGAGGTGTGTTGGGACGGCCTTTGGACACTTTGCTTTTGGGCTCTCACAATTTCATGGTCACGGCTCTTGGCTCGTGTGTGAAGTGGCCCTAAGTTAGAGTAGGTTTGTTGCCATCTCAATCTCTCAAAGCACTAACAAAAGTTGGGTCACACTTGGCACAAAAATAAAGAAAGGAAAGCTAGCTCGTGGACCCGGCGATGTGGCTTTAGGCAAACAGTCTAGTCACGTAGGATTTGCACTTTATTGTGGGGATTGAATGAAATGCAAATTTAACAATGGTACTACACCACATATTGTGATTAGTGTCACTTACTATTTGAAAATACGTAACGCTACATCTGTTTACTGTATATCTCATATATATTCTCCAACGAATGTGGAATTGGTAGTTTGGACACTATAGAACATTGAAATCTGTACTTGGTTAAAAGTTACATCAATGGTAAGAAGATATAGCACTGTGTAAATCCAAATAGTAAGTGGCATTAAACTATCATGTTTAGTGTAGTCGCATGCCCACAGAATAAGTTGGGTGTTTGAGTGTGAGGATATTGTTCTTCACACAAGAACAATGCGTTGTTAACGCGAACAAGTAAGAGGTCATAAGATACCTCATGTTCTCTACACTTGTCTAGAGTGTTGTCAAAGAAAAAACTCATGTCATCCATGCGTGGTATAGTACGATTCCATACGGAATTTGATTCTTCTTGCAATAGATGTAAGAGGACATGTTTGAAAGGTCAACACAGTTTGGACGATATGAAAAGTCAATAACGAATCATCTTACTAATTGCTAGTCTTAGTTAACACTGAAAGCTTATAATAGATATGAATATCAAAGTTTGAAATTATAAACATGTGTGGAGAAGATGGAAGAACAAACTATGAATTCATTGGAGCATAACCCTTTAGTAATCAACAAGAGTTTATACATATAAGCTTCCCATGAAAAGTATTACAGTAAAAATAATAATTTGATCAAAAGTAATTGATGAAAGGAGGGCATTTTTGCATGGAATTTGTGGATGAAAAAAAAATCATACAAAAAAGAAGTAAAAAAGAAGAAGAAGAAGAAGAAGTGATGGCTTGACATTCAAAAGTTAATAAAAACATAACTGATAAAAACAACTTAAATTTTGAATAATTTATAATAAAATATAAAGAAAGGAAGACATGGCTATTAAATAGAAAAATCCAGGGCTCCCTTCCCTAGCCACATGATTCTATACGCATTACTTATAATCTTGTTGGGGTTTGTGGGATGTATGGGCACATGAACACATATGAGGACCACTTCTACAGTTGATTGCTCTTGTGCATGCTCTATTTCATACTCTTGCGGCTTGTTTGGCATAGAAATTTGTCCTACTCCTCCCTACGATATACATGTTCCGTTCCACAAGTTACATGTTGAGTCTTGAAAAACTTTTTCGTATAGCTAATCCCAAATTTCTATGCCATAAACATAGACTCTCTTTATAAGCACAAATCCACAAAGCAGGTGCTTATGACTACTTTGTCAAAGTAGAAGCCCTATGAAGGGAGGGTTGCTTAATTAATTTCCTCCTTGTTGTGATTAGGAAGTATGACCATATCACTGCCATGTTGACAATGCTAATAAAGTCTCGGCCATTGACATTTATGAGCCAGGGTTATCTTCCTTTTCACTTCACTACCTAAGAACGTGCTTGAGATCTTGGTTGGTGTATATGGCGTATGGTGGCCCTCAAAACACTCTTATAGGAGCATTTTGTTTCTTCCGGATGTGTAAAGTGCGTAATAACCCGTGGTCTATTTGTAGTGTGCTACACTAAATACAAACACATACACTAAATATCAATAACCCTATGAAAGTAAGTAACATTAAATGTAAACTCAAACACTAAATATCAACTATGGTAATATGTGGAAGTTACATGTTTGAATTCTGTGTTAGTAAGGATTTGAAAAAATAAAAATAAACAATGATAAGAGGAGAATTCCAACATATCTTCTAACACTAATTGTCCAAATTTTGAAAATTAGTGTTGAGCATGGTAGGGTAGTAACAACATTAAATATAATCAAGCACTAAATATCCTATTTAGTGTATTGTTTTATAGTGGCTTGATACTTCTATTAGTTTTCACTTGGTGCGGTGATTTTGTTTGTTAACCAAGCCTGCTAAAATTTGGGACATATTGTAGCCAACATAATAAGGGACGGCAAGCTTAACCCAACATATTCTAATGGGTGTTTGATTAAAGAGGGATGGTGTTTTATTAAGAAGGAGATATGGTTGCTCTTAATGCGGTTAAGAAGGATGACTTGGTTGATTTGGTGAAGTAGTGATCTAACCCATATGTCAATATGGACATATGACAAGGAAAAAACAATGTTACAATGCAAACTAGAATTGACCAATCTAGATGATGATACATACATGATTATGCTCTCTCTCTCTCTCTCTCTCTCTCTCTCTCTCTCTCTCTCTCTCTCTCTCTCCACAATGTAGTTGTATAAATATTTATGCGAATACAAAATGTGTATCAAAATGTGTGTGTGTGTGTGTGTGATCATATGTAACCATTTTCCAAAATTTCTGTAAGATTTTGCATTTATTCTATAGTGGACCATTGCATACCCATGGAGAGAAAAAAATAGTATGCGAGGATAATAAAATGTGGAAACTATGTAAGTGTTTCAACAAATTTTGATAATTATATATATTTTTATTCTCTATTATGTACCATTATATTATTAAAAAGAAAATTATTACCCTAGATTAATAAAATTGATTTGGAGTAATCACTTTATACACACTAGGTGTCAATGGTTACGAGATTATTATACATTGACCTTTTGGAAGTGTGTGATGTGGTCTCCACAACATTTTAGGAATATAAGAGTTTAAATTCATGTTTCATACTAGTTATACATGTGCACCCTCATATACATATTTGATCAAAGCTGATTGTGCCTACAAATTAAGATGACCACCGACTACAAATTTGTTGTGAAGTTAATAATAATAATAATTTCTTTTGTGAATAGAATGTGAACAACAATTTGTTGATATGACCACATGCACATGCACATCCAATACGTTCTAAGGAAACAAATATAAAAGCCTTGGAGAGCTTTCTAGACGAGGCGAGCAGTACAATAGCAATTGGGCTTGACATGTGGATCCAACTCTTGGGTTAAACCCAACATTGCCCCATTGCAAGGCCTTGTATTGATGACATGTGAACATACTCTTACAACTTGAAGTCGATCCACAATCGAACACATGTGGGAGCTCAATCTGTGTTTGTGTTTTACATTAAATTATCATATTATAGTTATGCTTGATAAGATATACTATATTTATATTCATCAATCAATACATGATAATGCTAGTAGTTTATATTTATTTATTTATTTATATGATTTATTCCATCAATACAAACCAAGATAAAATTACTAAACTCCCTTTGAGTCTGGACCTACTTCAATGTTTGTTGGGACGCGAATTGGAACATTTTGAGGATTGAAGTAGCCTATGTAAGGTACATGACACGAAACACTAAGGTACATATACCCAACACCTTCCACCACAATCAAACATTTAGGAGCTTCAAGTGTATAATATTGATCAAATATGTTGGTTTCGATTGTGTGTTAGTTTCGGACTAGATAATCAAACAAGAAGGCAATGGATGACGATCCATGAGAGCATTGCGTCATCTACCTATTCAAGGTGGTTATGAGTCATAAGTAATCGATTGATGGACATACTATAAGAATTATGGATTATCTCACACCTTTATAAAGAGCAAAAGAAAAAAGAAAAAAGAACAAACAAGTCTTGATAGCCCATACACCCTTGGATGAGCGATTGGTAATGGGTATGTCTACCTTCAATATCATCAACATTTGTACTTCACCCACCTAACTCTCCAATGCTCTCTCACATTTTCTCCCCTCATCCATCCAAACGGAAAGGAGAAAGCCGACGGACACATCCATGTGCACGATTCCTACCAAGATGGGCCTTATGCAAGGATGAACTTGGGATTTCAACCATTGAAGGAGCGGAAGAGTGAGGACAAAGTTTTTGGGAACTTCATTGGGGACCATGTTCCCCCCACTCTCATGGTCTTGGTTCCAAACTTTCCCTTTTTTATATATATAGATATGATAAACTTTGATGCTAGGCAACAACACTAGTAAGTGTGCTCATGGTTAACACAAGTTGGTTCACATCAATGGGTGCGCAAAGACCCAAATTCAAACCTACTTACGGACATTCACATACATGTTTTATTTTATATTATTTTAACATGAACCTCCAACATGCTAAGGGCCACTTCGCACACGAGACTGAGAGCCCGTGAGCATTACATTTCAAGCACTCTCATTGGTGGGAAAGGCGGAGCTGGTCCAAGTTCATTTCTTCACACTACGCTTGAGGGACCAACCAACAGAGTATGTGAATGCAACATGGATGTAAAGTCTACTCGGATTCCTACATTACATCGAATGGATCACGTTTCATGGTCACTTGGACTATTTTCAAAAACCATCTCTTGGAGGTAGGCCTAACACAGAATCGGGAGACCATGGCACTCCGTACGCTCACAACCGTTGATTTATTCTATTCTATCATGTGTGAGGACCGGCATGAATAGAAATTCATCGAAATAGCATTTGGTTGAGGGCCCGGTCACATATGGCTTCACACTACACTCGAAGGTCGGTGACCACACTACACGATTTGGGAGGCTTCTTGGGACGCCCTTCGGACACTTTTCTTTTGGGCTCTCACCATTTCACGGTCACGGCTCTTGGCTCGTGTAGGCATTCGAGTCCATGGCGATTGGGAACAAGATTGGACGAATTCCGGAAGGCAACCATCGAATCTTCACCGTCGGTTCCGAATCGGCCGGGGACACATGTTCCGCCACTTGGGCGCCAGGTGTGGTGAGAACGGCCCTCGAATGGGTCATGAGCTGAGGTGGCGATGACGTGGACGCGAGTATTTTATGAACATTGATGGTGTATTTAATTCGAGGGCTTCCAACAAGACAAGCATGTGTGGGCGGGCAGGCGGGGCATGTCCGAATGTGAAGACAAGCACAAGAGGACGACCGGCTGTGGCTGCTGCCTAAATAATTGGCATTCGGGGCCAGCCGGAGCACTACGAATCAACTTCTTTCCAAGCACGCGGGTGGGGAGATCATAATAATACTATTAATAAAAAATAATATTGGTGGGGTCCATATGGTGGGGCCCACCCACCCACGCCACCTAATTAGGTCATCTAAATTGATTATCCAAATCGGTGCGTGTCACTATTCGGAGTTGTGTAGGGCTATAACATCTTGCTCAAGAGTTCGGATTTTACTAGCGAATGTCTACTAGGTTGTTCGGTCATTATAGAATGTAAATGACATTGTTTAGTATATTGTTAGATTCTCATTGCGTAGTTATATCATTGCGTAACTCGGAACAATGACATGTAGTAATTTGGGTAATCGGTGTAGCTAACTTATGAGTTGATGAAGATTAGCTAACTGGAATGCTAGTCAGCTAAAATAGTCATGGTCATATTGTCCACACCACCTACTTAGGAGAATTAGTTAACAGTATGAGTTATTAAGAATCGACTAACTAGTATGCTAGCGAACCGATCTCATGCCCACTCCCACCAGTTACGACTAAGCAAAGGTTAACCAACTGAAGAGAGGAGTTAAGGTTGAGCAACACAAAGATTTGCTTAACTTTTCCAAGTTTGAACATCACACTCATTATGAACATTATGATTTTTGCGACCCACACCAACTGTGTTTTCATTATGACATAATATTTTCATCAAAACATTGTTTTTTTATAATCTGAGATGTATGCTAATTAAGGTTGACGTAAGACGTAATGTGGTCCACCTCGTAGTGGAATGAAAAGTTGGGGAAAATGAAAAGCAAGCATTCAAAAATGACCAGGGATAATCATTGGTAAAGAGTTACTTAACATTTGGAGAGTTGTAGATGAGTTAGATTTCATTCACAAAAACATGGTCCAAAAAAAGTTAACTAACTCCTAGTTTGATAACTTATATTCAATCCTAAATGCTAACTAGGTGTTGCAAACGTGAGGTTAACTAGTTCTCGCATGGGTTAGCTACCTCATATGTCAATTAACTAATTTGAAGGCTACTCACTCCAACTAAAGCGTTAAGAGGAAGTGCTTTTGTGGGGGGGGGGGCGACTTTAAGGTATGGTCTAATGAGCCCCCTATTCGCCACGTGGAAGCCCCCCAATGGAGCGGCTAAAGGGCCAATGGGGGGGCGGCACTCCCCAACGATGATGGAGTGAGGGGAAAGGGAGGAAGAAAAAGTCTCTTTGTCATGTGGACTGACAAAGTGGAAATTCTTGAAATCTTGGA
Organism: Polytrichum commune; assembly: GCA_950295325.1. Taxonomy (NCBI): domain Eukaryota; kingdom Viridiplantae; phylum Streptophyta; class Polytrichopsida; order Polytrichales; family Polytrichaceae; genus Polytrichum; species Polytrichum commune. Next base: position 19,846,446 of record OX485808.1, on the reverse strand, counting down.
ACAAGGCCTAGGCTAGGGGCCTAGCTAGGGGGTCAAGCTGCTTTTGTGTTTAGGGTGTTTAAGGGGGTTATTTACTAGGGGCATGGGGGCCCATTTATGGGGCCTAGGAGCCACGTTCCCTGCGGTGGGATTGGGTTGGTGTCAGTCCCTAGATCTTTACTCCTTATGCCCTACTCCTAGCCCCCCCATAATGGTGGTTGCAAGGGGGTATATATGTATCCCCTCCAAAGATCTCACTCCTCTACATACTCATTTAGAGGGGAGGGGTAACTTGTTTAGGAGTTTGAACCCCACTCCCCCCCCCCCACCCCTCCTTTCCCCATCCCCATCCCCATCTAAGGTATGTGGGTGTTTATGTGGTTTGTTTTCCCATCTCCAATCTCTACCTATTAGAGTTACATAGCAACATGCGTGTGTTGCATTGTCATGTCTACGATGAACCATTTGTGAAAACCATATTGGAAATTGGACCTCCCTTGATTTAGTTATGGTTATCGGAAGTGCATATTCCTTAGCTGGGCCCTCCCGAATTGTGTGTCGCTATTGAGTGTAGAGTAGTTTATGGATATTCAAAGTTGTCGTCCACTCTCTTTTGAACATGTGTCTTAATGATGTTTTGCTCTTTGATCCTCACTGAACCACATATCAACCAAATATAGGGGTCTGATTTAAGAAATCAGGCCGATGAAGACCCCTCTACCTGAAGACCCCTCTACCTGAAGACCCTAACCCGTTCTAAAGGTGGGTTGCGACTACGTAGGGTCCGGGTCCACACCACCCCTTATCGAGGATGCGTTTACACTACGGACGTAGACCGAAGAAACTCCACAATCAAGCGATCTTATTGGTTGTGAGAGATTTTTTTTATAGAATCCAAGGACTTCATTTTAGGGTTTAGGGTCCCAAAGTATGAAATAACAAAGTGGCGCTAGCAAAAAAGTTATCCACCAAAAGAAAAGAAAAGCAAATGAAACCACGGGTTTGGTCCCGGACCTTTGAGTTGGTTATGAGAACCAACACAAACTCACTCGCATTTTTCTCCATGCTTAAAGTATCATACACACAGAAAAAGTGACGTTGGGCTATCAAAACCCAACTTCCTAGGTTGTCCTACTAGCCAAGCTAGCCTTGCATGGGCTGATCCGGGACAACGAAGTTCCATACACATGCCCTACGTTTAGATCCCAAGATCATCCCAAAGGTTTTGAGACGACAAGAGGAGGTCCCCAAAAAGTTTCACCCAACAAACTAACTAGCGAGATATTGATAGAATTTTTCTTTCTCAAAGAAACACCAAACACCCAACTTTCGTACCCGGTTGAGAGACTTTACGGATAACTCTAGCGTAACATCACTACTTCTCCACCTCCTCATCCAAATGAACTCGACTCTTGAGAAGCCGACGTTGAAGCGGGAAGTAAAGTCCATTAAAGAGGCGTTTTGGGGCGGAAGGGGGTTGGTGGAGGCGGCCGGAACCCCTAACACATATACATAAACCGGGCCAGCTGCACCCCTCCCCCTCCCCCTTCGGCGGGGCTGTACGTACAACCAACAAAGATTTTCAATCTGCTGCTGCTTCTGAGGACTCTGACCTAATTCCTTTGCTTGCGTTCCCCAACTAAGTGCCTGTTCCCTTGGCCAAGGCAACGCCAGGCCAGGCTTCACATGCACTTCCAAAGTGGCTCAGGCCTACGCCCCTCCCTCTTTCCCTCTTTTTCCCTTTCTCCCTCTCTCTTGGCTTGGGTTCTCATGTAATAAAGTAAGTAAGTTAGCCCACTCTACACGCCACGAAACGACAAAAGAGAAGGAGCCCGCTCATCTGCTTCGCCGCTCCCACCATCATCATTCCCGTTGCCTCCCTTGTGGATGGAGGGAGGGGCGGTGCCCATCCCCCCTTTTTATATTAGGGGTGGGAGGCGAGCGTGACACACGGGGATTCCTCTTTTGCTCCCATCCATGACGGATGGATGGAGGGAGGGACGGATGGATGTGTTTCATCCATCGTGAACGGCTTATGTGCAATTGGGTTGCCGCTTCTTTGCCTGTGCAAATTGCCTTGGGATCATCGCATAGTCGTCTTTTATAGCACCTACGATTGGAAGCTTAACCCCTAAGTGCCCGAGCAACCATACATGGTTGACGAAAAATTTCGGCTCGTTTGTGTGTGGGCAGGTAAATTCCTTTGACCGCGTAAATTTTTTTGGCGGGCAGTATGGAAGGGCAACTTTTGGATTGAGGCATTTTTGACCAAAAAGAGTAAATATTCGATTTTAGAGAGGGTCGCAAAGGCATATATGTCCGTGATGTAGGGGAATGGGTGGAGAAAGTGCTTTACTATTTCCTCAATGTTTCAGCTAATTGGACTATTGTACTTGTTTTTGACATCCAAAGAGTTCTCATTATTCATTTCTTTTGAAAAGTGTCGTAGTGGAAATAGTAAAAAATTCCGTATTTTTGACCGTCGAATATTAGTATTCACAATTACCAATGCGAAGTAATTTGCAATATCAAATCATCAAGCGTTAAAATAAAGAAAATGCATTTCAAGAATTGCATGGAGGATTGCGAAATGATTGGGATAGCTCTATATGCATACATAGGGTCTTTGGAATCACATTTTCGTATTCTTTCACATGTTGGAGTTGTTCATGTCACCTCAAATTCCTAAAAACACTTATGAGCAAATCATACCAACATTGTGGGGAGGGGCGGCATACCAAAAAAAGAATGTATACATTTCTCTTGTTTGAATCTCACAACTCTTATGCAATCTCGGTCTCAAAATTGGTATGCATACTAATAAACAAGTTCTTTAAACATCTATACGGTTAGATTTTGGATAAAAGACAAATTTCTCCATTGGGGATTGTGTTAAAGCCATGCACATATTTCTTAGGAAAAGTGCATTCCGAAAGGCTTGGGCACTTAGGGGTTAATGAGTGTGGTTTGTGAGTATGGTAGTGTGTGCTCGATATGGTGTGTAATGTCGATAAATTGGTGTGGGGCAAGGTGATTGCACATGTGAGTGTGGCTAATGAATGGTTCCTACGTTCAAAAATGACGTGGAAAACAAAATGTGAGGTTTGAAAGTGGGTTCCGTGATGATTTTAAGGTACGTGCATGGGTGTTTGAATTGTGCGGTGACTTGTAATTTTGTGGCTACTTGTAGCGATTATGGAAAACGTCATTAGCGGCATTGATAACAAGGAATCCACGCTAAAAAACATCAGGCACAATTCAGTGAACGCACATTTATTTACAAGCCCACACTATATGACATCAAATGTTCAAGCAACAGTTGATGATATCTCTTCCGTATCTTGCTCGTTCTCCACACATAATGAATATGTCTCATGGAGCTTCCTATTCTCTTCTGAAGACATCAAGATCACCTCCCAACACTCAACCATTGGGTCGTAGTGAACTATTCGAAGATCAACTACGTTTACTTTTGAGAAAGACATGCATGACTATATTTGATGCTTTCTCTTGGGGGGAGAGAGGGGGGAGGCACTGGTGAAAAATGTAGAACTATGTGCGATAAAATATAGGGTCTCATATGTTGATTATGGGGGAAACTTGTAAAATAATTACATATATTATAGGGTGCCCTAAGTGCGTGAAACATGATTAGATGTAATATAGCATTTTACATAATACCATAGAATTGCCCAAGTGGTACATAGAAAATACCATGGAAAGAAAGGGCTAGATATGAAAAATCGTATGACTTGCACTTTATTTATGTGGAATGGATTGGTGATTTTGTGTAAAGCATTTGCTAAGGGGAGGCAACAATCACTATCAAGGGCAATGAAATTGCAATTCTTTAACTACTCTCAAAGTGGGAGTGTCGAAGGTAGAGCATTCAATTGCTTGTAGTCATATGACGGTCATTGTTAGAGGTTCAAGAGTGAATAAGGTTTGAATAAATCCATATGGTTTGTGAGAAGCGGGAGTTGAGATATCCCATATGCATTGTATAAACCAAAGCAAGGGCTGAGGGTGACCATCTCACTCCAAGCATTATGCCTTTTATGTATATGCATTTGCTTGTGCAATATGATCTCTAGTTTTATTGTGCTTCAATATAAGGAAAATATTTAAAACATCACTAACATCTTGCTAATATCTATTTCAACTGATAAAAGGGTGTATTAAACCCAAGGCCTTAAGTTGGATCCCATGGGAACTTGTAGGCTAAGTTACATAAGGCCATGATAGTTCTTGGACATGGGAGTTTTGTAGCACTTGATTTCCGGTGCATCCTACCACATGTGATCCATCCAATCCTAGTGGGGGTACTTGGGTGAACTGGATAATTTGAACCAACCCTGTGGGACCCTAGGGGCTTGCCCTTGGAGGAAACATGTGCTAACCGGCTTGTTCGCGCATGTTCAAGGTGTTTACATTCAAAAACATACAGTAGTCATTGGGAGTTCTCTAATTCATGTATAGCCTTTTTTGGGGTTACATAAAGATCTAGATCAACTCAAACATGAACCGGCACCATAATTCTCGCCGGTGGCAACATCGGTGGAGTTGTCTTTCCAAATGATGGAGCTTTTATCTATGACATAAAAACATTTGCCATAATTGTCAAGAACGTTGTCGGGTAGAGAGGGTTCCGCCTTGGGAAAACACTGGGCTTCTGGCTGCAACTAGATTTTATCGGACCCGTCGAATCTTCTGGTCTTCTAGTCTTCAATTTCTTCAATTTCTTCTAATCTTCAACCTCTTTCCCGTCGACCTATCCTGTTGCGGCTCTATATGGGTAAAGGGTAAAGGTAGTGTGATAAGAAACCACGGGCTTCGGACGGGTAAAACGGGACGTCAGAACACGAGCTGACGTCCGAAAGATTGGCTCCTAAACTTTCAAACCCACGGTGACCAGCAATCGCGCCTCACCAGTGGGAACGACAGAAAACAACCTTGTGGGTGATCAATCCCACTTCGTTGTCACAAACAACCTTGTGCGTCATTAATCCCACTTCGTTGTCACACATGAAACAAATTACGATGCAGAAATGAAATGCAACTAGCCTCCAAAACCGGCTTGGAATCACACACACAAGAAAAAAACAACGTGCCACAAACAACCACACATTCGAGTCTTGAAGGCTTCAATTCTTCAATCTGTCCGTCTTCTATGGTCGGTCGAAGTCTCAGCTCTTCTTTTAAGAACCAACAGACTTCCCTCCACTCAAACAAGCACAAATCTTGATTGCTAACTTCCAAAACAACAAGTGAGATCTCTCATGAATCACAAATCCCTCGTATTTTATTTCATATTCTTCTCAAAACAACTCACACCGTGAGCTTGGAATCCACTTCTCTCTCTCAACAACTTCTCTCTCACAATAATCACATAACATCTTTCCTTCACCACCTCTCCCTATCCATGCGAGAGACAAAGTTTTATCTTATCCTCATCACATGGCTTCTAATCACCCATTGGTCCAAAGTAACTCAAGATAACTAAAAGACAAAAATAAACTATGAGTAAATAAAAAGGTAATCTATTTCTATCATTTGGTAAAGGTAACTAAGAGTAACTATGAGTAAACATAAAGGTAAGCAACTTCTATCCTTTGGTAAAGGTAACTAAGAGTAACTATGAGTAAACATAAAGGTAAGCAACTTCTATCCACTTCTATCCTTAGGTAATGATAACTAAAATAAACTATGAGTAAATAAAAAAGTAATCTACTTCTATTCTTTATTATTTTTCTCCAAGACCAAGAATCACAATGCAATATTAAATACGTACACATCTATATAGTGTACGTATTTACATCACGACAACGTAAACATATAAAACCCTATCACCCATTCTATATCCATCTACAAACTCATTGTCAACTTTAAGGATGGGATAAACCAATGGCAATGACACCATACAACAAACATGGATAAAGATATGTAACTTTTCATTAGACCTCATGTGCATGGTCTTACTAACGGAATCGATGTCCATCTACAATGCTATTTTTACACGGGTAGATCACTCCATTGTCAAGTTGAACACCACGTGCGACCAAAAAAAATCTTCTTTTGGTAAGTTGCACCACCAAAATGGGTCAAAAATTTTTCAAAATTTTTTCATGAGTAGATATACACAGTACCTATGACATAGTCAAAAGTGGTAACTAAATTTGATGATTTGTTTTTTCCATAAAACATACCATTTCTAACTAGAATGACACAAAATTGAACTAAAAAAATTACTAAAAAAATTAAAGATGAGTAAAAATTTCAAAAAAGTATACAAAAGATACTATCAATGATTATGTATATGTAGAAAAAATATCATAAATTTTAAAATTATATATGGCATGTAATATAGGGGTAGCAAACTTTGTCCGCACGTGATGTCGACTTGACAATGAAGTGACCTCCCCGTGTACTTTTATCACCATGTATGGTCTCTTGAAAACCTCAACATTATCATCACTTGAGATAATATCCTGCCAAAGAGTCCCTCATTCTTGCAACTAAAATCAAGAACGAAATTAAATCAAATTAAATTAAACATCAAAGGGAGGTCCTCAAAAAACACATGAAATGAATATCTTGTATATGAGACACTCATTTTTTAATTTGTTTGGTTTTGTTTTAGGAGCACTCCCTCCCTTTGCCCCTTTTCAAAATTTGCAACAGTTTTGCAGGGTGAGGAGCTACAAACTCAACCCTTTCACCCTAAGGGTGGACTCTTCATTAGAAACCTACCTAACATGCGTGGGCCATTATGAAATTAAACCCCCTATATGTGGGAACTTAATGGAGAAAACAAATGTATACATACTAAAGGGATGCTAGAAAATGGATTCATGTATTTATACTCAGCGTTTCAATCAAGTATGATTTACTTTTCTTACTTTGATTCATTATGATTAGATCTCTCTTAGTTTCTTAACTTTTAATTTATATAAGATTTCTTTTAGTCTCTCAACATTCTCTTTGATATAACTTACTCATAATATTCCTTTTAATCTTACACCTCTTTTAGTCTAAAAAACAAAACAAAAAATACAACACAAAACAACACAAACTAACACATCACATCATATCACAAAACAACACAACACAAAACAAAATATGAAGATGAACTTATTATTGACAACTCCACCAAATCTGAATTAATTTTTCCATCTACTCAAAATTACATGATGGGAAATTTTTGTTCTAAGATTTCTTTTGATACCCTAACCTGGGCTCATATATTACATAAAATGTGAAATTGTAGTTATACTATATTCTAACATAATAACATAACCTGAAGTTTAGGATTATAGGCACGATATGTAAAGGTATCAACCAAGAGGATATATCACAACCCATAGCCTAACACACACACACACACACACACACACACACACACACATATATATATATAAGTTACTCAAATGGTTTGGATATCAACCGTGACACATGCTTTTAATTAATACCCTAACCTGTGTATTTTAGAAGTCAATGACGTTAAATATGTCATAACATTGGACTATATGTGTCAATAAAAATTAAATAACATCATTATCTTTAAATTCATATATCCTTCACAAATTCTAAATCTCACAATATTAGAAGTAAATTTGAGATGTCTGCATGATGAGACAAATGAAAGAAGACTACAATGTTGCTAGTAGCGTGAATTATGGGGTTGCTTTATTTTCAAGTTGATCTAAGTTTATTTGTTATTTCCAAAAATGGACATTAGAAAAAAATAAGGCTTGAGCCTTACAATATCCTAAATAATAAATGAGAGAAATTTTTGTGAACTTGTGTTCATGATCTATAAATGTAAGCATAAACCATTGAACCTTGAGTTTTGTTTGTTCGTTATAAGATGTGAAATGCAAGTGTGATATATAAATATATATAATTTAGTTATGAAAATGTTGTTATCATTATTAGTTTGAGGCGGGTGAAACATATTGAGGGAATCATAATTTTTTGTCCCCTACCTCTAAGACTTTGTAACTTTTAACAATTAAGTTACATCGATTAAATTAATATATAAGAAAAAACAGGTAAAGGAGAACCAGTCCAAAGGTAAAGGAGTATATAATAAGAGTGTATCTTTCATTCGTCCAAACTTGAAAGATTAATTTATACAATGAGAACTTCTTATTCTAGTTGATTTGACATTAAAATTTAGCTTCAAAGACCCTAAGGAATCTAGGGCGATCCATTGAGATAAATTAAGTACGTGCATGAGGTTTCAAAACACAATAGTCTATGAAGGCAATGATGAATTATGGATATTTGCATGATAATAACTTGTACAAATTATGAAGGGAAGCTTTTCCTACATGTTAAGATTATTCATTCTTACGATGAGATTAAAAGATGGATTGATGTTTATGCATGAGTAACTCACACAAATGCTGGAGGTAACGCAAAGAGATTATTTGTCACATTGAAAAGAACTCACTCCACGAGGCTTATGGGATAAATCATAAATTTATACATGAGTAACTTGCACAAAGTTAGGGGTAACATAAAAGTGTCTTTGGTTACATGCAAAGACAAGTTCACTCTTTGAGTTATAGGATAAATTGTAGATTCATCCATAAGTAACTTACACAAATGTGGAAGGGAACATAATGTTTTTTTGTCATATGCATAAGAAAGTTTACTCTATGATGAAGGGGGGTTTAAAGTGTAGATTTATCCATGAGGAGCTTGGAGGGAACTCAAAGGGATTATGTGTCACATAAAGAAATTACTCCATGAGGCTTATGGGATAGATCCTAAATCTATACATGAGTAACTTACATAAACGTTGGAGGTAACACAAAGAGATTGTTTGTCATATAGAAAGCAAATTACTCAATGAAGGTGAGGGGGTAAATGGTAAATTTGTCCACGAGTAACTCACACAAAATTGGAGGTAACATAAAGTGTCTTTTGTTACATACGAAGATAGAATCACTCTTTGAGGATTTGGGATATATTGTTGATTCATCCATGAGTAACTTACACAAACGTTGGAGCTACCGTAAAGGATTCTTTGCCACGTGCAAAGAAAAGTGTACTCTATGATGGTTATTATGGGATAGATCGGGAATTTATGCATGAGCAACTTACACAAAAGTTAGCGGGGCTTAAAGTGTTTTTTTTGTCACATTTCATTGAAAATTAAGTGAACATAAATACACAAATAGGTAAATACCTTTTCACTTGGGGCTAGACAACCTCAAAAGGACCTTCAAGAGCCAACGAAACCAAATCTCAAATTAAGAAGCACTACAATTCAAAACCGACAATTGAGTAGAAGTTGGAATGGGTGGAACAATCACTAGGGTCCAAAATTTGATGTGGATAAGAAACTTAAATCTATGTACTTGTAATATCAACATATTGCGTGCTTTGAATGGTTGAGGGGTCCATTTGCATTGATAATCCCCCTTTTCCTAGCAGTGATTTAAGTATATTGAACAAGACAAGTGGGATGCGCACTTGTTGGGACAAAAAAAAGTAACAACAATATGACAACTACAAGTTTGAATGTTTGTATTCCATGTTCGCCAACCAACATATTTGTGTAGTTTTTGATTTAGTGTACGTCATATTAGCAACTGGAATTATCCAAAATTTATGCATACATAAAATATAATTAAATGATAGTTACAACATTTATAGTATTTATTAAATACTATTCCAAGGTACACAATGCTATGATTTTTTAATGTTAGTGTGCGTCTTTACCAAGTAAAATACATTAATGTTCTATACTGTCCAAACGACCAATTTGACATTTGTTGGAAAAAAGAACTTGTAATGACATAAAATACCATAAATAGTGTATAGGACAAAAATTTGGTCCCCCTCCAAATACAAGTGTGTGCTAATTCTCAAAAAAACAAAAAAACAAAAAAACCAATGGCTCACACAATTGCAGCCTGGAAAATGAAGTTTTTTTGTTGGGGGGGGGGACTTGACCGTCTCTCTTTATGGGAACCCGAAGATTGACTTTCATTCAAGTGGAAAAAAAGACTTGATTTCCATAAACACAATTGGTCTATACCTAAGATTGTTTTATTTTACATTGCAGGTTTTATTATGTTTCCTTTTTTCCTTTTTTCTTGGGTGGTTTTCCTCAATGATTCCATATTCTTATTATTCAAACCTTGCATGAAGTTCTCCTACTTTTTTCCATTTATTTTCATATTTCTAGCATCTCAAGACATAAAACTCAATCAACCTAGTCATGCAACATTCAAAATGGGTTTTAGTGCAAGAACGGTCACATTCCAACTTGCATGTTGAACAACAAGCAAATCTACTCTCTCATATGTTGGGCCCTTAAGGTAAATGGGATGTGATTCAATTGCTTTTCTTGATTAAAGACCTATATTTGATTGATGTGTCATTTGGCGAGGGTCAAAAAACAAACACCATAAAGATACATGTTTTAAAAGAGATTGGCCTATGTCTTCAAAAAATTATTAATTACTCCACACTCAACAATGAACACAATTGGGAGGACCTGAGTATTTAGTTTGGAAATCAACTAACACGCACTTTCAATTTCCATAACCAAATCAGGGAAGGTCCGATCCCCAATCAACTTGTTATTGATGCTTCATCATAGATTTTCTATTGCAACACAAATTTCGTTATGTAGACCTCATGGGTAGAAGTTGGAGAGCATGGCAAACAAACCGAACGACACCCACATATCTTACTCCACATGGATGTGCTCGGCCATGAAAATGCTTGAAGATATTGACGCAAGCTTCGTTGAAGTCGGCCACCTCTATTTTCTTTGCCGGAATGGTTGCCACATGGAAGTATGCCCTAAGAGTGGAGGGAGATAAGTAGATAGCAATGGAGATGCTCCAACAAAAATGCGTTTTCGTCCCAAGAGAGCGAGGCCCATACTTACAAGGCATACCGTCAAGAACTTGATGATAATTGTTTTTGTCCCTTCTTCTTGGTATGCAATTAAGAGCCTAGAGGTGAGGAAACAAGGTACACATATAGTACCGTGGACTTAACTATACGCGGATTCCAAAATGCTTCACTTGAATTGAAAATGTCTCATGTGCACGGCAAACATTCCAAAAACCATTGCACATAGGTTTTGGGACTATGGGGGTGGCCCAAGGAGCTTGGGATTTTTCCACCGGCATTGTTAACAGTCCAAGGTCGGGACAAAAGGGACCTTGGAAACGACTTGACGGACAACATATATGGGATCTTCGAGAAGAAAAATCCCCAAAGCTCTCAACAACCTTTAATTTCTAGCACTTGGCTTAGCTTCTACTTAGAAGGATCACAACGTGTGCCATTTGGGTAGAGAGAAATGATCTCACATTCAATAACAGTAGATATATGGGATGCCAACAAAACTAAACAAATGATGTGGGAAAGCCTTCTTGAGTATGCTAGATTTGCTTGGGACATTACTCATACGAGACATATAAGGGCGGTAATTTATGATGATGTACTTAGCATTTAAGACAACACCTAGGGAGGGAATGAACTTCTCTAGCATAGGGACAACACTAGAACCATGCATTGGAGCATTCAAACAACTAATGTGGGCTTAGTCAATTATTTTAGATTTTTACTAGGGATGGGGTGTTATGGTCTCACTTCTAGCTAGAAGCACCCAAGAGAGCTTGCAAAAAGAACTAAAAAATTGCTTCACTTGAATTGTGCCTGCTACATTGTCTCCTACGAATTTTTAACCCCGGGTGATGTGAGTCCCCAAGTTAAGTGGGAAGCTTGAAGGGGGGTTGGAGTTTGGGATATATAGGCGCATTCCAAAACACGCAGTTATTCTTGTATGGGGGTTTAAATTTTCAACCTCATAATCATAGGTTGGACTCGCACTTTTTTCAGTTAGGATTATCCAGCCGAAAAATTGTTGGGGGGCATATTATCTTTTCCTTTTTGGGGGTAGTTGGGGAGGCACATTATGAATGGAGTACCAAGCGGAGGGAATAATAAGGTATTAGATACTTAGGGGTTGTTTATATTATGGACCACGAAGTTGTAACATGTGAGATGGCTATTTTTTCCATGGTTGCACTTCCATGGTCCGATTTCTAAAGAATGTAGTTTTTAAAGTCTTTGGGCCAGCTTTAGGTCCAAAGAGGATGTGATTGAATGTGGACCAAGATGAGGGATTAATTTGTTTAAAATATGTCTAAAAAAGGTAGTTTGGGAATTCTTCCACATTTGACCTTCTCCCCTTCTGCTTCCCTATTCCCTCTCAACTATAGTAGAGTTTGGGCAAAAAAACAAAGGAAAATAGGGTATTTCTTTATCGTGGTTCCTTGACATTTGCAGTGTGAGAACATCTTTTGCCTCTATCATCACAAAACCCATTAGACCATGATAGTGGATAAGGTAGGCCTGAAAACATGTTGCTTGGGGACCTCATGTTTCATGCTCACTTTTATATATATTTTTCTTAAAGTACATTAAAGTGGGCCTAGAACGAGTTCAACACCAAATCACATATTTTAAAGGAGCAAGGGACGACTTCATGGTCCATGATGTAAACGACCCATTAGTACCACCCAATGCCACAAGACTAGGTGTTGCAATGGTATCCTTCACCTTAGAAAGAATTGTTGGAGTTTGCTCCACCTCCAATTGGGTCGGGGACTATGGTTTTTGCATGTTGAGTAATGACTACCATTTTAGATCCTCTTTTGCACTTAGTACCTTGTGCTGCTTAAGTGGATTTAATTTCATTATTATCTACCATGTCTTCAAGTAAATTTTCAGTATCCTTAAGTCCCCATTCAAATCTTTCCAATTTCTCCTCAAGTGGAAAAATGTCAAGGGACAATCCAAAAACCATGAACATGTCCTCAAAATTCTCAATTCCCGTGTCCTCAATTGAGATGGGCGGAAATAAAAAGATTGCCCTCTTCTACCCACAACGGTAGAAATTGCAGAAGGGATGAAACATACACGACATTCAAAGCCACCAATTCTCTTTTCACTTACCTATCACAAAGGATAGCAAAGTACTTAGTCAAATGTTAAAGTCTAGCTCAAGTATAAATAAAGTTATAAAGATAACATATATATATATATATATATGATTCTTTGTGTTCCCATTTTTCCACCCAGAAAATCCACATGTTTAGTGGATTTGGTGAATGGTGTCTTCCTTCCGAAAATGTGTTGAAACGCTTTTGACCAAAAGTTGAATCCTTCACTTCTTGACATAATCACTTGGAAGGGGTGCATCATCATGCCACTCAAGTTTGCCTAATTAACTCTTGAAGCCATCAAACTCATTCATAACAATTTCTTCCATATGCAATCCCAACAAGCAAATTCAGTTGAAATCAAGTCCAGAAAAAACAAAGTTTGTTATTGGACAACACACATGACTAGGAAGTAAACTTTACCTAAGCCCAAAAAAATGCTCTAACTGTCCAACTTCCAAGCTCATTTTCCTTGACTTCTCCCAATGAAAAACGAAACAATTCTCTTGCCATGGGGCTCAAATCCTACCAACGCAACCACCTCAGTTTGTGCTTTGTTTTTACCGGCATGGTTGCAATCATTTGCAATTTTTCAAGTGTCATCTCCAGCTTGGGAGAAACGTCAAAATATTTATCGATCTACGGAATATCTCGGTGGATGTTAGAAATTAAAAAGAGATGTATGGAACTCACAAGAGGTGCAATACATACATATGGATTCAATAAAACACATGAGATGGATGACATACTCTGTTCAAAAAGTTGGGACCATCTGTTGGATTAGTTATCAAATTGAGTTTTTTAAGATCGGCCCTTCTGATATCCTTGATAGCTTTTCTTGAAGCCCTCTGCATGGCATCATGCATACCAATTGTCAATCTCAACTCCAAAGGAACTTTCTCCTTGTGCAACAATTGGTTACATGAAAACAAATTAACCAAGTACACTTCTCTTCAATGAAATATTCGAACAAGAATAAGCGTCATTGAAAACAAATACATAGGCACATGCTAGTGTCATAGAAAACAAATACATAGGCACATGCTAGTGTCATACATGGCATCCAATACCAATGGATTTGGCAAGGTGCAAGGTTATGCCATCCACCATATAATGCCAATTGAGATCATAATGACGATCAATGTGATGATTGACAATCAATGTGACACCTCCAAGTGGATGATTGCCATCCCACACCCATAACATTTTACCTTGAACACTCCCAACCCATCATAAGTTCTCAAGTATAACTCAAAGGAGTCATTGACAATGTGCCACTGCTCATCCCATGAATCATACTCGTGTTGTTGTAACATCTCTATCTTTCCCTTTGTCATCTGTGATTCAAACATATAGAACTCTGCCACCCTTTTGATATCCACACTAGTAGAAAACTATGCCAAAATCGCAGCCGAAATCGGTTGTGGTGCTTTTGACCACCTAATCAAGCCATTTTCCAACTATATATCACACGCCCAATTTTTTTATAATTATAATTGCCAAAAAATAAAAATAAAAATAAAAATAAAATTGTAGTCGTTTAGCAACTGCAGATCAGGAGTTCAAAAGCACCGCAACTGATTTTGGCTACAATTTTTTTGGGCATAGTTTTCTACTAGTGCCATTGCTTAATTTTTTTCTCGAACAACTAAACATCCACCTCCAAATTGGATTTTACTTATTGCCGTGGTAATGGATGTCACAAAGGCACACACAAACAAGACCTCAAAACTAGTTTCATGCGCAAACCCCCTGTTAGTGAATTGAAGTGTGTGTTTTAAATACTACGCATGTGGGTAAAACTACCATCCACATTTCCCAATCCTCCATGCAATGCATGCATAGCAATAAGTTCCTATGATCCTAGAATCATAGATAAATATAAGGAAACCCATTCAACCCATTTTGCATACAATACGAAGGACCAAAATATTCAAGTTCAATAAAGTATAACAACAAAAGAAACAATAATGCAATATTGCCTAGCAAGCATAATATTGAGCACAAGATGATGGGGGTGAAGGCTTTAAATGGCTACCACATCAACCTTGAATGCAACCTTACTAGGACACATACGTGGCCTACAATCTTTGCCCACCACTAAGGGGGCCTTAAATAAATAGGAGTTGGGCCCAAGTTGCCAGCTGATTTGAGAAATCACCAAGCCAACATTTGAAATCAACCAACCAAATTATGAAGCCAAGATTTGAGATCAACAAGCTAAACTATGAAACTAGTAACCAAATAATTAAATCAACAAGTTTAATCAAAAGCCAAACTTTGGAAGCAAGCAAGCAAACCGCACTATGAAATCCGTGGCCAAAGTATGAGGCTAGCATGGCGAATCAAAGGCCTAACTTTCAACGCAAGCAAGCCGTACATTGGAAAGCAAGCAAGCCGACTTATGAAATTTGCCTTCGAAGTATGACGCTAGTGTGTTCAATCACATGCCCAACTTTGAACACGAGCAAACAACCAAACTATGAAACCAATAGCCGAAGCATGGGTTAGAATGTTTGAAACTAGTACCTACACTAAATCCTCCATGTTTGCCTCCTAATCTCAACGAATCCCCTAAGCTACAAACATGTGAATCTCTTGATGTGCAAATCTAGTAATGAAATTGTTTACACGGAAGTCTCCCGCGGTGTTTGTTGGGTGTGTAGTTGGTGTTAAGTCCTCGGTTTCGAAGGCGACAACAACTTCCACCTTCATCGGCGTTGGATCTATCACATGTCCTTGTGTTGACTCTTCCTCCTCCGTGCCAGTGGTAATTTTTGACAAGGGGTCCCATCTATCTTGTGACGGGCTGTAATTTCTTGACCTGTTTTTGTGACGGGTTCATCCAATATAAACCAGTTTTTTGACGGGCAAAATTCTCATTTGACGGGTTGAATTTATTTAATGCTCATTTACAAAGTAAACTTCAACATGTATTCAAAGAATGAAGTCCCTTTGCAATACATCATAAATTCTTGTACTAAAATACCAATAAACTCTTATATCAAAAACATTTATATGTAAATGTCCACTATCCACAACCTCAACCCAAAAAAATTGGGATCACTCAATCCAATGCTAGAATACGTCTATCTCGCATATTTCTCCATTCTTGCATAACAGCTAACCAATCTATATCTCCCACATCTATGCCACATAGAGATACGCGCATTAACGCGTCCAATGTATTCAATCGAAGTCGAGAACGCTATGCACTCTTCACCAAATTTTGCTTTGAAAATCCCCTCTCGCATATTGCAATACTCGATGGTATTACAAGCACCTTCTGCCATAATCTTGTGAGATTGGGCCAATTGGTCCTCCATTGAGTCTACTGCTCTACGTTAAGTGATGTGCGAGCTTCTCAAAGAGACAACATTGCAGGACATTATGGCAACCGCAGATACGCTACGAAAAATGCATAAGAACATACCTCGGGTACTCAACAGATCCGAACTTGACGAGCTGAGAGAAAGCAAACCTCAACAGATAAGGCTGATAAGCTGTTGTCTATGAAACAATGTTTAACTTGTCGTGGCGGCTTCTATCGTGCTTTACGGGAGCCCTGGCATGAATGAATGCCTGTTGGGAATTTAAGATGATTAGTAGATGAATGTAGGGAACTTGTAAAGTTAAATCTGTGACAGGTCATCTCAGACTGGGTCCTGTCATTTGACGGGCATTTTAAAAGCTTTATGTCTTTTGACAGATTCAGTTTTACATTTTTCTGTCTTGTGACGAGTTGTGGTAAAATTCGACGGAAATTTAACATGTGACGGGCTGTGACGGGTGCAAAAATTAACCCTGCTCCATGCCTACCTCCATCATTGTTTTCCTGCCCTTCACCCCACCTCTATACCTTACCCATATTCTACCTTCTCCTTGCAATAAAGTGATCCTTTAAGTATTGGGATGTAGGGTCATACCCATAGTTTGACCCTATTTATGCACCCCCAGAGTATATTTGGCCGCCTTACACTCATGTGTTAGGGTGCTAAAAATAAAGTCGGGATTGATCCTTGGGTACCCAACTTCTGTGCGTTTGAGTGTTCCACCTTGATTCTTGACACTCGACCATGACCTACCCCCTTCGATCTTCGAAGCCAAACCTCATTCTATTGTGTGTTTGTTTGAGCGGGAGCAACGCAGCTAAAACGTGAGTGTCACCAAGGCTACAGACTATGAGGGTTGATGACTATGAGGGCCGATGGTGTGAGGGCTTCTGAGCATAGAGTGTGGAGCATGAGGAGTTCAAAGATCGGGAACGAGCCGGACGAAGGACCTGGAGCATACTTGAGGAGCAGGAGCGAGGGTTGGATATGTAGTGAGTAAGGTACGCTTTTCCACCTGCTCTAATTGCATAAACACGTCAAGTGAGGTTTTGGATCACACATTCAACTCCTACATGGTTGCCAAAAATTTCATGAATTCTTCAGATGATGTTATGGATTGGACATTCAACCCCTTTGAGTTTGCCAAATTTTGCATGAACTTTCTAAATATGGTTATAGACTGCATATGCAACCCCAAAGGGCTACCAAATTCTCCAAATATGGTTATAGATCAATTATGTAGCCTCTAAGGGTTGCCAAATTTTGCATAAACTCTCCAAATATGATTATGGATTGCACATGCAATCCCGAAGAGTTGCCAAAATTTGCGTGAATTCTCCAAGTGTGGTTCTAGATCCATTATGTAGCGCCAAAGGGCTACCAAAATTTTCATGAACTCTCTAAGTATGATTTTAGATTGCCATGTAGCCCTCAAAGGTTGTTGGATTTTGCATAATGCACGGGTAGATCACTTGGTGCATTTTAAAAACGACGTGCGGCATAATATAGAGAGGATTAAAATCATTTGAAATAAAAATTATAAAGGAATTCCAAATAATGAAGGGGCCATTAAATGTAGACAATCCCATTATAAGTAAGTTAGATGGACATAAAACGTGGGCCATTATTTTTTTGTAAAATTAATATATGGGCTAAAGATAAGGATTCTAGAAGGTATGTTTAGTATGGTATGGTAAACTTTGTTTGCAATGGTATTATTGTTTGCACCCTTCTTTGTTTCCATGCTTTCCCTCAACACTCGTCAATTGCGTTAGGAAGTAGATTAGCTTTTATTACTTAAAAGGAATATAGAGTACAGAAAATTACAGTGACTTGGACAATATAAGTAATGGAAGGGTGCAAACAAATGGGCCGTTTTTTAAATTTAAGTAATTATAGGGAGGCTTCAATTCAACCCTTGAAGGTAAATAGCCCCAAAACCAAAAACCCCCAGCTGCACGTGGTGCACAAAAATGCCTTAGAGTGATCTACCCGTGGCATAATGTCTCGCACTAATTGCTTGTTTCATATTGTAGGAGAAGCTTGTTTCAAATCAAGATGTAGGGATTTTCCCACAAATTTCGGTTTGGTTGCATAGGACCAACAGACAAGGCAATCTAGTTCATCTAGAGTTGGAATATGAGATTTACATTTGCGAGGCTTATAGTTGGTTTATCTTGAACTAGAGCTAAAATTTGGCAAATGCGGTTGAAGTTGTGCCGTGAATATAAATTTCTTGGGCTTCATTGAGGGATTGCACACAAGGGCCACCTGTCACTCATTCAATTAAAGTTGTGATTGAGCACAAATAATATCATTTGACCACTACCTCAAACTTGGCCTTTTTTTTATTGGAGCACAATTGATTTGTTTAATGCCATGAATGGCGGGTCATAGGTGGCTCATTTATTTAGTCATGCATCTACATCATGGGTCATAAGTTCCAATGTTTCTAACGCATATTTTGCACGTGCCTTTTGCAGCTAGAGGTGACTACAATTCAATTGGCATTTTTTTCGCATTTTTCACACTCTTTAGTAAGGTATCTACATTTAGCATATAGGCATAGAGTAGCGTTTACTTGTATAGCAATATATATCATCACCCATGTAACAAGTTCCATGTGCGGCTTTTATTATAGATTGAATACCAAGTGCATTTATCATTGTACACTTTACATGACAAGGTGAATTGCATACATATCCACTTGCAACTTTGATGTGTGCTTGTACATTTTGATTTGGAATGTGTGATTTTCATCTTGTCTTAGCTTGATTGCATGAACCCATGTTGTTTTGTTTTGAATGTATGGATGAATCTATGCATGTGGCACATGTAAGATGTTATGAAACATGCTTGTTAGGATCGGGAATGTCTTGGAAACTTTGACTTGCCCGTCTACGAACGTGAATGAGTATTCACCCTTGAGGACCATGAGGTTACTTACATCCCCAGACTACCCAACGACTTGGTGGTGCTACACATTCTCTCGCATCTTTTGCGGTCTTAAATGACACTCACAAAATCCGCCACCTTTCCCAAGAAAGTGTGTGTCACTTCCATATCACACAATAATGTCTCTTTTTGAGAATAGCACTAATAAGTGATGTCATACTACACCTAGTTCAATTCTACGTGAGACCCTTTTATGTCTTACAAAGCCATCGGGTTTGGAAGAATACGAACTACACGTCACCAATGTACAAGGGGTGTACAAGCATATTCTATCCTACTGTCAAAGTGCCTAGATATACTATATTCTTGAAGATTTTGTGCATTTCAAAACTTATATGTGTTCCAGGTTACACACCTCATTCATTGATAAAAATAAAAATAAATACAACAAGGTCGTCTACACGAACAACACCTAGAGGCAAAGCAAGTGATCTGATGGTGATATGATACGATCTATCATATGACCTACTAATCCACTCACCCATCTATCGTCCTACATACATGTCCCATCTATTTATCATCATGTGTTCATACCACCTACAAAGCTGTTGAATTCCATTACACATAATAGATATCATATTAACTCATACAATGGTTTTTTGATCGAGAGTTAATCATTTTGTAAATAATATTTTTCATGTTTTGGTAAGTTTTGGGTTCATACTTGGAGGTAATGTGAAAGTTTGAATGAAGAACATCTTACATTGGTTCATTTAGTGTCCAAGATGTTTTGGCATGCCACAAGTTGTCAAAGTGTGTTTAATCCTTAATAAGCCAAAATGGGTTGCTCTTCATTCAAATTCAAACATTGCCTCGAAGAATGCACCCTAAGTTTGTAAAACAACCAACAAGAAATCATAGGGGAACACTTCCCAACAAAACATTCCAATGAATTTGGAGGTAAGCTCTATTACCCTATAAATCGTGTTAGTTTGTAATTCATACCCATGGGGGCCATGTGCCGGTGCAATACAAACCGCACTAGACACCAATACACAAGTATCTTAGATTTCAATCTCAAAATAAATAGATTTGCTACCTTCTAAAAGGGCCACTTTACACAAGAGCTCGAGGGCCCTTGACATGTGATATACAAATTATGTGATTGGTCGAGAAGCCGGAGACAATCTAAGTTCACTTTACACCAGACCTTGAGGGACCGGAGGAATTCAAATGGATGCAAAATCTACATGGCACCAGGTGGATAATGTTGCATGGTCCATGGTAGAGGGTGATGTATCCAACACCCATCCAAATGCAACGCCTATGCATGCGTCCTAATCGCATGCCGAACACACACATTTAAAGCGTCTAAATGTCTTTGGCACAATATAGGGGCGGATTTGGGTGAAAAGGGGGATGGTTTATGGAGAATGGGAGGTTGGTTTCAGGCGAACGTGGGGTTGGATTGGGGCAAGCATCATAACATAGTTAGGGGTAGCTTACTTACATGTATTTACTAAGATCCCACATGCAAAAATCACAAGGCCTCAATGTTTATTGAGTGGGAAGTTGGTTTCAGTGTAGGGATGGTTTTGGGCAAAAGGTGGGGGTGGTTTTGGGAAAAATTGGGGTTGGTTTTGGATGAGTGTCGGCACAATTTTGTAAGTCATTTTTTTTGAAAAAAAAATCCAGGGTTTAAGAATGGATTAGGAAGCTAGGCGTAAGTGATTTAAACTATAAAAAGAAATTCATATGACGTGCAATTTATTTTATCTTTGTGTTCACTATGTCTAGGCCAATTCGCTAAGCCAATAATACACAACACTAATCCAAATGAACTCTACAAATAGGTTACATTGCTTAAAGTGTTGGTTTAAGCACCCTCTACCTTATCAGACATTGCCATATGCTCATTAAAAAGAGGTAGATCTAACACAAGGCAAACAATTAAACTGCCATTGGCTCCTAGAAATATTACATTGCCATGGTGGGATCCCGAACTATCTACTATGCTAACTTATCCATAAAATATGGTGCAGTCCCTCAACATGGTCCACTTTCAGTTTACACACGAAGCTTGAAGGCCCATCCACTGCCAGAAATGGATTTTTACCTCCCACAGTAAGGCTTTAACGATTTTCAAGGGCCCTTCAATTCCGATGGTCATGGGTCTTGGGTCACACGTCATGACCTTCTTCATTTCCAAAAACCGATTACATGATGGGGTCCCCCATAGCGGTCGGCCACCCTAGTGATGACCCAAAATTGGAGTGTAAGTTAAGTGCACCATAACTCAAGACAAAACCTACAGTCGGTCTCTCTCCCTTCAATGCCTCTCCCTTTCTCTAAGGTAGATGGGTCTTAATCGGTTACATCCTCCAACTAGCCCCACTTCTCTCGGAATACGAAACACACGATTAGTAAGATATGGTTAGCAAATCCAAATCACGTCGGTAGCCACGTTCTTCGTGATTTGTGGAGCTCATATGAACATCTTATTCAATATCAAAGCGAAGATTCCCATGCACATTAAGTGGTCATATAGCCCCCCCCCCCCCTCCCCCTCCCCCTCCCCCTCCCAATTATGATGACTTTTAAACCTAGAATGATCACCATGTTTTGGACACTTGGTCCAATCTTTTCTAAACCCGTAGCTTCATGGTGTCCATTCTTAAAGCCACACTAACCACATACCACTCAAATACACATGCCCAAGTAAGATAAATAACCGAATTAGGCACGTCTACCTCATGTCTTTCTCTTTCTCTTTCTCTTTCACTTTCTT
This sequence comes from Polytrichum commune, assembly GCA_950295325.1. NCBI lineage: Eukaryota > Viridiplantae > Streptophyta > Polytrichopsida > Polytrichales > Polytrichaceae > Polytrichum > Polytrichum commune. The sequence continues at coordinate 19,824,472 of OX485808.1, read as the reverse complement.
CCTATCTTTCGGGTGGCAGGGATCATGAGTTCGTGAGAGGAGGAAATGATGACTCGGGAGACGGTAAAAATGAAGGGAAGGGAAGGGAAGGGAAGGGCACGAAACGAAATGATAAAATCTTCCAATCAAGGGGGCCTGCCAATCGGGCGTCATTAGCTGACCTCGTCAGCGGCTGATGTGGCGGATCCCGTGATCCTGTGTTCCGATCTATGCGACACCTTATCACAAGTTACGCATCCCACTTCTTTTGCACCCTTCCTCTCACACCTAATAAGCTAGCTAATGTAGATGTGCCTAATAACGACCGCTTCACACGGGGTCCCAAGTCCCAAGTCCCAAGTCCCAAGTCCCAAGTCCCACTCATGCTAGCAAGTCCCAACCTGGAGGCAACGTCCCAACTTCTGAGACTCAAGAAACCATTAGTTGAATATGGTTAATTCTCATTAAAGTTGGATCTTGATTATTTTATGCAAGAATATTCTCGAGACTTGTGTCGAGAGTTGGGTCTAGCTTTTTGCGTGACCCAACTCTCAACACACAAGTCCCTCACCTCATCTCCAAAAAGTGTTGTCATGTGGGCATCCATATCATACTGGGGACTTGGGACTTGGGACTTGGGACCCGGTGTGAAGTGGTAAGTCCCGTCTTCCATGCTCTCAATGGCTAGGATTGCACAGATTGACCTCACGTGACTTGGGATTAGACACTTATTTTGGAGTGGTATGTGGTTAGTTGTGGCTCCAAGGATGGATATGAAGAAGACACGTGTTTAAAAGAGTTTGAGTTAAGTGCTCATTAATAATCATTCTAGTTTCAATAGTCAACAGAAATTGGGCCGGGAGGGGGACCTTTATGACCATACAATTAGCACATTATTTTTTACTTTGAGAATTAATGAGATATTTATATGAGCTCCAAAACTTATGGGGCAAGTGGCAACAACCTCAGTTTGGATTTGCTAAGGTAGCAACATCTTAAACCAAGAAGTTAAGGTATTTGGCATACATGTGGTAGCCGTATGAATCGAATATGTTTTTTATTCCCAGGTAGGAAAAAAGGCCATGTTTATTGCAAGGTTTTTGTCCCTCCCCCCCCCCCTTTATATTAAATAAATACAAAATTTTGAAGTGAAAACTATGTTATCACCCTTAGTTGTGGTATAGTTTTCCCTACTATCGATAACTAGAGCACTCCATACCTGATAATGAAATCATCCAATTGCAAGTTTTTGACCCAACAAAATCATGACAACAACCCACTTCGGTTGCTAGGGTATTTTAAATCCTACCTTAACCATCTTGCAATGAACGCATGCTTCAAATCCTACGAGAAAATGGGCCAATCAAGAAAGAGAAAGATCAACCATTTAAGACTTATCTATCGTTTTGAGTAGTCCGCAAGTTGAAACACGTATGGACACCTTTAAGGGCTAATAATGAATGATAAACATGTGAAGGGAAAGAGGGGGGGGGGTGGTTTCCTTCTATATTTTTCTTTCTAATTTTCATTGTGGAGGGAAGGGGGGGGGGGGGGGGTCCGTCGAGGGGGTCGCATCAATCCGGCTGGACTTGGTAAGGGGAGGACATGGGCGAGGTTGACACGCGTGTGGGAGATGTCACGTTAGCATTATAAGGCACGCCCCTTTGTAGGCTAATGGGTACCACATGGGGCTACACTAGCCTAGCCTCCTTATAAGTTAGTGTACCCCCCCCCCCCCCTCCACTTAGTAAAACTCACTTCACTATCACTATCCATCGCGGCAAGGTGAGGTGAGGTGAGGTGAGGGGGCCTCTCACTTGATTGAGCAGTCAAGGTCAATCCTGGCACTCATCTTATCTCTGGCTCACCACTAACCAATCAAAAGCCCCCCCCCCCCCCCCTCACATTCCTCCGGCGCCAATTAACGAACGATGATGTGTGCTAAAGCGTGCAACGCTAGGGGACAACGCATGAGAGAGAGAGAGAGCGAGAGCTTTGTTACTAAGTATGTTTCCATATGGTCATATGTATCTTGCACCTCTAATTTCATCGCTCACATTTTGTTTTTGTCTCTTATGTTTAGTAGCTAGTTCAATATATGATTATCCCCTTCTAGAGTTTTCAATTTAAAAATTAAAAAAAAAACGGATGTAAAATTTAGTAGTCTTAGAATTAACAGAATGGGTTGTAATGATATAAAACAACTGAAATCTCACAAACTATGGACATATGTAGTAAGATGTATTTGTAAGGTCAATATTAGTTAGGCTGTCAAAAGGCGTAACTTTAATTGAGAAAATAATGTGTTTTATTTGAAATCTTAGATGTGGTGCTTGCATTAAAAAAAGGATTCATTTTTGGGTATATTCAGATTTGTGAAACAAAATAGAAAGTAGACCTCAAGAAGCTCCTTTCATTAGTTGAGTTCAAAAACATGCAAAATCGTTTTCAAGGTGGAATTCGTGTTTGGCCACACAAACCCCAATTTGTTGGCTTGTTTTTATTGCTGCACTCTTGAATTACTTGAGTTTGAATAGATGATATTTGTTGGGTGCCAATTAGTAGATGATACTGGAGGCTACAACGGTCAACGCTACTAGGGGACAACTTGGGAGGTAGATAGAGAGGTACATTTAGTAATACCATGGCATGTTCTACACTTTGGACATCAAATTGTGTTGTTTTTTGGGCCGCATCAACTTTGTCATGTCTTCTAGTCAATAGTTATGTGACATGTGGCACTTTCACTCCAGGAATTGATTAATGTCAAAGTTGTCATGGTACTACCGTAGAGAGAGAGGGAATTCACCCACTACCCCAAAAAAAATCGGTGTCGGACAACCCTACCCCGTCTCCTACACATTTTGCAGACTCCAATTAACAAATGATAATTGGGGGGCTAAAGAAGCTACTGCTAGACGACAATTGAGAGAACGAAAGAAAGAAAGAAAGAGAGAGCGTACGTTCCACTAGCCTTGTCACGTTTATGCCACTCCGTTTGTACGGCGGAGGGGGCCGGGCCGGATATTTTAGCGTGTGACCTTGGAAGTACCGTGGCGAGAGAGAGAAAGAGAGAGAGAGAGCGCGAGAGAGAGAGAGAGGGCCTTCCCTCCCCACCCTACCCTCCGGATTGGGGTCGATTGTGTGGACGGAGGTGAAACATCCCCTATGAATGTAGGTATGTAGCCGCGTAAGTTTCGCGAACGCGGCTATGACATTTTCGCCTTTGGAGGGCCCGGATACATCCCGAGGGGAACAAACTTGTGTGTGTGTGTGTGTGATATTATATCATTATGCACTTTGGGATTTAAACAAACCAAACAACATGCTTTGTGGACCCACATTAATCGGCATATTCAACATAACTAGAACCCTATACACTGCTCATTAAGCGTTGATGAATACATATGAAATACAATTTTTTATATAGATGGTGTGTGTGTGTGTGTGATAATATGAACTGTTCAAGTATTTGGAAATTTAGGATTTGTGTTTTGGGATGCAAATTCATCATCACTTTAGGACGTGCAGAACAACGGCAATCTATCATTGTGGTTATGCGCTTTATAATGTTTGGGAATCGTGGTTCCTTGCCATTTCTTCTCTTTCACTGGATGGTTTTGTATTCTTCTACTATAGTAGATTTCCGATCTGTACTTATAAATACAAAACCCGTCTAGTGAAAGAGAACCGACGGTAACGAACCGCAATGTAGTGATCGTTTGTGTAATTTGCAATTGGGTCACGTTCGGTGGGTCTGAAACTCCAAATTCTACTAGTTTTCCAACCATGGCTATATCTTGGTGGTTGCCACAAAGCTGAGGTGTTGCCTTAGTCATTGTCTTGGTGTAGGTGACCTAACAAATTCGTATCGGTTCTTGCAAAAAGGCCAACCCATTGTGGCTTTATTGGCACTAAGCAAAATTTAGTTACCTAGTGCATGATATGGGTCGGCAAACTTTGGTCTCAAACCATCTTACAAATATCCTTCTAAAATCATGTGTATCTAGCAATTGGCGCCACTTCGTGGTAAAAGAAGAGAGTAGCTTTTCCACCAAAACAAATCCAAGCGATTTGGAGCACTTCGAGCCTAGGAATCCAACATACCCAACGTGTCTCATGAATCGGTACACACCAACTTATCATAGGATGGGAGAACACACTTCCACGAAATGAAGCGCCAAATGAGAACTACACTAAATATGATATTTAGTGTCGCTTACTATTTGGAATTACGCAATGCTATGTCTACTTACAGTATATCTCATATGTTACCGACAAATGGCTACACTGTATTCTTAGGTTGCGTTTCAACCTTAGTTGAGAAGCATGTCATGCATGATTGTTCCAAGGCCAAAACACTCGATTAGTGTGAGATAGATCACTTATGTCAATGTTCAAATTGAGTGGATCCATCATGTCAACATATGTATGCCTAAGGTACATGGGCCTTAAATGGTTACACTTTTTTCTCCAAATAGTCCACTTCTCTTAGGATATGAAACATACAACCAGTAAGAGATGGAAAGTGAATCCAAATCAAGGCCATACCCACTGTCCTCATAATTCTTAGAACTCATAGGAACATCTGATTTATTTTCAAAGTGAAGATTCTTGTGCTCATTAAGTGGTCATATAGGCACTCTCAATTATGTTGACCATTGAACTTAGAATGCGTATCATATTTTGAGCATGCTTTCCGATCCCTTTTAAACATGTTCTTGCAGCCACACCTAACTACATAACTCTCAAAATATAGGTGTCCAATTAAGACAAGTAATCGAATTAACCATGTCTACCTGAGTTTCTCATCTCTTACAATGTTGGGTTGACAAATGTTAATGGAAAATTGTTACTTTAGTCTCAACACCAATCTTGTCAAGATTCTTTATCTTTGAGCAAGAGTGGGCCTTAAGACCTAGTTTAGTGGACAAATCCTAACCACCATCAAATGAGAAACTTGTGTGTACAAATGTAGACATACACACGCGCACGCGCACACATGCGCACGGACACACACACACACTTGCCATCCTCCTTTGGGAAAGGTATAAGAAAGAGCGAAGGTTGGGAAACCGATCTCTTTAGATCTTTAGAGCTAAGGGTTAGAAAGACGGCCATTGTGATTGGTCAATGAGGCACAGCTCGCGTCTTTGCAAGGCATTCTGTTTTCAATCTTGGGTTTCAAGTTTGTAACCCACCCCTAAACCACGCTATTGAATGTAACGTCACATGGAATGACAATCCAAGATTAGTTGAAGACGTTTTCGGAAGCTTTCTTAAACTTCTTCTTTTTTATAAAAAAAGAAAAAGCCCAACCTAAAGATATGATGATGTTTGACCTCCCACACAAGTACGAAGTTCCGAACCAACAACATGGCCCACGGTAGAATCATTAAGCATGACAAAGCTTGTTTGTGTTTAGCTTAACCCTCCCAATCCCAATCCCGTTCCCGTTCCCGAAACCTTGGGAACGGGCGACTAGTGTGGGCCACTTTAGATCCCACTTCATTTCCATCGGTCGAGGGCCGGGTCTAACATGGAAAAATGCAGATATCGGAGAATGAAACAAGCTTAGGGGACCCACCTCATGGGCCTTTAGAGGTGGTGAAGTTGGAGTGGCACGTCCGTTGTCCTATTTGAGGGCTGGCTTGCATTCTAAGAGGGAATGTATTGGTGGGTGTGCATGGCATATATAATCACAAGATAACACAAGCGGTGGTGTTTGTTGTGGTGATGAGCATCGGGATGGAACTTTAGTGGCTTTTTCTCCACACTCTATGCGAAGTCGTCGTCGTCCGGTTGCCCTTGCCCTTCGTTTTCGACCAATTGGCATGTGGGCGTGTCTTTGGTTCCGGGTACCCCAAAAACATGGGGAAGGAAGGAAGGAAGGAAGGAGGGAGGGAGGTGGGATGGCCGCACCTAAAGCCAACCTACCCTACTTATAACCCCTCCTACTCCACACCCACACACACTCACACTCACACATATAAACATTTACATATATAACTTATCTATCCATCCATCTATCTATCTATCTACCAAGTCGGCCATTGAATTTATCTCCTAGGGTGTGTTTGGTAGGCTAGCACACATGGCCCATCATCGCTTTTCGTCACACGGGAGTATATTATATCGTGTGCATGTGTTTTGTATATATATATATATATATGTATCCCACTTCTTCACATCATATCTTATATATGTGCCCTCCACCCCACCGTCTCCTCGCGGGAGACAAGTGAACCAACAAAACCTCAAACATTCTTCTCCCCTTCTCACCACCAAAATATCTCCTCAAAAGACAACAAGAATAACCGCCCTCGCATGGTGACGCCCTTCCCAAATCGACAACCAACATTCATTCACCGGTCCAACCTATCCCCCACCTCACCCCATCGTCACCGGTGGTGGGCCAACGCACGCCGGCCGCCGGTGCCGATCGAGGCCACACTCTCCTCTACTCCCTTGTTTGGAGTCGACCGAGAGATGGGATAGCTTTTTCCCTCTCCCAAACATGATGTCATGTGAATTTGGGTCACCTTCTAGAGAATGATGTGCTCATATTTCCCGAGCATGAGACAACGGTGCCATTGCCAAGTCAAGATGTGGAATTCAATTTGGGCGAGCCAATCATTTCGTTTGAATGTGCGGAGTAATTGCTTCCAAACAAAAGAAAACACATAAAAAAGACATGTAAAAGTTTGTTTGCTCAACCATGGCTTAACGCTTGTTGTCTATGCTCTTTGAAGAGGAGAACAATGGGAAGTAATGAGTTGAGGTATGCGGGTGTTATTCAGTTACTTTTCAGACACCTATACACCCTAAATCTCCCTCCGTGCTGTCACGTTTCCCCTCTCATATATCATGGGTTCTGGCATTTAAAATATTTCTTCAAATAATTCAAACTACACGCTTGCACGCATCGTGTTGTAATCATTTTCATTATTGTCATTATTGCAGTGTTGACATGTGTTATTCCATAATTTCACATGCTACAATACTTTTATGTTATCATGCATCCATGTTACCTGCGGACATACTTAATATCCATGTGCAGTTTGGTTGCCACAAGCATTATGTTAGGAAGGTTAGAGTGTGTTTTGATGGGTTTATGTGGTCAAGTGAGGATCAAAGAACATACACAGTAAAACACAATTGCTTAAAAGAAATTGGACTACATCTCCAAGGTTATATTAACTACTCCATGTTCAAATTGAATACAATTGCAAGACCTATGTGTTTAATCAAGGAATCAACATATATGCACTTTAGATAATCATTTCTAAATATTGGAAGGTCTGATTTTCTTTTATGTTTCATTGTAGATTTGCCAATGCAACACAAGTTCCATTGTGAACATCTAACTGGTAGAAGATGGGGAACATGATAAATGAATTGAATAACACCCACTTACCATAAACCACAATCACCCATCAATTATAATAAGTGCACCAAACAATTTGTTTTAGCATGGAATTAGATTTGGTGTGTCATGTTATTTAGAGTGGGTTTCTTGACTTGTCATGTAGCATCAAGTGTCATATGACACTCTCTATAATTGCACCCACTTATTGGAAGACAATTAGTGTTGGATTAAGAATAAATAGTGTGAGACACACTAAAATAAATAAATTAGTATAGTTGTTTGTGTGAAACAACAAATGGGGATAATTGATTTGGAAATCACCGATATTTCAAGATCTTAAACCTTTCAACGCCGCCTTCAACTTATATGTGTATTTAGGTTGTCCCACACTAATTTATAGACATTCCGCACTTATATTAGTATCTTCTATCACAGTAACAAAACACTACAAGTGTTTTATTTTAGTTATGTGGTTGCTATAAGGATGAATGAATGAATACTTTGAAAATACATCTAAAATATTCTCAATATTTTAGATATCCACTACCCTAAATTTTCTAATAAGTTTCTACCTTTTAATTTGAAACATCAAATAAGATTTGTTTTTTTTCCAATTTTTGCTCCTTGTTTTGTAGGGGAATGCCACTAACCCTTCTAGGCATGTGACCTAGAATAAGTAGTCTAATGTTTGTTGTCATAGGCCATGCAATCCTACACAAAAGCAAGTATAGAGTGTACTAGTTGCAAGTCAACTAATTGAGATGGCCAAAAAAAAAAACCACTTTTCACATCTCAAAAAAATAAAAACAACCGTTTAAGATGATTACCATAGAGTATTTCCTACTTTCTTATGCCATAACCAATGATCTTTCTCAAATAACTACACCGATGTTTGCAATTAGGTTACCTTTGCTAATAGATTGGCTTTGCAAATAGGTTGCCCCTTTACCCATGCAAATTACCTTTGGTCAAAATCATATCACCATAATTTATAGCTTTGTCATCAATGTGTATAATATTCCATGAATACATGTGCACAACCCTATAGCCACCTTGAAAATACTCCTTCATCTCATGTGATTCATATCTCTACAAGGGCGTGATCCCCGCCCACCCCTATTGGTTACATATTTTATCTGATAACAACTTTCTCATTATGAATATATTCTAGGATGATAGATTGGGCCACATGATAGATTCTAGATTAATATGGATCAATACATTATGACAAATGGCACATACAATATGGTAGGTTGCACTATGATAAGAAGCTTCAATAAGTTAATAAGGAAAATAACACATCGGTAAATTACGTAGTTTGAATACAAAATGTGGCCCATGATAAACATGCATCACACTAAATCATATTCATAGTGTAGTTGTTGGTTTTCCTAGTACATTTGTGTGAACAAACCCTACCATGTATCAAGGAGACTCTTGGACATGATAAGCTCAAGGGGCTCATATTCATGTCAGTATACACCGATGTTTAATTTTTTTATCTTGTGTGAGAAGCACTTCAAACCTTAGTCAGTAAGAGTTGAACTCTTCCAAGAGGCACAAAGAAGGGCCTAAATTTTCACTTCTTCTTATAGGCATCTCTCAATGATTAATTAAGGATGTCTTCAATAACGCCGTCGGAAGCAAGAAAAAAACTTTACTATATTAAAAAAACATCGTAAACTGACCCCACTTGTGAACGTGTTTTCAAAGGTGTTCCGAAATACGTCGATTTTAAGATGCCTACCTTTAGGTCCATAAGCATGTCCTAAAAGACCCAATAGAATCGGTTGATAGGGTAATCCACAAATGCAATACCATGTGTCAAGCTACACTAAAGGGTCATCGGTACAATGCATAAAGCTAGTGAATTCCGTAGGCCACTTGGCACAAGCTTGGAGGTTTAAACGAAGCATTATCATCCAAGCATATTTTGAGTACACAATCCAATCTCTTTAAACACGTGTCTTTTTGATATCCATAATTGGAGTATCACCAAACCACATACCACTCAAATACAGGTAACCAAATTAGATACATCTACCTTTGATGTTAACTCTTAAAGGGTGTGGTCCTTGACCCTTAAGGGATTCAGGCACTCAATGTACACCCAAATAAATAGTTAATACAAGCTCTCGTTGTGTTAAGATCGCATTTTAAAATATCTATGGGTATGAAGATATTTTTGACATAATCTTATGTTAATAAGAAAATAAAATGTATTCACATGTAACGTTTCTAATGAAAATACTAATTATGCACTTGCATCCAAGGGCTTCCGTGTTGTGTATTTGAACCCAAATATTCACTGGCATTAATGTATTATTTTCAATTGATAAAAATGCAATAGAAGAATAAGGTGGTTATCACTTTTGACACAATCAACTAAAAATTAAAGTGTGTAGTTCAAATACACATATTTGTGCATGGAGAGGCCCGGATTGGGCTTTGTAGACTTATGGGTTAAGGGTCTTAAGTGTCCAAGAGACCCATTACGGGTTTCAAGATGTCATACAAAGGTGTTTAAAGTTACTTACTTCTATTTTAAGCTAAAAAGTCAAAAGAAACCCACCTAAAATTAACATCCTTATCAATGGCATTTAAGCAATTGGAACACCATAACATTCTTCTAGAGAGAGAGAGAGAGAGAGAGAGAGATTCTTAGAAATGTTGCTTTGTATAAATTGGAACTATATTTGAACACATAGCACATATATCTTATCACTTTGTTACATATGATTGTATCTTGACTTTTTTTTGTAGTACACTAGCTTGGACCCATGTCGTCCTGACCTAATCACCCATGCATATGAATTGATATCCAAGATAAACTCAATCACATACACCCATACACCCATGCAACCATATGCCCATGCCTCCCATGCCCTTGCATAACCGCCATATGGATGTATGCCCATGCTCATGCCCAACTCATAAGCCCCCATGGCCCACCACCATGCCCCCCATGAAGTGCTTTAATTTTTTTTTGAAATTTCTCTTATTTTTAATTAAGTTGTCATGCTCTGTCCTATCACCCATGACATATCACCACTTTATGCTTGCAATCTTCCCCTAATTTCCCCCAACATATCCACCTTTTGCACTTGTAGCACCCCCCCACCTTTCCACATTTGTTTCCTTTTTCTTTTTTTGTCACATGTTTGTTTTGGGGAGAAATCTTTGGCATGTGGTCCTTTTCCTTTGATATTTATTGTTCTTTTTATTCATGTTTTTCCTTTTTATAAATGGTGGGGTGACGGCCTCACCACCTCCACCACCACCACCATCACATCTTCCATTGTATATAGATATTTTGCCCAATAAGATTTCTATAGCGTAGACAAGGTGTATTTTGAATTGAAGCTACTTGTTGGGGGCTCATATAAACTATTGCATATGCCTTAAAACATGCACAACATGTTTTAGGGTTCATCCACTACATGTTTGGATCTTTCCCAAAAAAATTTTGGGTTTAAAACAAGATTTCGATGGTATTTTTTGGGTTTATTTTTTGAAAAATCTATTAAAATATTTTGCAACAAAAGGGTATTTGTCAAAATTCCCAAAATTATTTTTTAGTACAATATACACAATATTATTTAAATATGTGATCTACCAATATGAAGTTTGGTTCATCTATCATTCCCAACCATTCATGAATACCACATTCAAATTATACTTATTTTAGACTTCTATAATTTCTTTAGAGATATAATGTATAATATGTTATAGTCAGCTACATCCAATGATAAGAGTGTGATTGACCATTTCATGAATGAAAAAATGAAATTTTGTGGAACAAATGTTCTAGTTAATTTTTAGTTTTTTTTTTCGTACAATTTCTGGAGATGTAACTCAATTGGCATCTACTTCAACAACATGAAAGTTTTTCATGTATGTAAACAAGTCTATTATTCAAACCTGACTTTGTATGCAAAAATATTTGGTTTTCACCCCCATTGTTTTTTTGCAATAGGGCATTGATTTCATATTTTTACTTTCATAAGCATGGGAATGGCATCAACATGTGCACTATATTAATTCTAAGACATTAGGAAATGACCAGGGTCCCTTCTATCCATATTACTTGAAATCAATGGTGTTGTTGCAGTGTAATAGACCACAAATTAGGAGCCTTCCAATGAAATTGGGTGTTCAAAAAATTTGGCCCATAGTAAATACAAGTTTGTGGGGAATTTTGTTGTGTGATTGTGGTATTTGTCTGGCTGATGTTGTCAATAGACACTTTCATTTAATACTTGTTGTGGTTAGTGTGATTGATGATATTTTGGGACTCTTTTGTTATCAATTTAGGCATCTCTTGTGATATTGTAGTGAAACGTAAACCCAAAGTACGTAGACATCTCGCTGTTCTATTGGATGGGTCCTTGTTTGGTCGGTGTTTGTTTTGTACGCCTTTGCATAGAGTCTTATGTCTTTCTTACCTCTTATGGTTTGGGGGTCCACCTCATGTTAGAGATGTATTATAAACTATGATTTGGAGACTTGGTTTGGAGTTCACAAACAAGACAAGCTTCGAAAGGCCGATTCCCCTAATGTTGCATTCATGTGATTGAAACAAGTGGTGTTATTTGTGGAGGCGGAACAAGCTCATCTTGGAAAACAATCATAACATAAAAATAACATCAATAACCATACCATTTTCTTCATATAACAAGTCTTATGTAATGTGATAAAATTGAAATACATGTCCAACTTAACTTTGCTTGGAGAAATATATATGTATATATATATATATATATCAAGAATTTGCATCTAATTTGTTGGACGTGTTGTAGAGCTTCAAAAACTACAAGAAAATTAGTTAGTAAATCATGGAGGGGGGTAAGCTTTGTATACTATCCAACACAAATTTCACATGTATGATGTTATTCTAAAATGAATCAAGTGAGCATTTTACTATAGTTATTCAGATGTGGTGAGATTCCATAACCACATTGTTGTGATGTTTATATCTTTCTCAAATTTCTTACTTAAGTGAAGTAAATGCGATATCCATGTTGTAGCACTTCTCAAGATCTTTTCAACGAGCCATCATCCACATAGTACATATTGATATTAGACATAGTTACCACTAACCACCCAACAATAAGTGTTCAATTAAGGTTGGTGTTTGAACTAGGCATGTCCACCAAGTTAGCAAAGGCTATATCTATCTATCTATCTATCTACTTGCTTCAATAAGCTTTAAAAAGAGTTGAAACGTGTTTGAAGGTGGATTTATTTTGCGAACTCAACTTTGTGAAGTTTGTATCTTTTCATAACATTATTCAACGATCACTACATGTTGGGTGGGGCCGGAAACAAGTTAGATAGTATTCCAAACTATACCCTACTTATTCTCTCTTACCAACAAATTCAACTTGATAAACTCGGGTGAAGCACTCTCACTCATATTATTAGATTGAAACGGCTAAATAACAACTGAAGAATGTTATGTTTCATTAAGCCGATATATAGGATACGCTTATACATAGCAACAAGCATACACCACAGTTGAGTCTTAAAAAGTGAATTTCTTTGTAACACTAAATGATAAGATCATCGGCACCGATTGAAATTTAAGGTGTAGTATAAGCCGCAATACCTTTACTTGACCCTAACGACTCTCCCCTTGGACTAGGAAGGCCGAACTATGGTATGTGGGTCCAATTTGGTAACTTTTCTTTATGGGACACCTATATTCAAGTGGTGTGTGGTTAGGTGTGGATCTAAGAACAAACACCATAATGACGCATGTTTAATAGAAATTGGATTGCAATTTTAGATTTTAATTGACAACTCTACATTCAATACCGAACACAATCGACAGATCCTATGTATTCAACTAAGGAATCAACAAACACGTACTTCAAATAACCATAGCTAAATTAGGTGAAATCCGATTTTTGTTGGTGCTTCATCCCACATTAGACTCGACCATAAAGTGAAGTCACCAGAACCGAGACCTGAAGGGGATTCTAACCCCAATCGATCCCCATGCTCCATAGTTAACTCCATCTACTAACACAAACGTCAAGAAACAAAATCGATCGGCACGAGACGGACGGAGAACAAGAAAAACGAACCACTTTACACCACACACCACCATACCACCATAACATCATTCAGATCCACAACAGCGTTCCGTGAGACCGACAATATTCCACAGAACATTCCCCCACATTCAGACCGAACGTGGAGAATACTCTCCAGCACACCGCCAAAACAACTGTTATCCATCTGCACAATGTCATGCACCACATACTCAACAACACATGCACCTTCAAATAACCATAACTAAATCCCAGGAGGTCCGATCCTCACTCGGACGGATTTTTCGTCGTGCATCTGGTAACGCCGCCACATACACAAAGCTTCGGGAGGTGGAGATATGATAAAGCTGATGAAGAGAAGGTGGGGAGAGAAGGAACAAGGAAAACGAGCCACTGGAGCAAGCGCATCCCTTAGCTGTCGTTCGGTTGCACACTGTTAGCGTGGTGGAATAATATTCGGGAAATGGACTCTCTCTTCTCTTACTACTGCCCCTCTCCCTCTCTCCCTCTGCGTTGTCTGCGTCTCTCTGTGTGTGATTCTGTGGGACAGTCCACTGGATTCACTGCTCATCTGCTGCTGGCTGCAGGCAGGCTAGCTACTTAGGGTTGGCAAAAGAAAAGTGTGCCTGAAATCGTAGCACATAATCTACACATGTAAGATGCTTTAATTCAATCATAGTGGATTTCGACTGTAGTAAAGGGGCGCAGCCTCCATTTTCAGGTCTCACTTCACACCGCGCGAGCGAGGGAGCGAGCTAGAGAGAGAGAAAGAGAGAAAGAAGTACCTCTCATTCATCCAAACGAAAAAGTTGGGTTATTTGGTTTCAGTTCGTTTGACCCCCGGATTAGCTTTAAAGGCCTTGTATTAGTCTAGCCTTAGGGGCGGTTTACACTATGGACCAAGAGCCATGACCATGAAATTCTAAAATCTGTGATTGGAGAGTAAAGTGCTCTTGGTCCCATTTGGCTTTACACTACCTTGAAAAAAGGAGAATGACCACTAATTTTGAGGTCCCCAAAAACTACTAAAATCTGCCATTTGGATAATGTGCCATGGTCCAACGGGTTTTCCGTTGAGGCGAGGCAAAATGCTCGACTCAACGGAAATCAAGGGAGCCGTAAGGCTGAAAATCAGCCATTGGCCGAATTTTTTTTAATATATATTTTTTCTCAATTTTTTTTACGTTACTGTATTTATATTAAAAAAAATCAGCCCAAAGTTGTCCCGGTCCAAATCCACTTTACACTACAAGAGTGACCAAGCCACTCAAAAATCCATTTTTGATTTTTCATGGTCACAGCTCTTGGCCAAGAGCTATGACCATGAAAATGATTTAATTTTCTTGGTCATGGCTCTTGGTCCATAGTGTAAACCGCCCCTTAGTTGTTATGGCGTGGGCTAGTCACAAGCTTATAGGGGGTTGAGTTTTGATATTGTGTGCAGTGTTCAAGATTGAAGTCTTCAATGCCCTTCAAACGTGATTTGGCCCTTCAAAATATACTTCTCTCAAAACAACCCTTCAAAACGCAACCCCAAATTGAAAATGCAGACATTACTTGAAGCCCTCGATATAATCTGTCCACCACAAGAACCAACAAGTGTAGGGCATTGTCACTACAAGAGTCAAGAAGTGGAGTTAGATGGTTGATTCTTCACATTGTACTAGAAACACGTACCATAGAATTCATGCATAAGTTTAATATGATTTTTGTATTTTGTTTCTATATTCTTGGATTGACGGCTTGGATTTGAACCAGCCCTTCAACTGAAAGGTTGAAAGTTGATGGCCCTTCAAAATGAAACTCATATGAGGGCTTCAATCTTGAACACTGATTGTGTGGATGAGAGGTATGCTTGTGCGTAATCAATTTCAAAGACTCTGATTTAGTCTAGTCCAAGTCAGTTTGAGATGAATCAACGACAAACATATAGGGGGTCAAGTGTTTATGTTGGATGGATGAGATGTGCGAGGGACGAAGGTATGGGACAATTTCTTCTCAGGGCTATTGACACCTTTTGGTTGGAGACTTTACATAATAAGTGTAGTCTTGAGGTTCTCTCTCTCTCTACATATATTGGGGGGAGGGGGTATAAGGGAGGTCCAAGGATATAATGAATTAAAGATTTCACTATGCTAGCAATTTCATATGAGGATGAATGCTAGTGAGAGAAATTTGCGGTAGAGTTTGTATGCTCATGGATCTCCAATCAAAGCACAAACTCAACGATTTGTAAAGTGGTTGTACAGAGGGGGCCCCTTCCAAAGTGTAATTGCGCTTATTATGACATTATTGTGTGCTTATTTGGATGTCAAACATATTGCCCAACACATTCAAACATGCAAATATTGTGTTGGGAACTTTGCCTATGGGAGGAACTCGTTGGAGAATACAGAAGTGGACCCAAAGTGATTGCAACAATAAAACTCCCCACCTCCTTCTCATGGCAAAATCAAATTCCATAATTGAAAGTGGGCATGTGTTATGAGATTGTGCAAATATGGCTAGAATGGCTTAATGACTTTAGATATACAAAAGATCAGATTCTATCCAATGTATGTGTGGTTAGAGTCTAGTTATAACCCCAAACTAGCTAGCCACATAGGTCAAATGATCACATAAGGCACACATAATTTACCAATTCAAGGTAGAGAATCCTGAAACAATCACCCCACCCGAAAGCAACATCCTAAAATCTTGCGCAAATAAATACACGAAACATCATGGGAATATCCACCATTTTCAAAACATCGGGCTCTTGTGATGATGATTTTTTAGTATGATTTTTTTAATCATCTACCAATGAAACCTTGAGCATTTATAAGTTCCGCACATAAAA
Organism: Polytrichum commune; assembly: GCA_950295325.1. Classification (NCBI taxonomy): domain Eukaryota; kingdom Viridiplantae; phylum Streptophyta; class Polytrichopsida; order Polytrichales; family Polytrichaceae; genus Polytrichum; species Polytrichum commune. The sequence goes on along the minus strand of OX485808.1, from coordinate 19,808,229 downwards.
TTCAAATAAAACACACTTTGGTCTGTTGAAATCCTCTTTCTATTGCTCTTGAGAATCGTTAACAAAAAAACCAAAACTTAAGAAAAAATAATAATAATAATAATAATTACACTCACTGCTTAAGTGGTACACCAAATAGTCCTCAAAGCCCACAGTATTTTCTCAAAGCCCATGCTATCGTAATGACAATTAATTTGGGCTATAATAATTTCCTAAAACCCAAACTAGATCTCCAGTAGAATATTAGCATGGATCACAACAACTTTTTTTTTAGAAAATTAATGTGGGTGAAGACCCAAGGTCTTGGACCCACATTAATTCCACCTTGACCAGAAATTCAGTGTGACCTAGGCTAATTATCTCCACACTAATAGAACCATACAGTGCAGTTTTAGCATCGTTTTAACCTTGCCCGCTGAAAGCAAAACCTCGGGTTCCCTCTCCAATAAAGAGGTGCATGCATAATAACCACAGCAGACAAGCACAAGTAGCAGCAAGACATCTCGAGCGTCTCTGATCAAGATGGATGACGGAGGGGTGGGGTGGCAGTTGAATTGAATTGAATCGAATCGAATTCAATGCAATTCAATACAATACAATACTACTTGTGCTTGTAAAATGTGTAAGTGTGGCTGCATGTGCTACGGTTCGGTTAGGTTAGGTTAGGCTGCGAATCAGGCCTGAGCATGATCTCTTGTTTTGCGATTCGTGAATTTTGAATGTGGTGAAGCAAGGAGGAAACAGTAGAGGCTTCCTCGTGTTGGACCTTGCACCCTCCCTGTGCAAATAAAAAGTACTGCAAGTAAGGTAAGTACACAGCAGCAGCAGGAGCAGGAGGAGCAGGGAGGGGAATGTCAATTACAGGATATTCTCGTAAACCACTTACCTAACTTACTGTACAAATAGAATCCATAAGCTGCAACTGGGAACTCCAACCATTATTTCTTCCACCCGGGAAGCACTAGCTTAGTAGTAGTAGTAGTAGCACCACCACACACGATGATGCATGCCCACACCCAAAGTTTCATCAAGTACCAGTAACTTTTGGACCTGGTTAAAATGGATCTCAAAACGCCTGCGTACTAAATGTAGACGGAGAAAAACCTCTGCAGTAGGTGGGCGCGAACAAGTACCTACTGTAATCTCCCACTTGAGTACGCACCCGTTTAAGTACACATCCCGGTTAAGTGCGCATTTTTTTTTGACAAACATCAATGTTCATGCTTTATTGTTTGAGCGTGTCATGCTGAGTCATTTGTCGCAAATGCATGAATTTTTTATGCTTGACATTCAATGTCAGTTTGTTAACGTTGCGTTGAAACATCTCAAATGATCGTCGTGGTTTGTCATGCATTTGTCGAGCTTCCGTTTGAACGTCATAACAAAGCAGCATCGAGGTCATCGATGTCAAGGACAAGTGTTGTGTAGAGCTTCAAAGCCTTTGAAGTCGGTAGCACTTTTAGATTCATAAATAGTCTTGGTAGGCTGGATTTCGTCATCAATAAGATTGGTTCTTCTTCAATATGCATCATTTCTAGAACTTCATCAACGTTCTCCAACATAATAACACAATATTTGAAAACCGCTCAGTTCTTCTGGTTCGATGGAAATTTACAAAGAACGCACCTACCAACTAAGTGCGCACCAACGACTCCGGTTCGAAGTGCGTACTTAAGCGGGAGGACACTGTACTCGTGAGGATCAACTCTTCAAGGAAATTGGTGGAGAAATGAGAGTCGATGCAACAATGGTAGTGTTCAATAAACAAAACATCATATAAAGTGACCAACATATCACATATTTATTACATATACAATGACCTATTCTCATGATAAGAAATTTTATAAACACCAATGGTTGTCAATGCATTAAATATGTAGTTTTGTGGCATTAAAATCGGCGTGACACGTTAATAATAGTGGCCTTCTCTAGTTGCCACCTTGTGAATACAAGACAATTAATGTGGGTTGATGATGAATGATGTTTTTAGTGTGTGGTTAAAATTGGCGTGCCATGATGAACAGTGTGGGTCACACTATCAAATATTTATAGTGTAGTTGTCAATGTGTGTGTGTAAAGATGAATTGTTTTTGACAAGTGAAATGTTTTATTTCCTTTGTCAAAGAAACAAACAACACCACCGGGACCCAAGAAAGAGGGCGGGCTCTCTTGGGTGCACATTGTCGAACTACATAACCCAGAGAAGGGTAAAACAATACCTAAGAATGTCTAAACGAACTTATGTATGAGGTGCATGAACACTTCAAGAAATTTTTGGAGTTGGAATGAGAGCAAACAAGTTTGTTGGTGCATATAAGTTGTCGATTACATCATCATCATAAGATGGGCTCTCTCCACCAATTTCACCATTTTTTCACACACAAGTCTGGAGTAATCAAGAAGTCCTTTGTGAAGAGCAAAGTGTTTGTTAAACATTCTTCTCATCCCACCTATTGTTATTGAAAGCGAGATTATTCCCCTCCGCCCCAATATTCCAAAGGGTGATACTTCTAAGGAGGCACCAAACTCTAGCATGGGTACTTTTTTCAAAGATCCCATGGTGCCAATCAAGAGGACACACAAAGGGCTTGTGATTACAAGGAGCTTTTTATGTGGTTAATAATTCCCACGCTTTTCTAGCAATTCTACAATCCCAAACACAAAAAGCAATGGAGTTCAACACGCCACATGTATGTTTCCAATGTAAAATGGTAACTATTCCTCTCAAACTGCTTCAACAACATAAGAATGCGGTGATTGCCAACTTTCTTAGAGGATATTTGACTTGGATTATGAAAGGGGCCATTGCATTGCGTGTACAATTTAGTGTGGCATTAACATTGATGTGCCATGTTTATTAGAGTGGCCTCCATGAGTTGTCATGTAGCAGCAAGTGTCCCATGCCACCATCTCTGTTTGCTACCCCGTGATTTCAAGGTCATTTATACAGGTTGATGAAGAAGAGTGCAAGCCGCACTAAATCAGATGTGTAGTCTAAAACAGCTGATTTGTCAGAGCCTTGCTTCTCTTACTACCTAGACTCATAAAGAGACATACAGACATGCATACAAGATCATTCAGATCTGCTAGTAATTGTTGATGAACATTTGAAGACAGAATATTGAATGCCCTAAATCACCTCCAAAATGGATATGAAGAGACAGAGATTCCATACATTCCTGTCGGCATGTACAATTTTTTAAATGGAAGAGCTGCTGCTTCACAAAGCAATTCCAATGTTGGTGAACCTGGATCCAAAAGCATTCTTATGCAAGTGCTTTCATGAGTTTTGTGGTTTAGTGCATGTTTGAGAGGTCTGCAAATGAAACAGGATAACAAGAAAGTGAAGACCCAAATGCTTAACAAAACGCATCCAAATATATACTACAGACCGGAAATTGCAATCTCTACAGAATTCCTTGGAGGCTCAACTTGGGTCCTCTTCTCTTCTATTTGTAAAAACACACTTGGTCTCAGCAACCTATGATGATAAGCAAGAAGCTTAGTTTCCCATGCGAATTGAAATAATTTTGCACTCTCTTTGCAACTTTAGTGCAAAATCTTGACAAGCTCTGAGCATTCTTGTTAGACATCACCTTTGACAGATACCCTACAAAACCCCACTGATGGAAACCAAGTATCCTTGATACTGTTGAATTTTTTCAAGTAAACAGAGCTATATAGAAATCAAGCCATTTGACTTAGTGGAATGTAGTTTAATGCTTTCCATATATAGCAACACCAGCAATCCACAACTCGTGTGAATGGGCTGAAATGTGTGGATCATACTTTCACCCAGCAGCAGATGGTACAATCCAAAATTTTGATGCATACTGAAATATTCACATTTTAGTTTGTATTTTTTAACACAACATTTAGAACATTAGAAACAAAAATCCTGATCAAAGATAGCACAGACCCTACCTCATTAATCACCAGGAGAATTTAACTTCCAGGTCAAAAGCATGGGAGAGATTTTGTAGGAGGCAATTACATTCAAATCAATGAAGTTCACGAACCACAACTATTAGGATGATAAATGGCACCAAGCTGTATGGTGTTCCAGGGACTAGTGTTATTTACCCCACCCCCATCAGTGTTTCTATCCTTAATTTGCCACGAGGATTGTTGTTGTGTTAATAGAAGTTTCTGTGAGGATCACAAGGATGATAGAGTTCTGGTTATGAGAGTTATTCATAAAATCCTTCAAAGAGGGACGAAATCGTGGGTTTGATCCTTCTTTGAGAAAGCTTTCTATTAAGAGTTTGTTAGCTCATCATGTTTCGGAGCCTATTTTGAAAGTTGGGTGCAAATTTTGAGACCTTCTCTTCCCACCTTTCAAACTTTGAGAGAATTTTAGGATCTAAAAAAGAATATAAGCATGGGACCCATTATCCTAAATCCCGGATCGGCCTATCCAAGGCTAGCTTGGCCCACCCATCCTAGTAGGACAAGCTAGAAAGATAGTTTTTAATAGCCCGACCACTCCTTGTGGATGATAAATTAAGCATTACAAAAACTTGGTTGACTTCGTGTTAATTCTCATAAACTCAAGGTTTGGGACTTAACCCATGGTTTTGTCCACTTTACTTAGTGAATAACTCTATTGTTTCAAGTAAAACTATATCCATCATGTGAAACATTACTTCACTTATTAGGATGAGTCATTTGTTGAGTTTGGATTTGTAGTTTGCTTGTCTTCATCCACTTTGACTTTCAAATTCCTTGTTATGGGATCATTGACTTATCAAACCCCTTTGATTATATAGGTATACTTATTAGGACCAATATATAGGTGAATGCATGGTATCAATACACAATTTCAATAATGGTATCAATGAACCTACCTGACCAGTATCAAAATTGTAATAACAGTTCGATAATGATACTTGGTGGGTATCTAAAGATGAGAATTTCTTTACATACCCGAGTCATTATTATTTCAATCAATACCATTCTAATACCATATTGATGGTAGGATAATCTTACCTAGGTATGAAGATTCTTGGATTGTATATAGACTGGAATGGTGTCAAAACAAAAATATCCTCAAATATCCATTACCTACAAGACTAAGAAAAATGTAAACTCGTCACAATATACAACTAAATAAGACCCTACCTTTTATCACATCACATTTTCTAGTGGAACATTAGTTACCCCCTGAGATCCTGGAGCAAAAATGAATTGCTTTAGGGAGAGTGAATGCCTCACAAAAGTGAGCAACTACAGAAAGATGATACAAACCTTAGGTTGGTGTGAATAAACAACTCTTCATCCTTGATCATAACCACAAACTCAAATGGAACTCAAGCAATAGGTTTACGGAAGGTGCAACCATGTCTCTATCAGCAGCAAACAAAACACAATCTTCTACCACACTCTTAATCTTGAACTTCTAGTATGATGATTCTTACTATGGTAGTCAATCAATGACCATCTGTGCACTACTGCAGAATGTGGGATTATTAAGTGCAGATCCATTAACTGGAGTGTGACATTAAGGTGTAGTTTCAACCTCATCAACCCTAAATATACCAAAACATGTTGAAATGGCCTTTGAAAAGTGACATAGGACAGAATGTTTCATGTTGCTCAATGTGACCCAAATATAGACATCTTATTTCTTAGGAATGCATGCAGCCACTAAAGACATAAGATAGGTGCATGTATTTCAAATATAGCAATAATTTGGACACCCATGTTTGAGTGCTATATGGTTAGATGTGGATCTAAGTATGGACACTAAAAACGCATGCTTAAAAAAGATTAGACTGTATGCTCAAAATATGCTAACTATTTTAGGCTTAATAGTCAACATAATTGGGATGATCTATATGAGCACTTAATGAGCACAAGATCTTCATCTTGATAGTGAGTAAGATATTCATATGAGCTCCAAAAATTATGAGGCAAATGGCTACGGACACAACATGGATTTGCTAATCAGCTTGCACTAATTGTATGTATCATATCTTACTAGAAGTGGGTGCAGAGATAAAAGCATCCAAATTAGGCATATCTACCTAATCACAAAGTCACTTCCTGGACCACTTAATAATTAAATTTGGATAGAAATTTTCATACACAGCTTTTCCCAGTTTCTCATCATACCCTGTGCACTGTAACTCTTATAGAGATTCCTAGAAATTGAACCTGGTGAAATCTTCAATCTTGACTGAGATGTTCCTTACAGGTAATAGATTCCTCTTTGGGAGTGCCACATGTGTCTAGGGGCACTTTACACTGGAGCTTGAGGGCCCATACCATTAATATCTAAAATCTCTCATTGGCGGAAATTTCCAAGACCGTCTCACCTCACTGTCCACTAGAGCTTGAAGATCTAAGGAACCGAGGAAGCTTAAATAGATGAGAAACCTACATGGAGTCCCTAGCACATGGTACGCAAAGAGATGGGTCTAACTCAAAACCAGGAGACTATGACATTTCAGATCCTCACAACCCTTGATTATATTATAAAATACTGTGTAGAATGGTCCACATAAATAGGATGGCAATGAATTAGCATTCGGTTAAGAGCCTGATTGTGCATATCTTTACACCACAAATGAAGGCCATTAACCACAGAAAATTCCATTTCAAACATCCATGGGTACAGCCTTCAGAAGAGTTTCAAGGGCCCTCACAATATCATGGTCACAGCCCTTCACCATAGCATGAATTGGCCCTTAATGTGTAGTTGAAGGTCGTTAAGTGAGGAGCACAACTAGGAAGGTATTCTATTCTGCTTCTTTTTTGTTGTGCTCCATTCTCCAATACATAAGATAGACGTGTCTAATTCCAACACAACAATAATCTGAAAACCTATATTTGAGTGATACGTGGTTAGGTGTGGATTTAAGAATGGACACCAATAAGACATGTGTCTAAAAAGATTGGACTACATGCTCAAAATATGCTAGCCATTCTAGGCTCGATAGTCAACATGATTAAGACCTATATGATCAGTTAGTGGGCATGAGAATCATTGCTCGATAATCAATTGGATTATCATATGTGCTCCAAAGATTATGAGACAAATGGGCTACGGCTACGATTTGGATATTCTGATCATCTCGCACTAATTGTGTGTTTCATATCCTGCAAGAAGTGGTGCAGAGAGTGAAGTATCCAAATAACACACATCTACCTTAAAAAGCTATGGAAATTCTGTTAGAAATCTGGTGTTGTAATCTTTAGAGGCCAAGAAGAACAAGCAAAGATTTTCTCTGAAGCTAAATTTTCAGTCTGAATCTACAGCCTATATACAATTTACTTGAGAGATGTTCTGAACTAGCTACCAAAAAATAACCAGGGCAGTCAAATACTTACATGCTTCTAGGGTTTGGCCGAGGTTTCAAACCCTTAAAAATAAAACCATGAGCACTTTGGAGTCTAGCAACTTGTCCACACCTTATCTTTGTTTAAAACTGCAGGAAATAAAAGTCAGAGATATGCTTAAGGACAGTCAGTTTGAGAAACATTGGTCATACATGTGCTGGGAAAATTCAATCTGAATATTGTTGCATTAGATAATGCTAAAAACTATGGATGAAAATAAGGTCAGGAATGGCACATGGAACCTCAACCCACATACTATAAGCATCTTCACTTCAAAATTCCACGACACTAACATCAATTCACTACTTCGATTTTGATGTTAGCAACTCTATCCTTAGGAGAGGAACAAAATTACTAACCTCCTGCTTCATGAAAATCACATAATCTCACCCAAGATAGCGTGAAATTCAACTTCCCCCTGTGCAGGGAAGTGTGTGGATTCACAACCTAAGCCAAGGATGCGACATGTACCAGATAATTCTGCATAAATTATGAACTGCTGCACACAAATGTGGAGAAATCATTTCTATTGCTATTAACACAAATACACACGCACACACACACATACAGATAGATGGATAGATAGATACAAGTTTCAAGTCGTTTGCAACATATTGAGGTACGTGACCTTATTGCATGCACTTCAACTCCACACAGAATATTGGCTGTTGGGTCAGATCGGGAAATGTCTCATCCAGTTACAATGAATTACATAAGTTGCCATTTCAAGTTTCAGAATCAGAGTTGAAGTGCAAAAGTTATAAGAGGTTCACGTATAGATTTTCTTTCTCTTTAGTGGTCACATCAGCCCATGGATTGTGTTAACAATTGAACCTAGAATCATGTCTATATTTTGAGCACATTGTCCAATCTCATCTTAGCCATGTGTTTTTGGTGTCCATAATTAACTTCATACCTTGCCCCCCACCACTCAAATATAGGTCTCCGATTAAGAAGAGCAACCACATAAGCCCCACTTACTTTAGAGAGTGTCCAGAAGAAATGAAATTCATGCTTCACGTACAAAAACACAACAGTATTCCTAAAGACAATTTTGAATGTTGGGGTGGATCGAGAATTGTCTCATCTGGTTAGACATTACAATGAATCACGCAGATTGTCAATTCAAGTTTCAGAATCAGAATTGAGATGCAAAAAATACAAGTGGGTATAGTTTAATTTTCTTTCGCTTTAATCATCTCATCAGCCCATGGATTGTGTTAACAATTGAACCTAGTATCGTGTCTGTATCTTTGAGCACATAGTCCAATCTCATCATAGCCATGTGTTTTTGGTGTGCACACTTGAACTACAAGCCTTGCCACCCACCACTTAAATATAGGTCACCGATTAAACAGAGTGACCATATGAGCCCCACATACCTTAGAGAGTGTCCAGAAGAAATGAAATTCATGCTTCACGTCCCAAAACCCACCAGAATTCCTACAGCATACACTTGAACGCCTCGATCAGTGAAAGCCCAGAAGGTTTAGGGTTTAGGGGTAACCACAAGTACCGGAATTGGCAGCTTCCGCATTTGATTTGATGCTTTGAAGAAGGTGAGATATTCAGATGGGTTTGCAGTAGAGAAATTGCAGTCTCTGCGATCCACCAAAAGCGTGCTCCATTTCACAGGAGGTTAGCTGCAGACTTGAAGAAGAAAATGAGACAAGGGAAAAGGCCCAAGAAGAGTTTAAGTTTCTTCCTACACACAAGGTTAGCGTAGGAGTGAGGCTACTTCATCAGTAAAGTGAAGAAATAATGTTATTTATTTATTTGCATGAAAGCATTCAATGATCCTAAAGCTGATTTGAAAACTTCCAAGAATTTAGTTCATCACAAGTTCAAAAGTTCATTGCAAATAAGGCAATGTCCGCGCAAGCAAATGTCATCTCCATTTTATGATAAAAATTGTAAGTATTTGCTTTCAAAATGCTCACACGAAGCTTGTCACCTTATATAGAAACTCCAGCTGTATGGATGTGATATTTGACTTTGTGTTAACAATTTTTCTTCATGATTGTTCCATAAATGAAGATTGCAAATGTCAATTTATAGCTGATCTCGGAAATGCAAGAAATCTTAGGGATGTAAAGGCTAAAGAAAGAAGAATGCAACACGGATTCTCATTCAATTTGTTGTTCCTAAGTAAATTGAAGATTCAATTTTCCAAGATTTCATCCTCATGGCTCCAAGATCTTGAATGTTTTCATGTTTTGTATTTCAAAATTATTTATTGTTGAATAAGGGTCACTGCTGACGTAACGGTGCTTTACTTGGTAGTCCAACTACTTATCTAGAGGTATTTGGTAGGTCCCCTCACTACAAGAAAACATGGGTCAAAATGGCACGTTGTCATTTTGGTCGACTTAGATTGTCACTTATATGAGTGCTTTTTTGTAGTGCATTTCAATAACACTACACTATACACCTTTTTTATTGTCACCGACTCAATGATGTCACTTATTCTATGTTGATGCCTATGTATAGGGTTTAGTACTTGTCAACCTGTTTTCATTTAGTATCACAACAAAAATTGAGATAAATTTGGACTACAAATAAGTTGAGAAGGGCTTAATCGTATTGGTGGAACGAGTGCAATTTTGGGTTTGTAGAAAATTTAGTCTAATCTTTCACAAATAGTGTATGAGATACAAATACAATAACAATGCAATAATATTCTCACATTCTTGGATGACAAGTAATATGCCTTTTATATGATTCATTGAAGTTACATGTCATATCCCTTAAAGAGGGACGAATCTATGGCTTTGATCCTCCTTTGAGAAAACTTTATATTAAGAGCCTATTGGCTCGTTGTGCATCAAAGAATATTTTGAGAGCTTGAAGTGAAACTTTTAGGACCTCCTCTTGACATTCCAAAAATTCTAAGAGAACTTTAGGATCTAAAATAAGGTATGCATATGGGACCCTTTGTCCTAAATCCCATATCAACCTACACAAGGCTAGCTTGACACCGCTCTTTGAGTGTGGTAATTTGAGCATTAAGAGAACTTGCATGAAATTATGCATAAGCTTTCTAACTCACATTTTAGCCAAGTCAACATGGGTTTGATGCCAAGACTTTACAAATAACTCTATTGAAGTGTGAATTCACAAGTTCGCAGCCCTATGTTCATTTGAGCCTCCACTCACTTGCTTTTGACACAATGTGCTACATGTCCCATACATGATAGGTACCTATATGTACCTCAAAAACAAGTTTTTTGCATGGAGAGGCCTAGACAAGACCTGTTAAGGTTGAAGCATCTATAACCAGTAAAATAAGAGAGCTTGCATTTATTTAGGAAGAGGAATAGTGGGGAAACTTTTTCCTTCTGAAGAGAAACATATTATAAAGAGAATGCAATTTTTTTCATGAATATGACAATTACTACAAATTTTGAAGCAATAGAGTTTATTGGAACACACATTTGATGTATAGATCTCATCCATGTCAACATTACACGTACCCTAGTGAGCAGTTAAATGGACTTGGTCAACTATGGATGCCTCAACCTCATATGCTTAGGGGTTAAGAAATCTCAATAACTATACTAACTACACTAAATATTGTATGTAGTGTCACTTACTATTTGGAATTACATTATGCTATATCTATTCACTATATATCTCATATTTTACCAACAAATGTCAAATTGATTGTCTAGACATTATAGAACATTAACAACTTTACTTCATAAAAAAATTAATCAACAGTAAAAAGATATAGCAGTGTGTAATTCCAGCTAGTAAGCGACACTGAATATCATATTTAGTGTAGTTTCTGAAAAGAAGAGTTCATATTTATATTGATTGCAATTAGTGTCTCATAAATGTCGATTTATCATTCAACCTCATCTAGGACCTCTATTTTAAGGTGGAAATGAGCTCCTGCAGAAAAATCAAATGAACCAAACTTTGATGGCATATCAAAAACTAGGTAATGTCCCTATTTGGACTCCTTGAATCCGCGAGCAGATCCTCTCACAAGTCACAAGATTTAAACCGGAAATGAGAACTTGATGTGAAATAAATTGAGGAGAAGGTCAAATCATATAACATAAACCATAAGACCCAATTACCATGTCAAAAAGTAATAGCTGCTACCACATGACTGATGGAACACAATTTGCATTTACAGGGTTTTAGCTCAACTTTATTTGAGGACTTCTATCAAACCAATGTTACTGTTACCTGCTTCACCACAGTGCTCTTGACCAAATGGCCACTAGATTTAAGTTCCGTGGCCCTATCGTGGCATTGCCAACTCCAGTCAATATCGGCTCTCGAATCGGATCGAACTGGAAATTCTCTCATCCAGTTAGTAATTCCAAATCACACAAATTGTTATTTCAAGTTTTAGGATCGTAATTTGGATGCAAAAGCTATAGTAGCTCAAAGTGAAGATTCTCATTCTCTTTTAAGTGATCACATAAGCCCTCCCAATTGTGTTAACCAATGAGCCTAGAATGGTGTCTAAATTTGACCACACAGTCCAATCTCGATGTAACACGTGTCTATTTTGTGTCTGTTTTAACTCAATCCTTGCCATGTACCACTCAAATATAGATGTCCAATTAAGAGTAGTAACCAAATAAGGCCCACATGCCTTATGTGTCACCAGCACTGGTTTTTAAGAACCAATCAAAACCTCCATGAGAAGCTCCAAAATCTCCAAAATTGCCATAGATAATCCCAAGACAACAAATTACAGCCTAGTTCCACCTCCATGATGCTTGACTTGTATAAAGAACTAATTCCTTCTATGGGCTGCACATTGTTTTGTTGGAAACTGAATAACTGAGATTGACGATGAAACAAATGTGCAATATTGCAACATTACTTCACTAAGTAAAGGACACCAAAATAATGTTAACCTGCATCAAATGCCCTCAACCAGTATGCTATTTCAAAGTTTAAAATTGAAATCGAATTTCATGTAGTATAAAGATATACCTTATGTGACCAGGCTCTCAACCGAATGCTATTTCATTTCCACCCTATTCATGTAGGCCATCCTACACAATAACTTATAATGTATCAAGGGCTCTGAGATTTCGTCCTGGTCTCCCAATTGTGTGTTAGACCCACCTCTTTGAGGTGGGCTTGACGTAAACTCTGGTAGACCATTGAACATTATCCATTGCATACATGTAAGACTCCATGTAGGTTTCTTATGCACTCAAACTTCCTTGGTCCTTTAGGCCCTCAAGCTCTAGTGTACAATGCATTTCACTGTTGCCACTAAATGCACCAAGCTATTGTGCCCCTACAGCAGCCACTCAGTGTCAAGTAAAAGGAATTCACAAGGATTTCAAAACTTCTGCATGCTATCATAACATCAAAATAACAAAGAGCATGATACCAACAACAAGAAATGCAAGTGCATCCAAAAGAGTAGGTTGCTCAACAAGTTCTGAATAACATCTTCAACTACGAAAGGACAGTAAGGAAACAAACCATCACACAACTTGGTGATCACAGTTGGTGCCCTGATTCTGCCGGAACCACTCGCTTCTCACACTGTACTACAAGAAATATACACAGAAAGGTTAGGAGCCTGGGGTGGCAACCCCCCCAATGAGATCAGCTATTTCGAAATTACTTGTAATGCTTCTAATGAATTGATGATTTGTTATAACATAAAAGAGGGGTAACATGCTTGGAAAGAAAAGGAGTTAGATACCATTTGTGACTAAATTAGAAAAGGTTTAGAATTTCAGATATTGTTTTCAGAACTGATTACAAACAATATTTTGAAAGCAGGGGTCAGCATCCAGACACCCTAGATATTTCTTTTCACTTCTAAGAAAGTTTTTAACATCACTTAGGATTTTTAGTCTTGAAGATGCTTATGATACGAAAGTTTCTAAACAATAATGCTTATCCTTAGAAAGTGTCGTAGCAGCTCCAAACCAAATTCTAAAGGCGCTGACCGCTGCCGGTGGTACACATAGTTGCCACTGAGGTTGGGAGTTGAGGAACCTTTGGCGTTGAGTAATGAGATACTATTGGTCTTTGTTCTACACTTCTACACTAGGAGCACCTCTCAGAAAAGAGCATTCAACAGGTTATCTCACACCAATAAACTCAAACAGGAACTCCTGTTCAACTTGCAACTTTTGAATAACCAAGGCCCCTATAAATCTGGCCAGTCAACTCCACAAACAGGCAAGATTTATGTATTTATAATCTTACTGGTGCCAACAGCAAGAAATCCAGGCTTGAGGTAGATTGAGATTGCAAGAAACTTACTGTCGAATGCAATCATCAGTCCGTGAGCTGTTTACCTTCAATACCTTCTTCAAAGCCGAGGCTGCATCCTGCACATCCAAAAAAGTTGATGGTAAGGAAAAACTCATGTTGTGATGTAGATGGAAGAATTGTAGAAGCAGAGAGGGAATATGACTTTGACAACAAAATCATTAAGTGTAATATTTTTAGCAGAAACATCCTCCTTTTTGCAAGCTTCCAAACTTGCATTCAAATGCCTTCGAAGCCTGCAAAGCCAAGGTCCAAATAGATTGAATACCAGGCTTTCACTGACGCTATTGATGCATTGCATTAGGTGAGTGGCCCTATTGAGGACGCTTCCAAAGTCCACATTCATGTTTTACCCTTAGACCGAAATTGGAAATTGTGTCATCCAGTAAACAACTGCAAATCACGCAGATTGTCATTTCAAGTTCCACAATCAGAGGTGGGATACAAAAGTCATAGGAGGTCAAAGTAAAAAATTCTCTTTCTCCTTAAGTGATCGCACAGGCCCTCCCAATTATGTTCAGTATTAACCTAGAACGGTGTCTATACAATGAGTCCAATCTCATTGTAACACATCTCTTTGGTGTCCGTTCTCAATTACAAGTCATGCCACATACCACTCAAATATAGGTGTCCAATCAAGAAGAGTGACCGCATAAAGACCACACTGACTACCAGTCACAGAGTCAACAGAACCTGCAAGAAGGTCTTCATAATTTGATGAATTGAGTTCACTAGGAATGAAGGTGCAACCATAACCTCTAGAATCGTTTTACCATTTAATCGGTGATCTCTTATAAGAATTGAAGCATGAATGAATGATACATAGATAAGCTCTCCAAATGACAACTCCATGCTATATAGATCCAGATGCTCAGGTCAGGTCCCATATCTCCCTACTTAAACCCTCAACCCTAGAAGCACTTCAAAAATGGCCTCGAAATGGCTATACAGAGAAATACACTTAGATCTTTATGTGCTTACACAGATCGTTTCACTTGTTGGGAAGGTGCAATTGCCTGAATCAGACACTCTCGCTGCATCTCTATTTTCAGAATGCAGACAAAAAAATACAACCCTAAATCGAATTAAACACAGGCAGGCGCCTGCAACTCAGAGATTCTGCGGATAGTCTACGGAAGCAGCTACATCTCCAAATGTAATTGGCCCGCGTCTAATGTCGAGTTAGTGTTGATACATACCATATTCAGCGTTCGATATCTTCCCAGTGCTAACACATCAACATTTAGCTAATGATTCACTCAACACTCATTCAACTCATAATTCAACCTCGAAGGTCTTGCAACAGTAACAGATAGAAACAAAAGATGAAAATTGCAATCCTATGTTTGGTAGGCAACTATTCAATATGTAGTTTGATATGATTAAACCAATGTGACATCAATGTTGGTGATCTGTGAATTTAGAGGTTCGTGATGCTCCGCCACATTGCTCGTACTTGAAAACCCTAGCAATTACTGCAGTTCGATCCGTCATTGCTGATGACTCCAATCTCAACCTGAGAAAGCGATTCAGATAAATGTTCCTACCTCGTAATTAGCGATGATGGTCGAAGCTCATCTTCATACTGCGCATTCCTGAACAACCAATACCTGTGACGGACAACCCGAGTCCATGGCACGCGAGAAGGAGACAGAGCTTCCCATACAGTCTTGGTAGCATTTGGATTTGGGAGCTCTACAGCCGTCGGATCTCTTCATCGACGGTGGTAAGAACTGAAATGTGAGCGGTTACAGGAGCGCAATGTTCGGAGTCATATATCCCATATCGTCTGTCTGGGCACAGAAGATCTGGTATATAGTGTAGAAGGGTACCTTCGTTGTTGTCTCTTCGGAGACATCTGATAAAATTGGAACGATACAGAGAAGATTAGCATGGCCCCTGCGCAAGGATGACACGCACAAATCGAGAAATGGTCCAAATTTTTTTTCCTTTTGTTATTCCTTCCCCCTCAACCCATTGCCATACATCTGCAGACACAATTGCAGTTAAAAGTTGCACAAAAACGCACACATATATGTTTAAATTTCCTTACCACGGCGATGCATTGGACTGATGGCACCATCCTGGCTCTGAAGCAGGTTTTCCTACAACAAGTTTCTCAATTACTATGAAACCCTATTGAGGTCTGCGGTGCAATTATTGAAGGCACGGTTTCTTAGGGCTATCGCTACTTTCATCAAAGTAAGAAACCAGATTAGAGATGCACATATAGTAGATAGAAGGCGATGGAAGGCAAAGTGCAACATTCTTAAGCTAAAACAAAGGCAAATGCAGGAGAAGCAGACAGCTTGTACATATTCTTGTAGCATAGGGGTTTGGGAGCTCCACAGCCGTCGGATCCCTTCATCGACGGTGGTATTAGAACTGAACTGTGAGCGGTTACAAGAGCGTAATGTTCGGAGGCACATATCCCATATCGTCTGTGTGGTCATAGAAGAGCTGGTATATATGGCAGAAGGGAACTCTAACCAGTGTCTCTTCGGAGACATCTGATAAAATTGGAACGATACAGAGAAGATTAGCATGGCCCCTGCGCAAGGATGACACGCACAAATCGAGAAATGGTCCAAATTTTTTTGTCTTTCGTTTTGGATGAGATCCATTATTTATGAGTCCTGGGCAATCGTCGTGCGTTGATGAAAGAACAATGCAAATCTAGCACTTTGATGCAAACAAAACATTGATCCAATGATGCAGGTTTATTGCCCATGACTCATATGCTTGTGATGAAAAGTTATGAAATTCCAAAGTGAATGTAATATCTGGACCTTGAAATAATCGCATAAATCCTCTCGTCAGTGTTTTTTTATTTTAAATTTGAGTTTCAAAAGTCTCTTTCTGGACTTTAGAGACTATGGAAAGGAGTTTAGAAGGTGTAATTATCTTTAAACAATCATTGGATAATGAAGATTTATGAGACATATGGACTTCATGAGTGAGATGAGCGTGTGGCAATGGTCCAAAACCAATTTGAGAGGGTCATTTCACACTAACCATAGGAGTTACTATGTCAATAACTCATAAGCTTTGTGTCGACTTGCAAATGAAGTGATAAAATTTTGTTGTAAATGGCATGCCATTTGAGTTGTTACTTGGACCATACATGGATAAGTGGCTTGTATGTTTGTTGGTTAGCCATAGGATTTATATGGCGAAGTCTTCTTTGGGAGGGGACAAGATGGGTGTTGATGTTGTAGAGTATGTGTCCCAAAGCCATATTTAGATTGTGGTTATAGTTTGTCTCGAGTCATCATGCATGGTTTTTTTTTTTTTTTTAAAAAAATTTAGGGAGGGGGTGGTGTATTTGTATTGTGGGCCATCATGCAATGATATCATTCTTTGGGTGCACCCATATATTTTATGTGTTGATTTGGAATTTGTACAACAAGCATGCGTGTATTTGTGGTTTGTGGGTATTGGTTTCTAATTTAGGCTATGATGCTAGTTTGTTGAAATTTGGATATGAAAAGGAAATTGTGTTCAAAGACGAAGTTAACTAGGTTCACTAATGCATGTGAGTGATTTCATTTGTGTTAAGTGTGTGTCGAGTGTGTCAAAATACATATGTATGATGTTTATGAGAGTGGTGGTTGGAGCCCATGTCATGCCCAAACACCTTGTGCTAAGATCATACAAAGCTCAGATATGACAATGTTTGGTAGTTGACAACATACACGCAATAAAGTTCATCATTTTACTCAAACACTCTATGTGTCATTAAGTACATTACATATCAAATTAAACCATGATGGCAACACATTTGGCACTTCCATGCAAAACGGACATAAAACACATTTCCACTATACAAAAATACGAGATATACTAGTATAAGTTTTCTCATCAACATGTGGCATGTGACATAGTGTAAAGTTGCACATGCAATGTTTCTAGATTGGCCATTGTGTTCCTTGAACAATAATATGCCCAAAGAGAAAGTTTCATGCAATTTGAGTGATGACTTGCCCAATTGTCATACCAAAGGTAATTGGTGTCTTCTACTACATATAGACATAGTCTTCAAATAAGAAACACAACATATATGAGGTATGTACCCTCCACCTCAAACCGCAATTTACCACATTCCGTTTGTATGTGGTGCAATATAAATATTATCCAAACAATATTGAAACTACCCACTTAGAAATATTATTTTGTTACTTACATACATGTACACATGTATCTGGATCGTAGTTAGTATCTTGGCTGATAGGCATCGGCAATATCAAATGTCTTTGAAACAACATGTAGTAAGGATAGATTAAAATTTTGATGTTGGTACACCAAACCGATGGTGTATTGCAATTCACACCAGTTTTAAATTTCCCATCTCTATCATGTTCCATTTTCAAGCTATATTTTTTAATCTTCCTTTTAACGGATTGCACCATGGGCTTTCACCTTATGATAATATCACAATATCATATTGTGATTCATCAACAATAACTTACATGAAGTTTGAACTAACTAGGGTACTCCCAAACATGATTTCTTAAAAAAATTATCGAAACTTTGAAACAATTAAGTACTTGATAAAAATAAAGTTGCAAACTTGTTGAACTTGTTAAAAAAAGGTCATTGATTTCATTTATTGTTTTCAATAAATTATTCCAAGCATATATTTATTGTGTTGTCAGGTGACAAGAACCAATCTTATAAATTCAAATTCCATCTAGCCAAATCTCATTATTGATATGGTTACAATTGATGTATTCACAAATTAAATATTGTAGAAACCTAAGCATAACTCACTACTTGGAACAAATTAGTTCATCTCGGAGAGAGGAAGCACGTGTATTAATACCAGCAGTTTTGGACCTAATAACAAAGGCAACCCTAAAGTAAAAGATCAATTTAACCTGAGATAAACAAACAACAAACTCCAGATGTGTGCATAAGGTTTCAACACCCCCTCTTGCACACAAAGTCCTTTGTCTTCAAGAGATAGTGATGGCAATGGATCTGAAACTAAAAGAGATTATGATGATAAGATTGTTATCTTTATTGTTGTTGACACTCCTGGTGATACTCAAGCGAGGTATTCCGTTATTGATAGAGGTGATTGAGTGTTGCATCTTCGAGAGATCTGAGCAAGCTCTGAGTGTTCTTGTGGGAAGAAGAGTTGTCGAGGAAGCGACGTTGTTGCCCCCTCTGAGTGACGAGTTAGCATATTCCCAAATTTGGCCTCACTTTCATCGGGGTGAATATTTCATTTTCATGGAGGTTTCGGCAAGTGAATCGTGCTTGGAAAGAAGGTGTAGGTACAACACTAGAATGGGCAATTTTGGACATGGTTGGGGTAGACACTCTAGGTTTCGTCCGGTATCTTGTAGAGCATCGTGAACAACACTCTCTATTGCGAGATTGTGTTGGGAAAGAATGAGGAATGGCTAGAGGTTGTCAATCTATTCCTATTCTTGCTCTGATACTGTGTAGAAACCTAAGCAAAACTCACTGCTTGGAACAAATCAGTTCATCTCAAAGATTGGAAACACAAGTATCAATACCAACAATCTTTGACCTAATAACGAAGGTAACCCTAAAGTAAAAACTCAGTTTAGCCTGAGATAAACAAACAACAAACTTCACGTGTGTGTATAAGGTTTCAACAAATACGACTCACATTATATTACTCATTATGCATATGACCACTACATATCTTACTTAGCATTGCATCCTTCCCCACAAATAATGACAATGCAAATGCAAATGCAAATGAAAAAAAAAAAAAAACATATAATTTGTGCACTCCATAATGCCAAATTTTTTATGTACATATTTAATTAGTTGCATATTCTTATGCGATTGACTCATCACATTCTTGTACTTTCAAGAAATATTTGTAAGGGGTTGGTTTTTTCTCACACAAACCGCTTTGCAAGTTGTAGGATTTGATTTCTATCATTGATTCATTATTTCAACTATTTCATTATATTGCACCTTCAAAGGGATCCTTGGCACCACCATATTTGTCATCACCATTCTCATTTAATATGGTTACATTAACTATCGCAACACTGTCTCCAGCTATCGCTAAAAAATAAAGTACGTAGAGTGATGTTACCATAGTAATAACTGATTGTTTTTCTTCTACATGTTATCTACATCTTGTGAAGTCATCTTGATTTGAAATTGAATTGTGAATCAAGCTACCAACATATATGTGGTGCATACCTTTATAAACATGTTTTAGAAATATCAATGTCCATCATTATCAATTTTTCATGTTGATTTGTTTACTTTTGTTAAAAATTTCAGCATTTGCAATGAAAGATGTGAAGAAAAAAAATTAATATTTGCAAGTCTATTAGAGTTTTGTGACATTGTGTCCAATTATGAAATACTAAATATATTATAAGCACAATATATACTTGCATAATTATATCCAAAGAGAGATTGATTTTTTAGAAATTAATAAAAAAAAATTCCTTTGGGATCATCAAGATTTATTCAGCCAATCGTGAAGTAGAAAAAATATAATTTTTTTAAATAAAATATTTTTTAAATTCTATGCTTGGATAAAACCAATATTATTTTGTAAGAAATAAATTATTTTTTAAACTTTAATTTTAAACTTTAATTTTTAAAAACTATTATCTCTTCTCACCTCCAAAAAAGTCCCATCCAAAATTCTATGCCATCTTTATAAGAACGTTGAACGTATAATTTTCATAATGTAAGTTATGCAAGAGTCATCACAACACATGTTGAAGCTCTTCAAGAGAATTTCAAAATGTAATATAGGTTTTGGAAAAAAAAAAAAAAAAAAAAAAAAAAAAAAAAAAAAAACGATCATGTTGGCTTTGTCATGAAGAAGATAGGTTTTCCCTTAAAGAATGACATAGCTAAATGCATCTACCTCAACATAATTATAAATATTTTCAATGAATTTCAAATAAAAGATGCAAATTAAAAATCCATTGTAGTTGATACTAAAACTATTGTTTATAATTTGATTATAATATTTGCCTTTTAAACTGGATTGTGAATATAATGTGCTTCAACATCACTCTATATAATGTAAGAATGGAGAAGTACATTAAATTTATTCCTCAACTTATATGCTTGAATATAAATTATAAATTGCATGGTGAAGATTTTTAGCACCTAGGCTTTAAGGTTGTGTATAAAGTTATGATAGGAATTTGTAAGGTTGTACAAGCAACACCTCACATTCCTCCCTTTCTTTCCAACTTTTAAACCCTAGAGAATGTACTAGTTTTTGTAGGTGATTTCAAACATACCAAACTCTTTCTTCAAGACCAAATGACCAAACAATTAAAAGTGACAAGCATTAATCTTATTCTTCATACAAATGTTTTGAATGCATGTTGGCCTATAAATATTAAAAAATAACAATGAGAAGAGATTCTTTGAATTATTGATCATTTTAATGACAAATTATTGGAAAACATCATATTGCTTACTCCAAATTACATAAAAAAAATGCTTTGATTTAAATAACATAATAAGATGTAAACAAAATCAAACACATTTTCAAATACATGCAGAAATCATATTTTTTAAAAATAAAAAATAAAAAATAAAAAATGTTTGTCAACTTTGTCCAACCAACACATTTCGAATTTCTCTCTCTTCTAATTATAAAATAAAAATAAATAAAAAATAAAGTGTCCAAAATGGAAACTTTTAAACATAAAATCTTAAATATTTAAAACCTACAAATAACATAGTCAACTACTTACCACCTAAAATTAGAAACCATTTTTATTAAAAAAATCGGATACATCATACCTAACATTTATTAGGAAAGGGAGTGTCTTTCAACGCACATCCCACCTGAAAGCTATCAAAGTTATGGACCCTATTAAAAGTGTATCTTTTATTGATTTAGTTCCACCTCGTATTTTCACGTGGGGATACGTGTGCAAGATCATGATCATTATTAGTATTTGTTTGGTGAGAATTTTTAGTTGTTGTTAATCGTTGCCTATGTTGAGTTTATTTTATATTTCACTAGCCATATATTGTTTATTCTCACATGATCATATTTTTTTCTTCCATTCACCGTGAGGTACTTCTACCAAACATCCATCTATTTCCACATAAATTTTTTCTTTTCATACCTTTCACTCTCTTCCTTTACCCATAACTTCCAATTTTAGCGTCCAAATCCTTCCCCATCTTCCTGGATTTCCATGTTTTCCTCACTTTTCTCCTCCCACACCTATTCCTTCCATTTTGCACAATCTACCCTCCATCCTAGCATGCAATGCTTCTAAGCACACTGCTAAATCTTTTTTTTTTTTTTTTTTTTTAATATTCTTCCAAAGCATGCCCTTTGCATTCACAATATTATTGTCTCTCTACATATTTCTATGATGGTGTCCTATCAATCCAACCTACATTTTCTTTGGGTTTTGAATCCTAGGTGGATGCCACCGCTATGCCTGCATTTGTGCCACTTGAGTATATTGTTGAGATCCGCTTATCCTATTACCAAGGAATCTAGCTTTTGAAGAAATTTGGTGGTTTAAATATGATATGTAATGGCATGCATAAAGGTGGACAACAATGAAAGTTGTTGCACAAACTCGGACGTCCTCGATAATGTTTGAAGAACCTTGGCTGAGAAGGAGGAGGAGGGAAACATTCCTACTAGATAAATACAAGTCACCTAGAAGGGGGGATAAGTCAATGGGGTAGGTAAGGGGAAAGACACATACATCTAATAGCAGTATGCAAATAATAAAGAACCCCAGTGGTGAAGAAAACGAAGAAGAGGGGTTTGCACCAATGGAGGCTAGGAAGAGATTTGTGAGAGTGAAAATAGACCATTCGGAGGATTCCATTGGAGAATTTTGGGTTGTATAAAAAAAATTGGCTTATGATCTAGCATGTTGAATGTTGTTGTTGTGAGAGGAATAGTATTTAGATGGTATTTGGACAATATGTAGGTGCAAACCTCTAGAACTACCTGATTTGGTAGAAGATGGGATTTATACCAGAAAATAATAAAATAATGTTCCAGCCATGTGTTACCATCTTACTACACCAATGTGTTGGTCATACCTACCTAGGTTGATACCTAGGTACATACCCTCAGGATGACCGGGGTTAACTGTCTCTAAGCTTGTTGTAAGCCCTAAACTCCCACCCTTATGCATTGTAGTCCGGGTGAGAGCCTAAGGCTCACATGTGATTGATTAACCACACTTAGCACTTGTGACTCACCCTCCAATGCTCCATCATGTGAATATCAAAACACACAACTTTTATTCCATGGCACAAGGTTCAAGTATTTAGAAATACTCTTCGTTCTTGTGATCATCACTAAGTAGAATCACCCAATAACATGCGTGCCCACCCTCAAGCCTTCAGGCCGCAGCTATAAGCTAATTCACTAAACTAAAACATTTCTTAAAACATTAAGGCAGTGTCAGTTACACCTCATGGTTTGCCGTGCTCACTACTCTACCTACCTAACCCCTACCTACTTAACCACACAGGGTATATCCTAATTAACATCCTAATCAACCCACCACTACTCTCTTGGCCAACTGCCGGCCCTTCCAGCTTACTTTAGTCCTTCTCGCCCCTGGTCCCAGTGACCTCCTTCCCAGTCGCAATCCAGCAGCCGCACTTCACCTCACTGTGCCAACGGCTAATTACCAGCGGAATACTTCTCACTTCGCTCCCTGGAAGCACTTCTCGCCTCCTCCCACTTGACCCTTAGTATGATCAGTTGTGCCATCCCAGTGCAGGCTCTCACAAGGCTCAAGGTGTACCTGGTTGCATCGAATCTCTAAACTTGGAACCCTGTCAGTATCGACCTCAACTCGATTGAGTTGTACCTCTGACCACTCCAACCTGGCATTTAGCTCTCCCAATTCCATATTGTAAATTTTTTGCCTTGTCTATTACCCCCCCCCCCCCCCCCCTCTGTTTGAGAGTCAACTCACCTTGAGTCTTCACACCACATAAATTCCAATGTTTTTGTAATTTTTATGATTAAGTTGACATGTGGGCACAAAATTGGGCTCACACTTGCTTAACTAACTAATACCCTCGGGATACCCGGACTCTAGCTCTGTAGTTGTTAGAGCTTAAGTTTGTAGGTACTCGGCTTATATCGAGGGTTTACTTCTTAATCCTATACCCTGGAACCAGGGTATTAACCCTAAGGCTCAAGTGGCCTTTCTGCCCTAAGCCTCAAATGGTTTTTTCCTTAATACATCAGATTGTATGAATTAGTCTAAATCTAATTCTCTAACAGTTTCCTTGGCATCTTGATCGGGTAGATCAAGATCTCATGATTATGTGGGAGTTTGTCCAAGATTTGCATGCAAAGTTCCCTAGAATGTGAGTGCCTGAAACCCTCATGGCAGCCATCACCAACAACATGCATCAACGAAGAAGTGCAACACGAAATGCGATAAACCAATTTGGGAAGATAACATATACGAAATACGGTTGTAGTGAGAAGAGCTAGAGGATATTGGGCAAAGGGTTGGAAGGTACGGAATTTGCTAGGCCATCTTGAATCGCTAAAATGGCTACAAAAGAGCAAAACAAAAATGGCATGCAACATAAGTATGGAAGGCTTAGGGGGAAAAATATATCATAATGACATTTATAAGTTTTTTGATGTTATTGGCATCCATATGACAAAGTAGTCGAAATGTGGAATGTGGGTACTCATTGTCAAAATAAAATAAAATTTTGAAACTTACACACAATACTAGAATTCATAGTCACAATGTACAAATGATGGAAGGAGTTAGTGCCTTATATGGCCCGAAAGAGTCCACCAAAGGGGGCATACACAATAGGAGAGGTGTCTCCCTCATGGAGGATAAAGACAAAAGTGGCAAAGATCATCAAGGGGAAATTTAGAAGAGAATGAAGAGGGGGAGGATGAGACAGCAGAAAAAGGGAAGAATTTGAAATGGGAGATGTTGAGGAAGGGTAATATGGTCAATGTTGCCGTCATTGCGTTGTTTAAGTTCATGTTATGATATTATGGTTGTTCATGAGGCTCTTTGCATCCATTAGCAAGTCATATTATGGTGAGGAAATGGGTTGATGGGTGCAATGTCTTATTTTCAACTAATTGGATTTGTAGTTGTGAATGCACTGGCAATGCAAGAGATGATTGTCATAAGCGAGAGAATAGGGATGAATTATTCATCAAGAAGCATACCTTCAATAGATGGTAGTGTTGTACATGGATCTAATGTAGTTGGAAGTGAACATCAACCAAAGTACGTATGAAAGTAACATAGGAAGGGTCATTCTCTTGCAGACCTCAACAAATGTATAATTGGTATGAAGCATTTCAATATTGTGAACAATTCAAAGGTATTTGCAATAGGGAGCAATTTATACAAAATGTAAATGTGTATGTCCATATAGTATGTTGATGTAAATATGTGTGTGTGTGAGAGAGAGAGAGACACTTTTATCATATGCGGGGGACAATATTGTCAAAGTGCATGAAATTAACATTGATTAGAAGGTAAAGTAAAGAAAATATAGTAATTATTTTCTACAATAAACCCTAAAACATATAATGTGAAAGGGTATGGTACAAACATTGCCCCCTTGAGCCAATTGCTTATTAGCATGACATGAAAGAAATGACACGTAATTGGCTGTGATTGGCAAATGGCAATAGAATTTACTCCATAGGAGTACCCACTAACGTGGCTACTATCCAACAAAAATTACCACGTCATGCAATTACAAATGTGTGTCGATGACATGGACAACATACCACGTGAGGATGCCACATCACTTGTGACCCAATAGTGAGGGCGTGGAAAGTTGTGTGAAAAGACAAACATTTTACATCTAGTTAACTACACAATGTGACTTACATGGAGGTACGTAGGGCTGCCTTACATTATGTTATAAAGGTTATGACATAAAGATCTCCCGGCATTTTTTTTAAAAGAAAGTGGGCCCACAAATTACCACCATGAAAACATAAATGGAGTTAATGTTGATTGGAATCAACATATATATATCATACAACATGGTGTTGATATACCAGGGCTGAGGGCTAGAGGTTTTTAGTGTACTAAGGGTTGGTTTACACCATGGACCATGAAGTCGGACCATGGAAGATGACCTTTTTTCATGGTCCAACTTGATGGTCTAACTTCCATGGTATGATTTCTTAAAGAATCAATTTACAAAGCCTTTGGGCCCCTCACTAGGTGTAAACCAAATGTGGACCAAAAGGAATGACCATGCACTAAAAAGTAGATGGGTTCATTTTCTTAATATATGTTCAAAAAGGGTAGTTTTGAAAAAATAAATCAAGTTTGACCATTCTCTTGTCTTCTCTTGTCTCCATCTTCTCTTTCCAAAAAATTTTCATTAAATTTTTATTATAACAACATTTCCCTACCATGGGCTCCTGCCTTTTTCTACTAGAGCACCTCTTTTGCCTCTCCCGCCACAAAACTTGTTGGACCATGTCATTGGATAATATAGGCCTTAAAATATGTATTTTGAGGACCTTGAACTTCATGATCACTCTAACATTTTTTCCTTGGTGTAAACCGAAGTGGTCCTAGGATGAGTTCAACAACTAATCACAAATTTTACAGGGCCTTTGGACGACTTCATGTTCCATAGTGTAAACTAACCCTTAGCAATGCCATGTATGTTGATAAGCACCCACTCCCTAGTAGCAAACCATTGAAACCTTACATATGGGGCACTTTAAAAAGATAAGGGCAAATCCAAAAATAAACACTAAACTAAGATTTGAATATATTTGGATTTATGCGTGAATTCTGGACAATTCCAATCACCAATATGTCATACACTAGATTACAAAACTACACAAATATGGTGGTTGGCAAACATGAAATACAACACATTCAAAGTTGCAATTGTTGTCAGTTGATGTTTTTTTCCCCCACAAATACACATCCTAATTATTTTGGAGCAAATAATTTGTTCAAATATACTTAAATGTCAATTACAAACACACACCTAGCAAATCATCATATTGATTGCGAACACCACACCCTTACCCACACAAAAAACCGCAAATCCTCCACCTGCTATCAAAAAAATAACCTCAATACAACTTTAAAAACTCCTCACATGACCACTATGAAAGACTTAAGATATCCCTTCGATGTTGTGAGCCTTGTTGGCTACATGTACAAAGCCTCCACCATGTTTGTTAGTCCCTCCTTCAAGTAAACTCAATTCGTAGCCTTATTAAGATGGACCATCCAAGGCGACCTCTTTAGCCCCTACACCTCTTCCTAGTTTTTTCTTGAACTAGCGACTCCGTTGGTTACAAAGGGATGATTATGGATACTACTTCGATGTATCCGACTCCCAAACTCCAATGTTTGTGGTATTTAGTGCCACGTACACTATTTGTGAAGGGCCTGAACTAGATGCCTAGAGGTCTCAAAGTGTCACACTCATTGATTGCCAATATGATTCCATTCGTCAACATAAGAAATTTCTTTTAACTCTTTTAAGACAATTAAAATGGCACATTGGGATACATTAATTGATAGTCTTGTGGTTTAGTATGCAACGGGAAGATATTTTTGAGTGTACCAATGGCAAGCATCACGTGTTGACATTTTAGTATGCAAGAGGAAGATATTCTTGAGAATACTAATGGCAAGTGTCATGTGTGTACATTTTAGTCAACTTGTAGACCATTGTGTAACATAAGCATGCACCTTAGAACACTATTGAACATAACTTAACTTACTCGTGCCAAGATATTCGTAAGCACACTTGTGTTCCATCTATCATGAGGTGAAACTTATGGTGACCTAGCATCAATGTAACCTAGCATATGCCTCAAAATAGAGTAAGTGACACTACTACATACGCGACACTAAATACCATAGACAATGTAGTTCCACCGGATGTGCGGACAAATTATCTAACATTTCCCAATACCTCCCCCATACGTAACCCCACATTAGGCAAAGTCAAGTACTTCAATGACTTCGGCAGGCATGGAGCTTAGCATCCCTAAATGTGCCCTCATTGGTGCGCCTTACAAAATCAGGCTAAAAACAGGCATGTTTCAAATCATTGTGCCCTCGTCTAAGAAGGACACACATTCCCCACACTCTCAATAAGCAAAGCCTATACATATTTAGGGATTCAACTAGTACCCTCCCTTAAGTGGTCCATCCAACAAGTTGCCACACTCCACCAAATCAAGACCAATACCAATCTCCTTATCCAATTCCCAACCACCAGGGATTGTGTAAACAAACATGACGCGGCTCCTAGACGTCATGGTGCATCATGTCAAGACATGACACCCAATGATGTGGTAATCTTATTCTATTGTATCAATGATTCTAGTATTTTCTTTTCACCTTTATGGATGACTATTATAGTCAATTGCTATTAGTAGTCAAAATCTACCAAAAAAAGAAAAATCATAATTTCATAAAAATTGGACCATATATTTTGCAATCAAAAAGATTAAATGGTCCAAATTTTTTGGTTTTTTTGGGAAATTTTTATTTCCTTTGCAATCGACTTATCAATCGATTGGGCCATTGACACCAGGGGTGGACTCTTCGTACAAACTAATACGAGTGTAAGAAGGGGTATTATTTGAGCATTAACATACATAATATACATAATGGAGAGTATTTATCTTCTCTAGCGTGTACATTCAAAAAGGCTATTAAGAAATATGATGTAAAGATAGATGTACAAAAGGGGGCCCTCGAGTTTAGGGAAAAAACTTGATAACAAATGTGTCAGTTTTATCCAATTCACATATTCATCCACTATGATCATATGATTATAGTCCTTAATGACTATTTTGTCCATTCTTGTTAGGGTTTACATATTGGGTTCTAGGTGTTTACAAACTAGAGGCTCTTGGAGTGTCATGGGCTCCATTGACATTTTTGCCCTCCAAATTGTGGCTAACATAATATGCTTTTGTCTTTGTTTTTTTTTGTTTTTTTTTTGATGCTATCGTTGAGTTACCAGTTATGGTTGAAAAAATGTTTAATGATTTTATCTTTGGAAATTGAAATTGGATTTCATATGTAATAATCATATCATGTCTTATATTATGGATCATACTATTATGGATAAGACTATGATGTATAAGGGGAGGATGGAGGAGAGAGGGCATCTTTTGTCTCTCCTATGGTTAGAGCTCATAGCAATCATAATATTTGTGTTTAAGTGTAAAGCTTTTGTAATGTACAAAGTTGAAAGTTCTCAAGCCATCTTTATCCATAAGTATCTAAGAGTTACTTTTAAAAGTCTCAAGTCTTATTAAATTTAGACTAAAGTTTCCTTATATGTACACATAGATCAGTTCACCGTATGATATTTTCTTATCTTTTGGCACAATCCTCTAGTTGGAACTATCTAGTTCCAACTTGATGTAGTCATCCATTCTTCTAGTTGGAACTATCTAATTTCAACTAAATTTAGCCATTAAGAGTTGCTTGGCTCAAATGAATAACATCCATTCATTGGAAGTTGTCTAACTCCAACACAAAGATCTTCTAGAGGGAGGTGTCTAACTCCACCACAAAGATCTTCCAAAGGGAGGTGTCTAACTCCTAGTTGGAGTTGTCTAACTCCAACGCAAATTAAGATCTTTGATTGGGAGTTGTCTAAGTCTTGTGCACAAATCCTTCATGGGTTGTCTCCCTTGTGCACCATCTCTCTTGGGTTGTTTGACCCAATTTTTTCTTTGGAGTAATCTGACTCCAAACACCATTTGCTCACATCCTACATACAACAAAGCATGGCTTGTCTTTCTTTCTTGTATAATCCAACATTAAATCTTTTAATCCAAACATATCACACCAAGAGTCTAGGAGGTGGACACATAGTTCAAAGTTAGAACGATGTGCATGTGTAACCCTTGATTAGTACCCCCATATTCAAATTTTTAGGCCACAAAAAAATCCACGTGTTCAATCGACCTCAAATCAAGGAAATTAATCTACGTGTCAAGTAGAATCAAGAAGTTGTACAAATTTTGGGTTGAATATCACGGATGACATCATGAATACAACTCAAAGTATGGCAAGCACACTTGAGCTAAGGATTGTTCTCATGCCAAGAGAACACCATCATGTTGCAGCAATAATCCAAATAAATTCCATGCTAGAGAAAGCCATGGCATACATACATTAGCTCAAAGTACACGACGGTGTCAGCTAAGTTATACCATATGGAGTTCCACCGTAGAAGAATGGACCAAGGTGCAACGAGCAATAGAAGGTTTTTTTTTTAAACAACGCATTCAAGAGTTGACTTTATTACAATAACATGATTATGTCATTAATTATTATTTTTATTGCACGTAAGTTTGGAGAAACATAATGGTCATGATGAATCATTTTGTTGATAAGTTTATTCCTAATTGACTACGAGGAGGCACATTATCACATGTAAAAAATGACCTTGTCATATCCTGATCACCACGTACGGTAGTGAACATGTATCACCTTGTCATAGATTGTAGTAGGCACTCAATAACTACATCACACCCTAACTTGTATCAATACTACTTTGAACATCACGCACATTTTGACCACACAATTCCGTTGCCTTAGAATCATGTGATTTGGATCGAAGGATGGGTGACTTAGAACAATTGTTAGCAGTGCAATGAAAAAACAACTCGAAGGTGTGGCCTCAAACATTGAACTACACCACTTACGGAACGTAGTGTCACATGCATAATAGTGGTGGTTACCCTATTTAGATGTGTGTTACTCGGTTACACTAATGATGAACAACTTCACCATCAGTGTCACCTCATGATACTCGACGTTCAAGTGTGCTTACTAATTTCTTGCCATGATTATGTTCAATATGTAGTGTTATGAGGTGCATGCATGCCTATGTTACACAAAGGTCTACAAGTTGACTAAAGTGCAGACAAATGACATGTGTCATTAGTATGCTCAAGAATATCTTCCTCTTGCATACTAAAATGTCAACACATGACACTTGCCATCAGTACTCAAGAATCCTCCTCTTGCAAACTAAAACACAACATTATCATCTAAAGTTTCCCAATGTGCTAACCTAAATATGATAATGTAGATATTATTCATTTAGAACAATTACTTATGTTGATGAATAAAATCATATTGACAACTAATAGGCGTGACACTTTGAAACCTCTAGGCATATAACTTAGTTTAGGCCCTTTGCAAATAGTGGCACTAAATACCATTAACGTTGTAGTGGCACCCGCTGCCCGCTGGATGTATGTTTCATTCCACCTTGGAATTACTGCCAAGTCACTAGTCTGCCTCCAGCACCTTCTCACCACTTTTAATGCTACTTATGGCTCGTTTTCAAACGAGCTCATAAACGGTGTATGGTTGATACAATAATTATGAAGAAGCGGATGTGTTGCAAAAGTCAAATTTCTATAACAAGATCAAACGTACGTGTGTTATTGCTCAAATGACATGTGAATCGGTTCTTACAAGAATGAATGGGCCTGTGTGTGTGTGTGTATACATGTACATCAATCAATGATTAAGTGCTTGATCAAGTTATGTGACTCTTTTTTCGTGGTCATTCTTCTTCATCGGACAACTATATTTTGAGTTGCTAGATGATGGCAAGGTCTGGTTAAGAAACGGACATCGTAAAGAATTGTGTCGTGATGAGATTGAACTATGTGCTCAAATTAACTCTATAAAGCTTTGCTCGTAATCCAATTAATTACTTCAAGAGAAAGTGATCTCAATTTCGATTTTCTATAACTTCTGCATCTCAATCCCAATTCTGAAGCTTGAAATGACACTTTGTGGAATTCGCAGTTGTTAGCATGGTGAAGCAAGTCACGATTGAATTCAACGATCAAGACTTGAATCGTATGTAGAAGAACGAGAAGAGCCCACGCACAATTGTCATGACATGATCATCAAATCCAAGTTGAGCTTGTAATCGATTCCTTCACGAATTTTGGAGCTCGTATAAATATCTTCTTCACCACCAAAGTCACACATCACTCAAACATAAGTGTCCGCTTAAAATAATCAACCATATGAGGGCCATCTAAGTTAGTCCTTTAAAGGTGACGTTAACTCAATTAAGCCTTGTGAACACACTTGACGCAATTTATCATTGGGAGTTATTAAACCCACTCGCTCCACACAGGTAAAACGTAAGTATGTTTAAGGTCATTAATCGGCGTTTCTTGAGAAGCACAAAGCGCAGCGCTCATGAAGAGGGGCTTATGGCCGGCCAACATGGCCACTAAGTTGAAGCTTTAATGCACGAGGGACTTTGAACCTGGGCCAAGGAGATCCTCAATAAGCTTAGCCGGCAGCAGCAGCTGAGACTTGAACACGGAACTCCATGACCCATAAATCATGGTGTGGTGAGTGAAATTTTAGGACCTGGCATACATGTTTCACTTTAAGTCGACGAGTTGCACTTAATCCACAAGAAAAAACACTGTGTTTATTTCAACTCCGAAGTCTTATCTTATGTTTGTGGATTTGGGCAAACTCGTTCCTTGTTGGATGACTAAACCCTTGCTTCCAAGGAACCAGTGTACGGGTTGTTTCGCCCCAGCCTGCGTATGTGGCATCCCGAATGGTCCAAATTCTTATGCATCTACCCAAACAATCACCTCAGCACGGCTTGGACTTCGTGGCATCTTTGTAAGCTCATTCACAGCAAAGGTGACAACACGGTGAATTTTATCATAACATGTCAACGAGTGTTTTCTTTTTTTGACGATTTGATTCCGAAAATGGAGTTGGAGACCTTGAATTAGTCTGGTGGAGTCAACTTGGAATGACGGAGCCCTCGATCCTCTTGGGGATTCTTTTCGTTGGAGCCACTTCATCCACAATGGACGAGTTTACGTAGATGTCATGAATCTCAAGTCATGAATCTCAAGCTTGGGATTCATGGTGCTTGTAAAGTCATCCATCATGGATGAAATGGCTCTAGTAAAACCAAGTTCCCTACAAGGTTTATGGGGTGACTTGTTCAAACTTGACTCTACCATACTAGTTCGACGTCTTTGAAGCTACTTCCATAGTCAAATCACCTGAAAGTAGTCGTTTACAAGCTATAATATAATTTGTTGCATTTTTACCTTGGCAATGGGTGAGTTTATGTAGACATCATGAATCCCTAGCCTCTGAGCATGTGCAAACTTAATATTCTTGATATTCTATATTTGAGTACCTAACACAACAATAAAGGGCGCCATGAAAAAAATAGATTTAATTTAAACAACACTTTGCTATTACTTTTGGGCATTTGACCAAACCATTTATGGTTTTAGTATACAACATTCTTTTGGTATACTTGGCCGTGCTTGCTCCCCACTAGTAAAGATAAAAATACAACATCTTGTACAATATTATAAATTTTTGGTAAACAAACACAACCCAAAACAACACAAACACAAAGGTTGTTGCTTATTGGAAACAAAAAACATTAAAGCAAATTCATAATATTATGAGTGTGGCTTAACAATACACTCTACAGCCATGAGAGACTCCATATCATTATTCCACTACTATGAGCCGTTCCATTTTTTTAATATCATGATTAGGTAGTCAACATGTCCCAAATGATAAACCTTGTTCTTTGATCTTGCCCATACAATATTTGCATGGTCTTACTATCGGTCTTCCTTCCACTAGATGGTTATCAAAATCTATCAACATAAATTTATAATTGATCATCATGATAAATCCAAAAACCATTTACATTGTTTATGGGTTTCAGTGTCACTTGCCTTATAGTGTCCCTTACCCTATTATGAGGCCTATGCATAGTATACAATTGGTATCAGTATGCTCAATAATACCATGAGACCTATTCGTAGGTTGCACTCATGATCATTAAGTTGACCATTATGCAAACAAATGACACTTGGCATTCACATGCTTAATACTATCTTCCTCTTGTAAAATAGAACCCAATTTAACTATCATCCCAAGTGCTCCGACGCAATAAAGTAAACATATACATGAGAACTTATTCATTTCAAAAAAATATTTATGTTGACAAATGCGTGACGTTGAAAATAGAAAATGTGTCATTTCTAGGTCTTTCTATTTTTAATGTAACCTTCCACAAATAGGTCACATGACTCTAAATACCGTAAACAATGTGGTGCAAGAGAGTCACATGGTTTACAATATGTAGTGTCACTTGTGTAATAGTGTCACTTACCCTATTATGAGGACATGCGTAGGCGACACCGGCAATCGACAACTTCGCCATTAGTATAACCTCATACCAGTTCACATTAGTGTGTTTACTAATATCTTGGCATTAGTATATTGAATAATAATATGAAGCATGTGCTTAGGTTGGGCCCAAGTTACACAATGGTCAACAACTTGATCACAAGTGTAAACAATTGACACTTGGCATAAATGGATTCAACGATATCTTCCTCTTGCATATTAAAATATAAACATATGACACTTGACATTCGTTACGCCCGATAATATCTTCCTCTTGCATATTGAAATAGGAAACTATCATCTCAAGTACTACAATGTGGTACATTAAATAAATAAATAAATCGTCCACTTCATAAATTACATATATTGAAAAATGGTGTCATGTTGATAATTAGCGGACGTGACATTCCAGGCCTCAAGGCAACTGCATCGATCATCCCAATTAGTCCGTACCACTACTTGGAGTTACGCAGTGCTATAACTACTTAATGATGATTACATTGTTTACCAAACAAAGTCATTTATGTTCTATAATGTCCACACAACCTATTGAACTCTTGCTAGAAAGAACTGAACTCTTAAATAAGACGTCATTGCATTGCGTAACTGTGGATAGTAAATCACACTAATTGGGATGATCAATGTAGTTTAGACCCTTTGCAAGTTAGCATACATGACACTAAACACCATAAACGGCATACTATGTAGTGGTAAGACAAACGCGATCCTTTGGTGTCACTTATTTGAATTCGTACTAAAAGGAGGTCGGCCCATTAGGAACTCGTGAGCTCGAAAGCAAGATCCCTTGGCCATGGATTTTGATGGGCTGCCCAAAAATTTAGGGAATTTCAAAGTAAAAAGTGGTCCCCTTAATGTTAATGGGAAGGTCTAAGATTACTTAACTTAACTTATTAGCTACAAATGTCATAAAGAGGAATGGAGAGACTTAGGCAAATTATGAAGGCATTGGCCTACTAGGCAGCAAAGGCAATAAATTCTAAGGAGCACCATGTTGAAAGTGGACATTGAAGGCAACCCCCAAAAAAATATGAGTTTGTTAGGCTGGCCATTTATGACTGCCATAGAACGGTCACCTATTCTAGTCCAGTGCGATGGGACGGAGCTCTCCGGTCGTCAGTCTCCGTCCGATGGACGAACAATACTGCCAACGTTCGTCCATTCTGGTCGTCGTCAGTGCAATGACTGACTCTCTAGTAGACTAAATAGTCCTATTACTGTGGGTCACGGTAATTTTCTAGAGCCCAAGTTAATTATCGTGACGATAATTAATGTGGGTCATATTGTTTTTTAATACACACTAAATTTTTAATAGAAAATTAGTGTGGGTTACATTTTTTTTCTAGATAATTTATGTGGGTGATTGTTTCATTTGGTGCCACTTATGTCCTTTATTGAATATTTAATGTGTTGGTTGGAAGTCTTCCTAATAACTTAACCCATGCCAATTTGACCTTGATTAGAAAATCACTGTGACCCATGCTTAAGAATGGAAAGAAGCCCAAAAGAAAGCTAATGAAAACATGACTTTAGACACAACAAACAAAATCATACCATTAAAGCAGTGTGGGACACAGGGCTCGTAGTACCTGCCCACTCAAAAGGGCGCAACTTTGAGTATTTAAAAAAAAGTTTGTTGTGATTTTGTTTAAAAAAACACTGAGATCAATGAATGGGGAGAATCGACTACTACTTATAGATGCACCGGTTGAAGTTCAAGATTGCAAGAAAATTACCAATCTTTTTAGAGGCATCCATGGAATGCACCTCAAATTAATAAAGAAAAACCAAAAGATATAACCAATTGGACTTGAAAACACTAGAATTTTTATGCCCAAAATCTCTCCCGGACATTGTGCTAACTATTTCCACCCACACTAAGGGTCACTTTACACACGAGCCGAGAGCCGTGACCATGAAATTGTGAGAGCCCAAAACAAAGTGTCCAAAGGCCGTCCCAAGTCACCTCCAAAGTCATGTAGTGTGGTCACAGACTCTCCCAGTGTCGTGTGAAGTCATACGTGACCGGGCCCTCAACCAGATGCTATTTCGATGAATTTCTACACATGTGGGTCTTCACACATGACAAAATCGAATAATTCAACAATAGTGAGCGTTCAGAGTGCCATGATCTCCCAGTGGTTTTGTGTTAAGCCTACCTCCAAGAGGTGGTTTTTAAAAATAGTCCAAGTGACCATGAAACACGATCCATTCGATGCCCATGTAGGGATCCACGTAGACTTTACATCCATCTTGCATTCACATACTCCGTTGGTCCCCTGGGCGTGGTGTGAAGCAGCGAACTTGGACCGGCTCCGCCTTTTCCACCAATGAGAGTGCTTGATGTGTAGTGGTCACGGGCTCTCAGTCACGAGTCCTCAAAGGGCTAGTTAGTGGAGTGGGGCTCTTGGGCCGACAGATGAGAGAGAGAAGATTCAGTCTCTTCTGTGTCCACTTTGGTCAGTCCTGATGAGTCAGCCAGAGGGACACTGCAGATGGCTATGTGGACCCTTGTGGTTGGTGGGACTGGGGAGTACCCAGTACCCTAATCCAAGCACTCATGTCCCAGCATGGTCCCAGTATGAGCCTAGCCCGGTCCAAACAGAAAATTTTGGAAGTGGGAGGCCCATGGGATGTGGAGGTGCAATCATTCCTCGTACAGCCTAAACTTTTTCCCGGGCAGACACCGTTTTTTTTTTTGAAAAACGTTTAGTGCTCACCGTCTCGGGTCTCGCTGACGTGTCGTGTCTTCAGTGGACATGAGCACGATGAGCATAGACCATAACCCAGTCAATCGTCCAAGTGGAGGGCACTTCCAACAATCCCTTTGTGTTTTTTATCCATGCAAAGGGTATTGCATCTATAATTCATAACTTAATTTCGGGAACAGAGCGATTATGGCCCATAATGATCGAGAGTCGAGGGATGTCTTGTTGCTGTTGCATCTTGTCATCCACTCTCCTCTCGCTCGTTGTGTAGTCTGATTGTAGCAACTGGTCCTCTTGATAGGGTGAGCACGACGCTCGATATCGTACACGTGTCATCTTTCTATGGGCTGTAGCTAATGTCAAGCCTCTTCGTTTACAATATCTAGTTCATAGAATTCGAGTCCGTGACTTCTAGGGTTCGGATTGTAAAATGTCGGCTTCAAATAGAGTAACTTTGTGATTTTATGCAGCAACCTTTGCATGCGAAGAGGTTGAGTCAACCGGTATATTGTGGGCCTGTTGTGGGCACTTCCGACTCCACAAATATTTATGATTATCGGATTGGCTCGGGGATTGAATCGTCCCATTAACAATTGTGAATTACACACCTATCACGTAGAATGTCGTCTCATGTTTCATGACTAAGAAACAATAGGTTATTTCCTTCCATTAATCGTACTTAGATTCGGACAAAGGTATTCAAGTTTATTTGATTTGTTTTTCTTGCTCTCCATCTTCTATTGATCAAATCGACGTTTGCAAATTTGTGTTACATTAGTACATCTACGATGAACATCAACAAACACCAGATTGAAAATCGGAAATGCTTGTTTGTCGATCCCTTACGTGAATACAAAAGTCCTCCAAACTATATTCAATATCGAGTGTGAAACAATTTTCTTTAAAAAGCTAAAGGCGTAGTCCAGTCTCTTTTAAAACATGTATCTTTTGTGATCTTTGTTCTTCGATCCTCACCTAACATCCCACCAAATCAAATAGAGAGGTGTCCGCACAACACACATAACTCCCACATATATACCTCAAGAGGTATGGGATTCGAGAATAAATGTGTGTGATTTTCGTTGAAGAATGTTATAACAACGTACCTTTCTACTCAAGCTTTTGTGAAGCGAAATCATAAGTACCCGGCCTGGCCCTTGGTCTCGTGGATGTTGTGACCATGAACACGGTCTCTTGATATAAAGCCAAGGTGTCGGATGTTACTGCAGCTGCAATGGCTGTTCACCAGGATGCCCTAGATCCCCAAAATTTGAAATGTGCATTAAAACTCTCCTAAAGTTACGGTATGAGTTTGGTGAAGCGTTCCCATGAAATCAGTGACCTTCATAATTCACGTTGGCTCGGTTCGAAACCTGAAACAGAACTACACTAATGAATATGATATACATTGTCACCGACTCTAATTGTCTTGCTCAATACTAATTTTAAACCACGGTGTAGTGTCACCAACACTACATGTTAACCCAACAGTATTTGTCATTCCTTGTAAATTTTTATGGGGGGATTATAGATTCACAGTGTTGCGCAAACTGTCACTTACCAAGTGATTTCTCATCCAAATTTCAATCATCCATGACAACATTTCATCACAAGTCGCTGACAAGGGAAGGTAGGGTTTTGGCCAATGGATGAACTCATCCATCATCCATGACAATATTTGTAAACTTATTCATATGAAGTGTCATCCAAAACGTTACCATAGTGACATACAATATGGCATTAAATATCTTATTTAGTATAGGAGGTGTGTGATTTTCTATTTGAATGATTGGAAGTAGGGTGTGTGTAACTATCAAGTTGAAGTTCTAAAAGTGATGGTAGCCTCATCCAAGGGCATTAGGGTTATGAGATCTTGTCACAATATTAGATTTAATATCAACTATAATTTTCAAGATTATGTTAGATAGCTAGCTCGATGAGGTGGATGACTCGTCCCTTCCGTGGCTCGTCATTCTCTCTCCTCTTGATGATTATCTAGTTCATAAAGGTCCAAACATATTTCAAATAATAACATACATTCTTCACATAATAACATACATTCTTCACGCGCTATAAATTGAAAGTTGCAAGGTCAGAATTTGTGAAACAAACATGTTGATATTAATTTAGAGTTCACATCTATACAATTGGTGTCTTGAAACAATCAGTGAACAATACCATGTAAACAATGTTTAGTTCTCAGTTAAATAGAATCCTTGTAAATTGATACTACATAGTTTTGGGTTAAAACTTTTAAGTTGTTATAAGCACATGTATTCCTACCCATGCTTAGTTCAAACTTCACACAATAAAAGGTGTAGTATTAGATTAGCCCAAACCCATATATGGGAAGAGAAACATGGGTTGAGACATAGTAATGCTAAGTATGGGGCGCAAGCACAGTCGAGTACACAACTCTAGTACCCTTGATAAGTTTAAGTGAAAGTGATTCAAAACTATATACTAACTTTAAGTTTTGTGAAGGGAAACATTTTGAAAACACATTGATCTACACAACCAAGCAATTTATGTTGACAAATTATTTTTCAAGAAAAGTCTACATATTGTAGAAGTTGGTGCAAGTAGGTGATATTGAACAAGTAATTGTCTTTTTTTTAAATGTGATAAAATTACATTAATTTGATTTTTTCTACAATTTTTTGCAATGGTGCCCTCAAGTTTATAACAAATTCAAGGAATACGAAGAAAAAATACAACTTAAAAATTTTTAGGGCATGAAATCTTCATCCAATAGCAAATTTAGCCATTACCTTTTGAGCATCACTTTCAATGATAAGTTTTGAAGATCTCATCTCTATACTATATATTTGAGTATCCAACACAACAATAGAAGTTGCCATGACAAACAAATCTAATTTAAACAACACTTTGCTACTATTTTAAAGCATTTTACTGAAAACTTTATGGTTTTAGTATACCAGAGCACTTTGTTTTGTATACTTGACTGTGCTTGCTCCCTATATCACCATTTCATATTTCTCACACATGGGTGCCACGTGCCACGTGCCACTGGTATGACCTGGGCCAAACTAAGGTGGATGGGTCTCAAGTGGCTCGTTTTCTTCATTAATCACCCTTATGTTTTGATTGGTACGTGGTCCGCTGAGAGGATCAAGGAGCGAACATCACGAAGACACTTGTTTAAAGGAGATTGAACCATATCTTCAAATATCAATAACTATTCTACACTCAATAACGAACATAATCGAGAAGACCTATTCACTCAGTTAAGAAATCAACAAACATGCACTAAAACTAAACCGGGGGAGATATGATGTTCAAATTGGTTTTTGCATACGTGTTTAAACATTGTAGGTTTGCAGCTGAAACACGCGTTTTGTTGTGTAAATGTAATCAGTATGACAAAAGAACTAAATAACACCCACATACCTTGAGGTTAGAGCCTAGCCTAGCCAAGTTAAGTGAAAGTGCGTAGCTAAGAAGTTATCTCTATCTGTCTTCCTGCTCCTCTGGCACGAAGTTTTCACCGAATTAAGTGACTTGCTCATCATGTCTCGCAGGTGAAAGCTGGTAATTTGGAGGGTCCCCCACATTCATCAACACGACTGGAGATTCATACCTAATTACCTACATCCCCACTCACCCTTCTCCGCAAACTGAAACTGCCATCAATCCTTTCCACCTTCTCCCTCCCCGGACAGGCTCCACCTCGTAAAGCTTCCGCTTCAACTTTTAATCCGCTGCTTACAATTCAAACTGCTATGATTCAATGCCACATTGACTCCCCCTTTGCGGCGATGACGGAACAGTCCGATCGATTTCCAGTCTTATTAAGTTTGAAGCTTTGAGAGGAGAGGCTGTATGTAGTCGACACCTGCTGAGCTTCTTCATCTACCTCAGTGTTGTTCGTGTAGACTTGTTGATGTGTTGACATACACGTTGTTGTTGTTGTTGTTTGTGAGCTGGTGGAGGGGAGCTGTCTGTCTAATAAGTACTTCAATTGTACTCAAAACGGTGTTGGGTCGTTTGTTCCTGGCGCACGGCAGCGAGTGAGCGCTCTCCTTTACAGTTATGGGTGTTGTGGAGCTCTGGATATAGATAGACTTTGTTGTTGTTGTTGTTGTTGTTGCCGCCGTCAGCGTCTCTGATCAGCTCCCTTTTCTGTTTCCAAGCTCCTATTTCCACATTAGTGATTCTGGAGAGTAATGTCGAAGCCTCATGTATACGAATGGTCGTCATATCCCCCTCCTCCCCCGCATTTCGCAGTGACCGTGATGCAAGTTTGATTGCAAAAAAAGATTCGCTAGCGGCTTGAATTTGAGGATTGTTATGAAGGCACGGGAGCCGTGAGGAGAGCTTTGAAAAGGATCACCAGACGTTCAGGAGGTAGTCCTTGCCGTTGTGGTAACGTGTGTCCTCGTTTCGAGCGAAGAATCTCTACCGTTATTCAAAGTTCGCATTCTTCACTTTCCCACTCTCGGACAGTTTTTCAAACGATTTAGCTGAGGTAGTCTTGGAGGCTTTAGATGTCGTGAAATGAGGTCATCCCTGCACTGAGCAACTGCGAGTGGTCCTCAAGTCACTTTAGATCTCTTCGAAGCTCCTTTGGAGAAGGATGATGGTGGATGGTTTTGCAATTCTTGCAAAAAGCTGCTGCTGTGCTGCTAAAACTGTCAGGTACACAACATCGTGATGTCCCCTGTTTCTACACAGATTCTATGTTTCTCTTTTATCGCTCCTGATTTCTATGAAGGGTTGGATTCTTTGAAGTTCGAGTACTACGAACGCATTGCGGCCTGAATGCAATGTCCAGGAACCTCATTTGGAGAACCAAAATTACACTCGCACTGAGTTTCTATGCAATCACGCATTTGAACATCTCTTACGCTTTGCGGCATTGTCACGGCATGCAGGTCAAGGCGTGTCCATTTCAAAATACAACACTGTTAAAATTCTGAGGTTGGATTAAAGCACTGCAAGTCAGCTATGACGCACCTTCAAAGTGAAGAAGGGAACAGGCAGACCGGTGTTCGCCATCATCGATCCCAGGTATATCCAACTTCCTTTATAATGACCTTTGTTTAGATAATTGCGTTAACGGCACGTCTACAGCCTCCTCCTCGCCTTTTCTTGACAGCTTGAACTGGCTGGAGTTTCAGCACTGATGGAGAAATTCACCAGAATTTGATGAAACCGTAGGGCTTACTACACGAAGGGCCAGTTCGAGGCTTAATGGTCGTTTACTCTTAGGGGGTGGTCGTGGTCGTGGTTACCTTTGTGTTTTTTTTCCATAGAAAAGCCATAATAAATGCTTCCCTCAACTACGAACACCCTCTACCCCCATCAACTCTCCACTATTCCGCATATTTAACCACCCTGAAGGTGGTTGTTCATTCATCTCACTAGATAGCTTCATGGTCATGGTCAAGCTCCATGGAGAAAATTGAGTAGGCAACCTCTCATACACTATAATCCAAGGCCAACAAGGATAATAATCACTTGAATTTCTTTTAAGTCGAATACCTAAACCAATGATAGATTGCGATGATTTAGAAGACCGCCCGACCTCACCTTCGACCATAAACACAACCACAAGGATTCGCACTTCTGGAGCTCAGTAGACGGCAGCAATAGGCACTTGAAAAAGACAAGTGTGAACGCAAGAAGCCGTAGTTATGGTTGATTATTGTGGTTAAGGACAACCGACTTCGTAGTGTGAATGACCCTTGATTGAGTAATTTGTGCATCAGAATTACTCACATGGCGGTGTTCCGGGTGGCAGTCGATGCAGGACATGAGAGTTGATGAAGATGCACATGCAAAAGTCTGGCAGGCAATGGAAGACAAAGAAACGGATGCGGACGCAAAGAGCACCACGAAAGAAAAAAATTGGGCGCGGAATGAGTGCTTCTCGCCAATTCCGTCAACCAGCTTCTCCCATATCTTACCGAAACCATCAGGTCATGGAGGTCAGTTCGTTCTCTCCGCATACGCTCTGCCGTCATCATCCTTATTTTATTCACCGACATTTCTAGAATTCGACATACTAAACACGATCCCTAAACTGATTGTTTCTTACTTTCTTTCTTTCGGCAGCAGGCAAGGCAGGTCAGATCGTGAGCTCTCCCCTGATGTTCTACAGCGAAGATGCCATCCACGAGGTCTGTAGAAGCTCCAATCGGTGTCGACCGCGCGGTCCATTTTCAGGTCTCTTCTCAAGTTTTCTCACATGCTTGATGCCAAAAGACAGCATAGAAAATAAGGCTTGGGCCAAGAGCAGGTCGAGTGCACTCCTGGAGCTCAGTAAACGACAGCAATCCGCACTTGCAGACAAGCAGGATGCTATCGATCTCCTCGAATGGAAACTTGAGCAATTACAGGTACGTATGTAAAAACATACTCATACCTGTCAAGGATGGCTGAACTTACCAAAGGCCTTAAACCGGATTCCATGGGAACTCCGGGGTTAATCCACTTAATGTCGGAATAGTGTGAGGATGAGTGACCTTCTAACCACTTGATTTTCGGTGCATCTTATCACCTATGTTCCAACTGAACTGGATATTATTAACCAACCATATGTGGAAACCTAGGGCCTCTTGCTTGGGGAAGATAGGTGAAGGCCGGCTTGTCCGCACCCGTTCAAGTGTTCACCTTTGAAATGACGCAATAGCCTTCGGGGACAATCTTATTCTCGTGCTGCTCGTCCCAGGAAGACGTATACACTTAGAACGACTCGAAGATGAAGCAACAACATAATTCATCCTGGAAGCAACATCGGAGTCATGTCTTTCTTTTCTCTTCTTAAAAGTATGTACCAAGGATTCATATCTCTTACTGCAATAATCTGTTGTACGTGCTCCTTCCGTCTTGTTTAATCGGTGCTTTTGTCGGGAATGTGCGATCAGGCCACAAACACCAAGAAGGCTGCATCATCACAACAGCCTAAAGCTCCCGAGGTAAAGTCTTCTACTCTACCTGCCAACGCTCTCTGCGACACATCCTCGGAGACTTCCCGCTCCGGGTCATCTTTGTCTAGTCATGGCTCCAGCGAAAGCAGTGGAGACTCACTGTCGACTTGTAGTGCCACTCATGACCTGACTCTGGCGGACCTCTGCCGGGATGCGAAGGAGAGCTTCTCGGAGGATTCTTGGAAAGCTGCTGAGACAGCTAGGCCCTCCAAGAGCCAGGAGATGATGACCATGGCAGAGAAAGTCCTCTTGTTTGAGATGGCTGTGATTCGCGCACGAGGGGCCGTTCGATACTTCTGCAAGGTTTTCATGAACCAGATGGAAAGCTCAGGCTATTCTCTTTGGAGAACACTCGCAGCCATCGACTCGAGTGCCAAATTTTCCAAGAAGGAACATACAGCTTACGCATTGGAGGCCAACATCAATAAGGTAATGTCGATTTCCAGGAACTTAAGAAACACCTGTCCACTTCCTCAAATTTCTGTTTCAGAAATAAGTCGTTGAGTTCCTCTTACTCATGATCATTGTGCGCAATTGCCAGCAATTTCGAGAACACTTTTCAGGTTTCCTCAAAGTGGTGGTATCTCGATTCAAGGAGATTAAACATCCTAAGGTTTGCGGTATAGAGAATGTTTACAATTGCAAATGGTGCAATGAAAGGTTTTGAGCATCCGGTCAATTTACTGCAACTCAAGAAATTTCTGCCTACTTCCTCCATTTTCTTAAAAGGAAATTGTTGCAGTTCCTCTTCCTCAGTGTGCTCAGGAATTTCAAGAACGCTTTACAGGTTTCTTAAGAGTGGTTGTAGCTGGATCCAATGAGATTCCGCATCTAAGTTTTGCGGTATAAGGTTTGCAATAGATGAAATGAAGAGAGTTTTGAGCATCCGATTGACTCTAGAAACTTAAGAAAACACCTGTCCATTCCCTAAAATATCTCTTTTAAGAATACTGTTGCAGTTTCTCTTCCTCATTGTGCGCAGTAATCTCTACAACATTTTTCAGGTGTCCTAAAGAGTGGTGATAGCTAATTATGTCAAAAGTGGCGTGCTTTCCAACCATGGTATTAGATATTTGAATATAAGTTAATAGGACACCCGGACTAAGGCTTCATGATCAAAATACTGGGGCTTGTGATCATCAATATCATATGTGAGTATATCTCATTTCCTACTTGGCACAAGATCGGTGTATAAAATAAGTATTATACCAACGAATGTGGAAATAATGATGCCTAGACTTAGTGAGGCTCGTAGAAATTGTATATCGGGCCGTACATTGAGCCCCTGGGTCCTTCAAAGGCTAA
This sequence comes from Polytrichum commune, assembly GCA_950295325.1. Classification (NCBI taxonomy): domain Eukaryota; kingdom Viridiplantae; phylum Streptophyta; class Polytrichopsida; order Polytrichales; family Polytrichaceae; genus Polytrichum; species Polytrichum commune. Next base: position 19,763,427 of record OX485808.1, on the reverse strand, counting down.
ACATGTTAGGTATAGAGGTTGTTTGCAATTGCAAAGAATTTAATGAAAGGTTTTGAGCATCTGATTGATTTTGGTGCAGGCCTTGTACCACTGCTTTGAGAATGACAGTTTCGACGACACGGGATTAACCCTAATCATCGACCCGGGGAAGAGATGTGCAGCCCGGTTCGAAGAATTTCAGCGTCTCAAGCTTGTAGACTCGGTGGATGCGGCTAACTCTGCTCACACTGACTTTGAGCCTAAATTTCTGGCTTTCTGCGAGCAGAAGATGCGAGAGATGTGGTTCCTGTTTCCATGGAATATAGTGTTCAAAGACTCGGATGAGCGGAAACACTTCACGGGCGCTTTTCTCGATGCTGCCAAGTGCATTTGGCTGCTCCATCGCCTGGCCTCCTCGTTATACCCCGCAGCCACGATTCTGCGGGTGGGAAAAGGCATGGAGATCAACCCCCAGTACGTCGAGACTCTGGCCGGGTGCGACACTATTTGTGCAAAGTGCAAGAAAAATAAGGTGCAGTTTATGACCATGCCTGGCTTCCAGGTGCACCAGAAAGTGATCAAATGCCAAGTTTACCAGCATTTGCAGTGCGATCAGTACTGAAACCGTCACCAAAACATCAAAATACAGACAACATCAACAAGACTGTTGGGGAACATCCTCCTTGCGGAAGCATCAAAAACCCTAACCTTGCTGCATCACAGCAATCTGCTCACCTGGTTTAATGTTGCAGCAGACAGGGTCGATCTCAGATAATCAAACCTCGACATACGTGGATCTCCTATTCATTCAAGATTTCTGGCGAATTCTTCCCCCATTCCATTTTCTCGGAAGTATTATCATATTCTGGAGGAAAGACTCTTAACTATACCCGGCAGCGTGCAGGTCCATTGCAAACCTCGACCGCTAGTAGATTTGAGCATCTAGAGTTTGAGGGTGGATTATAACCGGCTCTTTGCAGGAGTTTAAAGAGATGCCCCGAATTTTGTATAGTGTGTGAAAGCGTTAGCGATCTGAGTAACGTATTTAGTTTCCACTACGGCCGAATCGCAGCAGCATGCAGCATCCCAACTCCAGGATCTCATGAGGTACAAGTAAGCTCCTACTATTTTTCTTCCTTTCCAGATGATTCGGATAGTAGCCGAGAGGTTGATCTCGCAGCTTGATTGGATTCAGATAGATACGAATTAAGCCGATGATCACTTGGTTGATCTGCCCATTGAAGAGTGTAGGAGATGTTGATTAATGTGGGGCAAACGTAAGCAAGAGAATTTGCACTAGTTCACTTCAAAACATACAAGTACAACTTGGAAATGCATGATGAATTTTCCTGTGTCTGTTAGGACTGAATAGTACCTGTATGTCAGCTACTACCTTTTTTTCCTTTCCGGAGGATTGGAATAGTAGACGAGAGGGTGATCTCACAGTTTGATTGGATGCAGGTTGACACAAATTAAGTCGATACTCACTTGATTGATCTGCCTTTTGAAGAGTGTAGGGGATGTTGATTAGTTGGGACAAACATAAGCAAGAGAAATTGCACCAGTTCACTCAATGAAACATACAAGTACTACTTGGAAATTTATGATGAATCTTCCTGTGTCTGTCAGGACTGAATAGTACCTGTATGTCAGCTTTACTTTTCTTTTCTTTTCTTTTTTTCCAATCCAGATGACCCCAGATGATTCGAATAGTAGAATAGTAGCCGAGAAGTTGATTGGATGCAGATAGATACGGATTAAGCCCCAAAGAAGCCGATGATCGCTTGGTTGATCTGCCCATTGAAGAGTGTAGGAGATGTTGACTAATGTGGGGCGAATGTGAGCAAGAGAATTTGCTCTAGTTCACTTCATGAAATGTATGATGAATCTTGCTGTGTCCATCAGGACTGAGTATCGGCAGTGCTTATACAACGCATATTCGGAAGTCTATCGCTGGTACACAATCCCATTCTGGAAATCTAACCAACACTTTGTGCTCATACAACACAGTTTCGGAAGTCTTTTGCCGATACACAATCCCTATCTGGAAATCTAACGAACACCTTCCCCCACTTCGACGTTAGTACCATGTGCAAATTCTTAAACTCGTCTTTTAACCAACGCAATAGGAGATTTGATGCCAAGACTTTACAATTATCTCTAATACTTCAATATTCATTTGTTGGGGATCCCTTGAAATATGTATCATTAGCTCAAATGCATTGCCTGAATGAGTCATGTATATCCAAGCTTCTTACAGAAGCTCTTTGGTATTTATGGAATGAAACGCATGAAGTATTTGTGAATAATGTCATCAAAGGTTGTCATGTTTTTACCTTGACTTTTAGCCCACTAAATGGTTTCTACATGATAGAGATGATAAAGCACAATCAGTTGATGTCACTGGAATTTTGGAGAACGATCTCAAGATAAAGCAATTCTTTTCATTTCAACATCTAAGCAATTCTATTGGCAAATCATGAGAACATAGTTTAATGATGAAAGAGTAGGATTTGAGAGGAAACATATGGTCATCATGATTCAAAACATTTGTGGTTCCAAATAGAGTACAATATATGAGTACCCTTTCATTCTTGAAGCATGTAAGTGTTGTAATAACTTAGCTTACTTGATGGTTGCCTTCCATTCTCAAGCATCCAATTGTTGCACTAACGAATCTACTTGCCGGTTGCCTTCCATTCTCAAACATCTCAACATCCCATGGATTTTACCAGGCGAAAAGTGGCAAATGACATGAGTTGAAATACATGGCACATTTTATTCCTTCGAGGTTATCAACATGTTTGGATTTGAAGTAACAAAGCGTAATTCAAAATCCCTTAATCCCATTTTATGTAATATAGCATTCTACAAATTCCACGGCATTTGATTAACATTTTTCCTATATATTATATGCATAATATATTTGATCCAATGGGGATGGATGAAAGAGACTGCTACAAATGTATGTGGAAGTATGGATGTACCATGTATAATTGGGATGATTATGTTTTGGGTGCGGCAAGAAAGTTTGGGCGTTCGTAGGTGTAGGGTTCTAAATTTGGGTCTAGCTTGTGCTTGTGTGCAATGTGCTCTTCTTTCCAGTGAAGATGTTCTAGGACTTCCTGTGTGTCTTTTCTAGTGAAAGGAGATTTTATGTATAAAATCTCCTCCACAACCTTAGGGTAGCGTAGAGTGGCCTTCTTTTAGATATTCCGGGTGAGTTTCCAAGTTCAATTTGTGGTTTCAATGTGAATAGGTTGAAACTACGATAATGCTTGCAATGGGATAGGATGTGAGTGTGTAAGAATACCCTTCTTTCATATATTCCGGGTTTGAGTCTCTAGGATCAATTTGTGGTTTTGATATGCATTGTTTGAAGCTCTAAAACACAGGGAAGTCACTTGCAAAATCGTATTAAACCACATGAGAAAAAAACTATACGGTACTTTTAATCCAAGAGAATTTTTTTATAGAAATTTTGGAATTACTATACCTTGGAGGAAATGACCCATACAATTATCTCAAACAGGGTAGGTGAAAATTATAGGTAGTATTTAATGTCTATTAATAAAGTATGGTATGTTATATTTGGAGGAACAAAGAATTTACGTGAGGTTCAATGAATGTCTTTGGATTGGATGGTAAGTTGCCTCAATTTATTAAAAGTCAATAAATTTAGATGTTGGCAAGCTTGGGGTGGTCAATGAGAGTTTCAAGATAGTGTTGGATTGTTTTGAGATAGTGTTGCAACTAGGTACCATTTGGTTTTATTTTCATGTACCATTAAGATATTTTGTCGCTTTGTTATGGATTAACGTCAATTTATGTCAAATTCCAATATTTTGATAAATGGTACAATTTACAAAAAAAAAATGGATTTTATAAAACAATTTATGATGTAAATCATATTTGCCTATAGAGTCTTGATTTTTTTTCTTCTTCTTCTCAAAGTATCATTATTCAAGAAATTTATATTAATAACCTATCTTTAATCAACCCCCGACCACACATGGTTTACAAAAATATATAGCTTGTGATCTCCCCAGGCTCTAGAAATGCATATGATTGAATGGAAGTGAGTGTCAGTTTGTGCTTTGGGTGTGCATTGAAGCTCCAAAGAAACTTCAAATTTGAAAGCCATAAGATGTAGTCTTGGAAAGTAGTTAGCTTTCTCTAAGTTGGTAAATAAGGTTTAGAAAATGAGGTAAATGCTTGAAAGACTAATTCTTTAAATAATTAGGGTCACTCAAATTCCTAAACCTTCACAAAATAGCCCCCCACCCCCACCCCCACCCCCACCCCATAAAGTACCCAGTTAACGCATGTGTGTACCAAATATAAGGCTAATTGAACCCCTCAAACTCCACATGTCGGTTCAAGTTCACTTAGAAGTGGTGCTTCCTCCATGTGGTTCACATATATAAGTTAGATGAACCAATGACCAATAGCTTGAGATTTTTTCCTTTCTTCTAGTGGTCGCATCAAACCCTTAAAATTATAATATTACCAATAATCTTCCTAATGGTATGACCTTGTCTCATAGTTATGATATGACGTCAGAATGACATTGATAGATCTTAATTATTAAAACTTTAGTTTCATTGTAGGAGTCCTATGTTTTATGAATTTGGTTAAAGAACAACACCAACCAAGAAATTCTATAGAACATGATAAATGAGGGGTTGATCACACAAACCAATTTTGACAACATCCGTCAGTATCTCCGGCTATAATAGTATGAAAAGTTTTGGGCCAACATCTATTTCTCAACATAATTTCACAGCTGGAACCAAACGGAAACGTTGGTGTGATTGGGGCATGAATGCATGAAGGTAAGTGGAACTGTGACAAGTTTCCAACACGGGTAGATCACTCTAAGGCATTTTTGTGCACCACGTGCGGCTGGGGTTTTTTTTTTGTTTTGGGGCTATTTACCTTCAAGGGCTAAATTAAAGCCTCCCTATAATTACTTAAATTTCAAAAATGGCCCGTTTGTTTGCACCCTTCCATTACTTATATTGTCCAAGTCAATGCAATTTTTGTACTCTATATTCCTTTTAAGCCATTTTTGGATAGACGGAAAATCCCAATTATCATCCATCCCCGTGAGTCCTAAACCCATTTACATACCATACTAAACAGACCTTCTAGGATCCTTATCTTCAGCCCCTAGATTAATTTTACAAAAAATAATGGCCCACGTTTTATGTCCATCTAACTTGCTTATAATGGGATTGTCTACATTTAATGGCCCCTTCATTATTTGGAATTCCTTTATAATTTTTATTTCAAATGATTTTAATCCTCTCTATATTATGCCGCACGTCGTTTTTAAAATGCACTAAGTGATCTACCCGTGGTTTCCAAGGCAGTGAGTTGGGGCAATAAGTTAAGAGTTATTCTTAATCCACGTGGATGAGTTTATGAGCAAAATAAAGGCACTTCAGTGTATTAAATATATACTATCTTTGTGCACCCTAAATTGTGGATCCTCATTTAGAATAAGAATAACAAGGGGTTACATCAACTCGGATGAAAACGGAAGTATTGTATAATCTTGAAATTTTGTGTGTAGTTTATCCGACCCCTAAATTAGGGCCACATATCTTCATGATGTCCAATGAGAGAGTGACACCCGACTGAAATAAAATTGTCAACAAATTTGAAAGGGCCATGTTTTTGTTTTGCCACATCCTCCTTTGTGCATTGAATATGATATTTAGTGTCACTGATTCTAATTCTCTTGCTCCATACTACTTGTAAACTGCGGTGTAGTTTCACCAACACAAAATATGAACTCAACCTTATTTGTCATTCCTTCTGATTGATTTTTTTTTTGGGGGGGGGGGATTATAGATTTATAGTGTTTCAATTACTGTCACTTATCAAGTGATTTTTTTTTCATCCAAATTTCAATCATCCATGACAATATTTCATCACAAGTTGCTGACAAGAGAAGGAAGGGTTTTGACCATCATCCATGACAATATTTGTTCACTTGTTCATCAAAAGTGTCATCCGAAAAGTTACCATAGTGACATACTGAAAGCTCGATAGGTTGTTCAGACATCATAGAACAAAAATGACTTTGCCTGGTAAAATATTACATTCTCATCAAATAGTTAAATAGCATTGTGTAACTATGAATTGTAACATGCACTAATTGGGATAATCAATGTAGGATCATAAATTGAAAAGTGTAGGACCATGCGTCAAGTGCATTACTCGGTCACCTGGTGATGAGAACCTTTAATTTCAATTGCTTGTAAGTATGTACTAATAGTTCTAGAGTTGTGAGGGTCTAAGGAATCGAGTCCACAACATACAACATCGCAAAAGATAAAGGAACCTCAAATGGCCGAAAATTATTTCAACCACGGGTTGGTGCAAAGTATGGACTTGCTTCATAGTAGACATCGTTTAGGTCATTGCATTTGAGGGATGGAAATGGTAATTAGAATCTCCCAACACCTTGTCCTCATGTTGTTTTCCTTTTTTGTTCCACATATTATGACTTGCACCAAGGACTTGCACTATCATTGGTATATATTACTCCAAGAACGGCACCCAACTAACATGTTTTGGAAAGTTTAAAAAATCCAAGTCTCAAGATTCCCGTGAGACATGTGAGTGGATGATTGATGGGGCAATAGAAAGCACTCAACACTTGATCCTTATATATATATATATATATAATTACATATGACTTGCACATTAGGCGGCACCAAGGACTAACACTACCCTAGCATATTACTCCAAAGATGGCACCGGGTAACATGTTGTTATTTTTTTTATATATGTGAGCGATTGGGCTTGTGTCGAAACAAGTGAGTTGATGATCAAATGCAATAAGCCGTCACAAGAATCGAGCACTCGATCTCATGGGTTTAAACCGTAAGGTCCAACTACTTGCCTCTCATTTTAGGTGATTCAAGGATATCCCGGTCCACATCCTCGCATTTATTATGTGTCCAAATTGTTGATGTTCTTGGAACTCTTCATAATACAACTTAGAGTGGATTTACATTGAGGTCTAAGACCACATAAACTCTAAAAACGAGCAATTTTATGGTCAAAGGCAAAATTATGGGTCCAAGGTATAAGAAAAGAAATGGCTTCTAATGTGGCACCCTGATACTACCAAATCTTGTGACCAAAATTAAGGTCCATCAAGGGTTGTGTTTTGGACTAGAAGTTTCTTGGACCTGGATCCTAATGCAAGTCCACCCTAACCTTCATTGCTTGAAGGCTCATCCAATTTAATCCAATGAACGACTTCTAGTTATAGATGAACCGGTTGAAGTTCAAGACTTTAGGAAAATAACCGATCATTTTAGAGGAGTTTATGGAATATGTCCCAATGTCATAAAGAATAATAAAAAAGATGTCAACATGTAAATGGCTAAACTTGGAAACACCATGATCTCAACTGATTATGCCCAAAAACCTCCCGGGACACTAACTTACTCGTGGATTTTAATCGGGCAAGAGAAACACTGCAGCTATGTAGCAGCTTGGGCACCTTTTTGCCTAATAATTAATTAAAATGTGAAAGTAAGTCAGGCAACCCTCGAAAACAATATTCTCAAACTGGGGCAGATTCAAAAAGCAATGTAAAACAAGCCAAACATTCATTCTTGTTTGCTTGTCTCGTTCCCGTTTTGATGGCAGTGTGTCAACATGACTTGTGGAGAAAATTCATGCTTGTATTGTTTTCAGACCATGAGTGAAACTAATGCCATGTGAAGACACTGTTGAAGTCATTTGATGCTGCTTTGTTGGATTCCAGCGAATGTCACTTGCATTATTGTGGTTGTAGGCTCTTTTTGAATGTTATTTCTTTATTTTTCTAGGACACTCAATGAAATTAATTTCCCAAAAATTTAAGCACCCTTAAAGAGCCACGGTAGTTGGATTCATTTAAAAGGCGGTGCGGGGTCGGTGCATTTTGTTCCGGTGTTGGTAGTTGGGGAGCAATCATGGTGGCGGGAGTATGGTGGCTTCCCTTGTTTCCCTCCCCCTTTCCTTGACAAAGTCCTTTTTGTTTGTTCACCTCCTTTGCAAATGTTTTGGTGAGATTCGCTCCACGTTCACATACACTAAGCCCTCATCCATTTTGGCGTTGGCCTGGTTGGCCTTCTCCCCCCCCCCCAAAAAAAAAAAAAACTAACCCCTCATCCCGTGAGGAGAGCATGTTCTCTTTTTTCGTAGAATACTATAGTCGGCTGCACGTTGAATTTATAATGAAAGTGTAGGATGGATGCGGGATTTTGATTCAATTTCATCTAGAAAATCAAGTGGATGCAAGAGAGGGAGTGGAAAGAGAATGGGCTTCGAAGGCTGAACGCATATCACTATTAACCTATCTAATACAAGAAGAATCCCTACTAAGTACACTAAGTATGTTATTTAGTGTCATGTGGTATTTACTTATGTCCCTATGGCTTCATTTTGGATGACACTTCTTAAGAGTAAGTGAACAAATACTGTCGTGGATGACGGATGAGTTCACCCATTGGCCAAAACCCTACCTTCACTTGGCGGCTACTCTTCTTCTATCGGTTTTGCCTCCATCCTAAGGGCTTCTTGTGTGCTTGAGGGTTTGTTCCATGTGACGTAACTAAGCTTAGTATGATATAGTATTGGTGTGATTGGAGACGCAAGCCCTGGGCTAGATCACATCTTCATTCAGCCGGGTCCCGTCCCTCCCATGCCTCCTTCACTGTCCGGTCTTCCCCATGCTCCCTGCTCGCACTTGCATGGGGACTCTCCCTCATTGGGAACCAATGTGACAATGGAATTATATCTAAATTACAAATATTCAAGTTGACATCACTTTCATCAAGCGCCCGGTCACTTAAGCCATTAAACTCCTTTGGCATGTGAAGAAACTCCATCAATTAACTTGGGGATAATGAAAGTGATGTCAACTTGAATATTTGTAATCATGATGTAATTTTATTGTCACATTGGTTCCCAACGAGGGAGAATTCCCACGCAGGTGCGGATAGGGAGCATGGGGGAGACCGGGCATTGAAGGAGGCGTGGGAGGAGCGGAGACCAACCGAATGAAGATGCGATCTAGCCTGGGGCAAGATGCAAATTGCGAGCGGTGCATAGAAGCAAAATAGATGGATCTAAGTAACTTAGGTAAAGCTTCTTTCATTGCTTGATTGATTCACTCGGGTCGTGATTGTCCAAGCTCACATCTTCCCGGCACCGTATATAGCATCGACCTTATAATTGTGGCACTTGTGATTTGATCATCTTATCGTTTGCTTCGGAAAACGCGAAGAAGTTGACTTTGGATGTGCATTCTTCTATTTTAATTGCAACTTTGTCATTACATCTCATTGCTCCAAATCTTGAGGTATCTCCAAATACATCGACTTCATCAAGAAGCTAGTTGTTGTGTGTGCTGATACTTAATTCTACCGCTCATATTACTCGCTTGCCCGTTTACTCGTTTTGATAATGTGAAAAATTTCACACGAGTCTCGTCTAAGGAAGTATCAGTGGTGTGATGATGCGTCAATCTTTAAGCTAGTTGGAGAGATGAGAAGATATTGATTCCGACCGCGTGCTTCCTATACATGTTAGGGCCACTTCACGCACACGAGCCAAGAGCCGTGACCATGAAATTGTGAGAGCCCAAAGGTCATCCCAAGACACCTCCAAAATTAATGTGGCTCATAGTAATATTCATTATGAGAATTCGCACGGGCTTTAGAATACCAATGTGGCCCATATTATTAGGACTATTTAGTGTACTTTGTAAACCTGGTGATAATATGGGAACCATCCTAATTGTCAAGATCGTTAGTCGATTACAATCACATGGAGCCACCCACATCTAGCATGGTATCCCAAATTCAATGTTTGAATTTGCAATTGGGCGGATCCACATAAAATTATCCTAGAACATAGTAGACTGTACATTCCCCAAGCCCACGGAACTTCGCCCGGGGGGAGCACTAGATATGGTGTTTGAGGATCACGTGCGTTCAAGCCCCTATTACATGGGGGCTATGTATGTAAATTTTGTGGATTATCATAGGCCTATGTTTACCTAAATTTCTAAATTTTGTTCATTTCATGTGCCCTACTTTTCATTATAATTTTTTTGTTGGACTAATTATTTGTAGGCTATCTTCATTATAAATACAACATCAGACCCTATTTTCTAGGGGTTTAGACATAAATTGCCCAAAATTGCACAGTACCGAGTCTACAGAACAATGCATGTGTGCAAAAGCCTTATCAGTTATACACTTCATAAACCCTACTCAAAGGGAAACTAACTATCCAGCATGACTTTGGCTATCCTTCTATCGAATTGATATCATGCATTACAGTCTTACAAATGACATTAAGACCATTCAGGCAGACCAAAGATATTTACAATCAGCCACCCACCCCTTGCTAATCGGGATAACCAAGGGAACAAATTTTCCTTGACACAACCACAACCCTTAGCAATGTTCACCTTCGGCAACAAGAAACCTGACAGAACGTAAACCCTTAGCAATGTTCATTCAAGAAACACAAGAAACCTCACACAACCTAAACCCTTAGCAATATTCACCTTCGGCGACCTAAACCCTGACACAACCTAAACCCTTAGAAATGTTCATTTAAGAAACACAAGAAACCTCACACACAAACTGCAACGTTAGGAAGGTTGTTTCAAGAAACACAACAAACCCTATCAGTGGTGAAAACACTGCACGACACAACAAACCGAGGGAAGATTGAACTCTGGCTGTGGTGCCAACAGTTCATCCATATGCTGACCTCTATTTTTCATCCCCCATTATTCATCAGCTATAACCGTATGCACATGAGGACATTGGATCCCATTAAGACCAGCCTAATTTACTTCCAAACAAATTTAACATCTGCTTTTGTTTTTTGGCAAGCCTATTGTAGATAAAATATTCAGCTAAAATTTAGTATTATCACCTACCCTTCATTATTTATAAAATTCAGAATACCCATTTTGGTGATGCTAATTTACTTTGAAACCCTTTCTAAATTTTAGGACCAAGGCAATTATAATACCCCTTCATTTGATTGCACGCTAACTAACAAAAATGGGGGAGTGCTCCCCCCGGGGAACTTCGTTCAACTAGCAAAGTAATGGAATGCTTTTTGATCGTATCTTCATAACATTACTAAACAAGTACATGGTGGGTTGTTCCCAAAGAAAGAGGTTACAAATGAATAAACATAATAATTTATAGTTGCATGTCGAAAAGTTTACACTACACAACTTTAATGTTCCCCATACATGAGGAATCTCATATTGGGAAGTTAATTATGCTCATGTGATACTTGGTCCCACGGAACACAACCAAAGAGTTGTGTAATGTTAGGTTTACGATGATAGAATATTAAGTAAATTTAGTTCTCCTCTCATTCAATTATTGTGGGGAAAAAGAGTCTCAAGAGAGCCTCAATGATGTGGTTTTGTGAGTGCACATTCAAATCCCCACAGGAAAACAAAAGGCATTGAATCTGGGAAACTGGAGTCCTTGCATTCACGGCTTTTGAACTTATCCTGCTGGTGTAGCACTCAAGTGTGCTCTCGAATTCAAGCACCTGTCCTCTAGCACAACGACCCTTAGTGTATTCAACGTTAAGGTAGTAGACAACACTTCTCTCTCTCTCTCTCCCCACTAGTACATGAGTATGCGAGAAAGAACCGCAATCGTTTTTCCATTGTGGTTCTTTTGACCACCCTGTCCTGCAATTGCTAAACGACTGTAGATTTGTTTTTTTTGGTCTAGTGATTAAAATATCTAGAATTTGGAGGTTTGCAATGTACCGCTAGGAAGGTCTTGAAAACACCTTTGCAACGGTGTATTACACGCCTTGAAACTTTTAAAATTGCGGTTGCAAAACGAAAAAGAAAAGTCGTTTAGCAACTGTAGATCAGGGTGGTCAAAAGAACCGTAATGGGAAAATGACCGTGGTTTTTTTTCACATACTTTTGTACTACACTAAATAGGTAGATTAGTGTTAGATGCAATAGTTACCTAAAACACTAATTTTCAACTGATATTACAATTAGTGTTTGAATAGGGTTTGAACAAATTATACCTTTTACGAGGTTCTCATATTCTTCTTCCTTCAATTCTTCATTCCAAGATTTATAAAATATCATCTAACACTAAATGCGCTCATGTAAATATTTAAAGTTACTACTTGGTACAAATAGTGTTAGAGTTGACATTTAGTGTTCTAACACTATAGAGACAATTTACATTTAGCGTTTTCGTCAACTATTAGTGTTTCCAACACTAATCTACCTATTTAGTGTAGTGCTCTCTCTACATTAGCATAACTAAATCGCCCCGATACAAATATAACCCTAGGGAAAATTACTTTAGGCTTAGGTAAGTTTTACCTAACATATATCCACCATAGATCTTGTTCTATGCATCTATGGCCAAGGATTGTTACCTAATCCTATATTAAGTGAGAGGTTACACGCAAACCTCCTTTCAAAGGTTAAGCCGCATTGGCAATTTACCCTCAGTAACTTCTAAGATTAGTGTAAGTGGTGCATACTAGTTCAAGTTGGAGGTGTATGTAACCTGCCTCAAATTATGGTCGCATAAGATTAAAATGGCTAAGGAACATGTAGAATACTCATTGGTAGTATGTGTATTCAATGATACAAAATGTATGATTATGCCGTACATGATTGTGTGACATAGGTAACAATTGGGATCTGTTGTTATTCACCTCGTGTACGTTAATAACCCTCTATTTAATTGGATTTGGTTGGTGGCATGGGCGTAGGTGAGGTAGACCCTTCACAAAATTCACAGCTCACTTAGGTTTTGTGTATCATCTTTCAGAAGAAGAAAAAAAAACATATGCATGTAGCTTCGATTTCCTACAAGATAGTTTGGAATACAAAGCAATTTTGATTTGTGATAGCACTTTGAAGTGTTTCTGAACATGTCTTATATAAATTTTTGAGCTTGACTTTGTCAACTTTGGATATGGAATGCAACACTTTACTTAAGACCTTGATGGTTTGAGTGAATAAGGTGTTTACTTGTTTAGAGGCATACCGAGATGAGAAGGTTGCAAAAGAATGGAGATAGTTACACAAAGATATGGTCATGAGGGTTGGTCCCACCCACCCTCCCAGGTTTTGAAAGGTACATAGATATGTAACATAATGGGCCGGCCTCTGAACAAGAGGATGTTTTAAGAAATGACTAAGCTTGGAAGTAAGCATAGATATGTTCAAGAAAAACTATCTATCTATCTACACACACACACACACACACACACACACACATATATATATACACACACAAATTGAAAGTGAATTTAATTGCAAAATGAAAAGTACAACCACCTCGAGCGTAGATATAGCAGACGAGGGGACTTAAGAAATAATGCTCATCTAGAGCTTAACTTTCCAAGTAATTAATAAATTGCTACGAGTAACAATAAGAGCATTGACACACCAAACATTATCGATGGTTTCTTTTCTTTATAAGGACACCCTATATTTGAGTGATAGTGGTTTGGTGTGGCTCCAAGAATAGACATCTAACATATATTTGTTCAAAAGAGATTGGATTGTGTGTTCAAAATGTGATAACCATCCTAAGCTTAATAGTGGATGTAATTGGGGGCGGAGGGGGGGGGGAGAGAGAGAGAGAGAGAGAGAGAGAGAGAGAGAGAGAGACCCCATTTCCGTTATATCCCCCCTCCCTCCCCGATCTTAATACATAGAGTTCCCTAAAGTTGTGAAGTTCCACACATTTAGCCGTCATTTTCTAATGTGATGGGAAAAGTAAGTCAAAAGGGCACGATTTTGGGTTCCTTGAACGGGTGCTAATTGTACTTAAGTTTTCATGTCCCAATTTTCAGAAATAGGTCGGCCTATGATGTGATTATGGGTTGGGAACAACCCTTATTATTTGTTTTTTTTTATAGTAATAGCTTTGGCTACATACTAAGTTCATAAGAAGCTAAGGTGGCAAGCTTGAGATTTTTTTTGTGGAGTTTAGGGTGGCTACATTTAGACGAATAAAAAGAGAGTATTTGAAAAATGCACAAAACCTATGTGTCAATTTGGGTGGCAAATTGTAGTTGTATATAGAAGAAATCTATATTTAATGTCTAGATGTGACCACATGACACACTACATGTTGGGGGGGGGGGGGGGGATGGGGGAGTGAACAAGCCCATTGAAATTGGCTACACAAAAAAAAATGTACTAGCCCCTTAAACCTCCAGAGCCTTCCAAGTTCAACTAGTTTGCAAATCTATGAAAGGATCAACATGCTTATTTCATACATTTCAAGTACTTAGAAATATCTTAAGCCACCATCCCTCTAAAATTTAACATCCATCCAAAGTGAACCAATTTGCATAGATGTAAGACGATTAGTGTTGTAACATCATACACTTAAAGTACCTAATGCATTTCTACACGCAAAAGATTGGACCAACCCACTTAAATAGGAGAATACACCCAAAATGAACATCATTGCTTAAAAGACCACTCATACAATCTCACATACAAGTACAAATAGGAAGGGAGGCAGGTTGGCCCTTTGCATTAAAAGGTCCAAACGTGGTTACTTAATTTGATGCTAGTAGTAGGTATCAAAATCTCCTATTATTCAAACTCAACTCCCAATTTTGTGTTGTTGGAATTCCACTTCTCCCATCATAAGGGAAATCGATAAGGTGGAATTGCCTTTGGGAATACATACCCACTACAAGCCCTAAATGAGAATCTACGCAAGCTACCTTCAAGCACCACTCTGAAACTTGAGATTTGGTTCCCAAAAATCTTGAGCTCCACTACAATCAAAACGTGGCGTCATTAATTGGCACTACATGAGCAAATAGGCTACAAAATACAAGTTGAGAGAGCGAGAGGGTGGTGACCGAGGGATTGAGAATGAAAGAGAAATTGGCAACACCACTCATCCCACTCAACTAAACCCTTGGTGACGTGAGCCCTTGGATGGGAGGATGGGCTCCATCCATGGCTCATAACGGAGCTCACTGGCTACCCTTAATAATGAGCTTAGAGGATGGTCCCAATTTTAGGCAATTCCACTCCACCCATGTGAAGCTAGTTATCGCCACCTCTTACTCACAAAGAGTAGAGGTGACACCTTACAAGGCAAAATTCCAATTTTTTTTAACATGTGTGTGTAAATCACTTCACTTCACTGTAGCAAAGCGGCTACTACACTAAATATAATATTTAATGTCATATAGTATTTTATGTCACTATGGTAGCTTTTTGAATGATACTTCTTATGAAGAAGTGAACAAATACTATCATGGATGATGGATGAGTTCGTCCATTGGCTGAAACCCTACCTTCTCTTGTCAACAACTTGTGATAAAATATTGTTATGCATGTTCTAAATTTGGGTGAAAAATCACTTGGTAAGTGACAATAATTGCAACACTGTAAATCTATGATCCTGAAGAAAATTTACAAGGAATGACAAATAATGGTGGGTTAACATTTAGTGTTGATGACATTATACCACAGTTTACAAATTTTATTGAGCAGCACAATTAGAATTGGCGACACTAAATATCATATTTAGTGTAGTAGCCGGAAAAAACAAGGTTGGTTGGGAGAGAATCTCTCCTTTGAAAATTTACAAAAATTTCAAAACTTGAAAACAAATTATGATTTGTTTGGTTAAACATTGCAATATCAATTTCCATATTATGAAAAATCACCCCAATAACACACATATACTACACATATGAAATTACTTGAATTAACGAAAAAAAAAAGGTTTGTTTGCTATATATGATCATTGAATGAGCATGAGAATCGTCACTTTGATAATGAGTAAGATATAACATTCATAAATGCTCAAAAAATTATGAGGAGGGTGGCTAAGGCCTCAACTTAAATTTGCTAAATCATCTTGTACCAGCCCCGTGTTTCATATCATAGGACAAGTGGGCTGGTCGAGAAACGTAACCATACATACATAAATAAATAAATAACCAACATCGGGTAATCCGACATGAATTTGAACCCGTTGGCCCTACCCTACTCAAAAATCCTCTTGGTGCAGGGTGGGCTCTTGGCTTTTTACCTACTTAGCTACTAGCTAGTTTTTCCGTCAAGTAGAGAGAAATTTTCATAGTGGGAATCGAACCACCAACCACTCCATTCACCTCTCCACTACCACCCGGTAGTTTAGGGTCGTCTCGGACTTGAAATGTAACCATTTAAGACCCATCTATCTTAACTAGAAAAGAAGCAATGCAAGTTAAAGGAGAGTCTCTTATGATGAACTTGAAATTCAGATCACCACCTCAAACCAAGCAAATCATTCGCTCTTGAAACCACGAGACCTTTGCAGCAATACTAACAAATCAAATCGTCAATCCCAAACCCTAAATCTGGAGTGTCAACACAAACCTTTATCTGCCTTTCTTGCACTCATGAGAATGCATAAGGTAGATGGGTCTTTACATGGTCACTTTGTCCAACTAGCCTACTTCTCATAGGATATGAAACACATGATTAGCGTGAGATGGTTAGTGAATCCAAATTGAGGTTGTAGTCACTTTCCTTATAATTTTTGGAGTTCATATGAACATCTCACTCATTATCAAAGTGAAGATTTGCATGCTCATAAAATGGTAATATAAGTTCCGTGGATTATGTTGATTATTGAGCCTAGAATGGTTAACATATTTTGAGCACATAGTCCAGTCTCTTTACACACATGTCTTTGTGGTATCTGGTTTTGGAGCTACACCTAACCACATACCAACCAAATACATGTGTCTGATTAAGATAAGTAGTAGTTGAATTAGGCACGTTTACCTTATCCAACTCACCGTTGGAGATGTTGATTTAGATGTGTAGTTTCTTGGCATCAAACCCAGTAAGGCATGCATGTGTATTCAATTACTTTTCTTGATTGGACACCAATATTTGAATGGTGTGGTTAGGTGTGCATCTATGAAGAAATGGCATAAAGACATATCCTTGTAAGAGATTGGACCATGTCTTCAAACTTCAATAACTACTCTATACTTACTAGTCCACACAATTATTTGGGGGAGGAGGGGCTGATGTATTTGATAGAGGAATCAACACACATGCAATTCCAATAACCATAACCATATAAAGGGAGGTTCACTTTCCAATGCAATTTTGTTAATATATCACCATATATTTGTTGTTCATATTATGAGGGTTTACAAGCAAATCCCTTCACTATCATATAAGCAATTGAAAGTTTAAGGAATATGCCAAAGTATCCAAACTACACCAAGTATGTGATTGAGTGTGATCAATATCCATGTGTGCCACCTGGCACCAATTGGGAAAGGCTTAAATAGGAGGTGCCATGATTGAATATAAAAGTGCACCAAAATGTAATTACATAATATAACTTATATGTCACAAATTCTAATTGCCTTGCTCAACACTAATTGTGAATTGCGTTATAGTGTCTCCAACACTAAATGTTAACCCAACATCATTTGTCATTCCTTGTAATTTTTTGGGGGGCTTATTATAGATTTACAATGTTGCAATTAATGTCACTTACCAAGTGAATTTTTCATCCAAATTTCAATCATCCATGACAATATTTCATCACAAGTTGCTGACAAGAGAAGGTAGGGTTTTGGCCAATGGATGAACTCATCTATCATCCATGATAGTATTTGTTCACTTATTCATAAGAAGTGTCATCCAAAAAGTTACCATAGTGACATTAAATACCATGTGACCCTAAATATCATAATTAGTGTAGTTGGTATGCTCACCGAACAATAATGATATAACTTAGTTGGTAAAAATGGTGATGGCGGTTAAAAATAATTTATAGCAACACTTAACTCTGAATGGTAATCCACACTAAGGGCCACTTTATACTTGAGGTGGGATTGAGGGCCGGCCCGAACTCTCAAAATTTGGGCCAATAGGATCACTCGATTTCATCAAATCGGGCCCAAGGGCTTTATACTTGGGGCAGGCCCGAACACTCACTTATCCAAGGTGGCGTCCTAGGTGGCACAATTTTGGCGCCAAACCATCGGGCCCTAGATGAGAGTTCGGGACGAGCTTTTCCTCGTCCCGAGCTTCCATCTAGGGCCCGATTGGGCTCCTCCGTTGGATTGTTCTAATCTTGTCCGTCAATCAATAGGAAGGGTAAATTCTTTTCCTCTCCTCCTCACTACTCTCTCCTCCACCTTCCCCTTCTCTCCTCTCCTCTCCTCTCCTCTCCGGCTTCCTCTCATCGTTTCTCTACTCCTCTCCCTTCCACCTTCCTCTCCGAAGCCTCTCTCCTTGTGAAATCTCTCGATTTTGGCAATTGGACGATACATTGTACACACTAGGTGAGATTTGTGAGTTGAGTATTGACTTGAAACACTTGCTGCTATGTCATATTTTAAACATCATGCCTGTAATTGGCGGTCCGGCAATGTCACCCCTAAACCTCCACCCCTTATGCGTCGTAGTCCGGGTGGAAGCCTGTGGCTTACATATGCTCAAGTAATCTTAATTCACCTTTGCAACTCAGCCCAGTGAACCAACACGATGAATATTCCTCACCCAATTTTATTCAGAGACACACACACACACAGTTGCAAGCATTGATAAATGTTCTTTCCTCTACTAGTAACACTCCACACTAACACTTAATGAGTCTTCCTACCTAACTTAGGGCGGGTTCAGACTTGGAGTCAAAGCTCAAAAATGGGTTGGGGTGAAAGAAATCCACTCATCTCATTGGTAGAGAGGTTGGGACTCACCTCTTCAAGTTTACACCATGAGTTGGGGCCAATTAACAAATAAATTATTTTATTCATCATGACAATGGCCTCAAGCCTTGGAAAAGAGAGCTCCCAACCTTGTGGATTCTTTCCCTCTAGTTGAGGCCATTGTCAGAGCTTTTATTTGCTTGTAGTAGTTTATTCTTTGAGCATTGAATAGGAGGGGAGAAATTCTAAATATATTATATTTTAATCATTATCCATAGAATAGTTCATGAGTACGTTGGAACCTCTCATAACCCTCTCATAATTGCAACCTCCAAATGGCCCCAACCCCACCTAAATAGGTTTACAGATGAAAGCAATGAATGGAGTTAGATTACTTTCTTATTAATGGCCTTGGGGGCCCATTTGCATGCCACATGGGACATATTGGCCTTCGTTCACAATGGCCTTGACCCCAAGTCTAAACATGCCCTTAGTTTAAACAGTTGTGCCCCCAATCCTTCTCACTAATCCTCACCTACTTACTTCACCTACTAATCACTAAACCCTACCCCAAAAGTCCTACCCTTGATGACCCAAGGACTATGCCCTGGAGTGATCCCAATGTCTGCTCTTGAATTGGATCGTCCACAACATAACACCCCTGGAGCTCCAGCGCCTTCAGCTTAAGTGCTTGAGGTTTCGGTCAAGGCCACTACGAGTTGTTATGCTCCAACAACCTCCTTGCTGACTGAAATCCTAGCCCTCAACTCCTTCTCCACCTCAGATAATGCATTGAGATCCACTGTAGCAACTTCCCTTCATTTTCCCTGCCACCCACGTGGTCGTTTGGCACAAGTACCGGTCCAACCGCTAGCCTCGATGTGGCAATCCCCTTCATCAGGCAACATTCTCCAAAATTAGTTGTGTGTAGGTCAGATGATGCTCTGTCTCCCCTGGTAGCAGACTGTCGAGGCCTGGGAGTTGAGCTGCTCCGAATTGGAAAATGAGGACGTCAGTAGATTTCTTGAGGCTGCATTGCAGAGTTGGCTCTGCCATAAACATCTATCCAGCCTCCCCCAATCCGCAGTAACCATGATGGTCACCCTCACATGAATTTCAGAGGCCTTCAAGCTCATTTCTCCTCTGCCCCCCACAACGCATCGTCACTGGCGATCAGTCACGCTTCATTAGATACTAGCTACCGCTTTTATGCTTCGAAGTTTGTGACCACCACTTCAATGATGCAGCTGCAGTTTTGATTTCTCACCGCGCCAACAATCCTACTGCCCTTTCTCTCTATCCAATTCCTGAATTCGCGGCGCCCACTGCAGTCCACTCTCTTCACTCTGCAATGCAGACCAACCCACCGCATTCTACCGAGCAAGGTCGAAAACTCACAAACAGATAGCAAAACAACAAAAGCTTGGTCGACCTTATGAATTGGCACATGTATGTCAACTTTTCCACCTTTAGCACCGTTCCTACCGCCCGGTGGCGGTGTTATCTCGCCGAAACTTCCATCCAAATCCTTTCAATTCCGTTTTGGCCTTGATCACTAACCTTTGCTTGGCATTTTCTCTACAAAACCCAACGCTCCTCAAGAGCTCCTCCCCACTGCCGAGTCTTCCATTCGCTTCCTCGAATTCCAACCCACCTACTGCAAGCTCCTGCCCATCTGTTGCCACCAAACTCAACATCATGTTGACGTCTTGCAACCCCAGCTTCACCTCCGAGGCTCGACCCTCACTCTGCATGCCCTGTAGCCACACTTGCATCGAGATATAGAGAGTTCCTCTCCGGAACAGGGTTCCGCCCAGAGTCGCAGCGCAGCCATACTTCGGTGTCCTCCTCTGTTTTTTGCAGCCGTCATCCTCACCAACTACCTCCCTTTCCTAAGATCCGGAATTCCCGAGAGCCTCTCCTGCTTCCGAGATTGGAAGCTCATCCAATAGGCAGGGACCCCTCCCAAAACGAACAGTAGTAAACCCGCTTCCAAATCATGAACTTGGCCTCTAATGGCTTGGCCCTAGGCATTGCTTGACTATTAACTAATCCACAATTTAATTCTTCTTGGCCTTTTGCCCTAAATAACTCCTAACTTACTACTTTAACTCAATTCAAATCTAAATTTCAACACATCACTCTTTTTGTATTTTTGACTACTCAAGCACCCACACATTCTAAGGTTTTAATGATTTTTAAGATTAAGTAGACATGTGGGCACAATATTGGGCTCACAAGCAACAAGTAACCTCCAAGTAAATAGCCTCCTAACTTTGTTTTGGGTTGAGTGTCAAAGTCCAGATGTTGAGGGTATGGTGACTTCAACTATAAACTCCAATAATGCGGAATTCATGCACAAGGATGATTTGACCTTGTCATTTGGAGTTGTTGGTTGGTCAGTATGTGTAGTGTGATAATCCATTGTTTATTTCGAAGTCTGCGCTCTTAAAGCTCCATTACTTGCAGAATGGTCTTTACCTAGTTGCGATGAGGACCGAATTCCTCTAAATGGACTGGTGGTCTTCTTGAAGTCTTGAATTTCAACCACTTATTTCTCATATTACACTTTAGGGTTTTCTCAATATTTTTGTTTTCTATTTTTTTGCAAGAAGAATCGGTAATCCAAGTCTTTTAGGTAGACATGGAGAGTTTTTCTCCATTTGAGAATCCTAATATGATCACCACTCCAAGGGAGAAGCTGGTGGTGGAGAGAAGAAGGGCTGAAGAGGACGTCTAGTTTATTTCTTCTCCCCCACCAAAGAAAACACAAAAAAATCCTAAATTAAAGGAGATCAAAGATGAGGATGACGACAACAAACGGAATTGGCTAGATTCCGAGGTGGAGACATTGATTGCTTTGAAGGGCGAGATGCAACCCGAATTTGTAAAGAATGCGAAGAAACAAGGTATGTACTCAATGCCATTTAGGTTTTAAAAGAATAAAAAGTTACAACAACTGTGTTTAGGGTTTGGGTTGTGTTTGGACTGCAATTCCATCCTTATCCTCCCCTGAACCTTGCATAACCAAGCTATTGTAAAATAAGTTTCGGAGCCAGAATTATGTGAGCTTTAGGGTCAGGTGACACTTTGGATTTGAAGGAGAACGTCAAATGAAATTTGTCAAACATACACACTGTTTGCAACATTACCACGAAAATAGAAAAGCAGTTGGGTTGTCTTAATTGACCAGAATTCCATGCCTCTTTTGAACTGACCCTGGCATAACCCGCTAGTAGGCTACCGTGGAATCTTTTCAGAAGCTAGCCTAGGAGCTGAAGTCTGAGTACTCTTGATGTCCATAAGATGAAAGTATTGGTTATCTTCGCACCCAAGGCCTAATGTTGCATTCAGCTGAACCTGGCATAACTAGGCAGCAGACTACCACAACTTCGTTATTGAAGCCAACCTTCGCTAATGTTGCTCAAACCTCTTCTATTCATACGGCACACTGGCTTAATACATTATCATAGAAAATGCAGCTGGGTTGTCTTTGGACAAGAATTTCATGTTTTCATTTTGTTGAACCTGGCAGAACATGCCCAATAGGCTACTGTGCAACCTCTTTCAGGGGCAGTCTGTAAGTTGAACTCTGTGCTCTGGTGCTCAAACCTCTTCTGATAGTAATTCAAGTTTGCAACAAACATTGCCTAAATAATGATACTCTTGGGTTTTATCTTGGAGTTGTATCTAATTATTCTTTAATGTCCTTGATCATGTGTGGACATGTGGCTCAAGCTCCACTCTCGGCTTTAGTGTTTGTGTCTCATTTCAAAAAAATACCCAAGGCTTGTAAAAGCAAGTTTAGCGAGGTTTTCAAAGCTTACAAGGATGACAAGCAAGCGAACTCAATCTCAGGGGAGGCGCGACATACCAGCAATTTCTACGACGCCATGAACACCCCGTATCACCAGAACGGAGTTGTGATGAAACACATTTCGGCATCATCAAGTGACAATGTTGATATTGGTTGTGGTTCGCAAGTGGTAAAGAAAGAGGAATTTGAAGAGACTAGTTTGCCTTCTTCATCTGCCTGAAAGGTGTCAGGAAAAAATATTTATCAAGAGAAAGCTCTTGACCTCATATCCCAACTTGTGGTCAATAGCCAAGACATGGCGAAGAGTATGCAGGTGGCCTCTTGATTCATGAGCAACCTCGACAAACATATAGAATAACTAATTGAGAAGTTGTAGATTTGATCATTTAAAAAAAAAAAAAAAAAACTTGAATATGTTTGTGCTACACTACCTGTTTAGGTTTCAAGGTAGATTTTAGGGATGTTTTGTTTCTATAAAATTCCATTGGTTGTTTAGCATATAATATTTTTTTTTCCTATTGTCGTGCATGTTCAATTGTGTATGTCTAATGCTGCTCTGTTTTATTTTAAACATCATGCCTGCAATTGGCGGTCCAACAACAAGTAAGCTCCAAGAAAATAGCCTTCTAACTCTGTTTTGAGTTAAGTGTCGAGGTCCAGATGTTGAGGCTCTGATGACTTCAACTACAAACTCCAATAATGCAGAATTCATGCACAAGGATGATTTGATGTTGTCATTTGGAGTTGTTGGTTGGTCAGTACGTGTAGTGAGATAATCCATTGTTTATTTCGAAGTCTGCACTCTTAAAGTTCATGTACGTTCTCAAGATGGTGATGTAGGATTCTCAAAGATTTTTAGTCCCTTTTCACCACTGTGGGTGCATTATTGTCCAATCTGCATAGGCTTGTAGATGTTAAATACTGGATGTGGTAGTATTGATACTTTTATCAATTACATGTTGATATTCACTAACTTGGATGTGGAAGTTGAGTAGAGAGAGAGAGAGAGAGAGAAGAAACGCTAACCCCTGGTAGGATTAGCATGATTGAAATGCCCGTTCGACCCACCCTTGATATTATGTCCACTAGACATAATATCAGTGGTGCAGGACTACTAACCCCTCTCGGGGTGGGCACTATAGAAAATGGGGTGACCAAGTTGGCCATGTGTTAGTGCGGTTGTAGTGCTTGTAGGGGACAAAGGTTATAACTTTGTAGGGTGGATGTTGAGTCATGGGCCTTTTATTAGTTTATTGTGCTATCTTTTATTTATTGGTTGGCGAGTGTTTTGGGAGTTCTTATGGTAGTTGTGTGTTGAGTGGTATTGGCTCGTTATTTTCTATCCTTCTTTTGTGCAGAATTATGGACATAGCATATTGTATAGCGATGACGGAAGTTGAGTACAATTAACTCCCTCAAAGTGCAGATTGCAATGCATAGACATGTTGCCCAAGCGTTTTTGGAACACTTTGGGACCTAACCAACAAACCATAGGCATAAATTTATAGGGTTTGGCAAGGATCAGACTAAAGCCAACTACACAAAATATGACATTTAGTGTTTGATTATATTTAGTGTTGCGACCACCCTACCATGTAATTAGAGAAAACAGTGAACAGCCGGGGTAAGTTCACAAAGAATTAATGGTGGTGGCGGGGCCCACGCGGCGACAGGTGGCCAATAGCGTCTCGTGATGAGCCGCTTGTTTCATAGGGTGACCCGGTAAACATGTGACGTGTCATTACCCTGGCCCCACAAACAACTAAAATAGACAGATGAGAACATCCATCCTTACTGGGATGAGAATCTACATTATTCATCCACCTGCCTTCCCGTTCTTTGTGCTCTGTGTTGATGCTCAACAGGGCATGGCGATGGCGGATCTCTCCCGTCGGAAGGTTCATTAGTATAGCGAGGGATCATAAGGACTCACCTCAACCTTACCGTAGCAACTTCAAATCAAATAACTGTGATATGATTCTTAAGCTCCAGAAAAAGACGCGCTAAGAGGAGCAGCAGGAGCAGCAGGTTTCGGAGAATTAGGGTTAGGAGGAGACATGTTTCCACCGTGGGTGCCGGTGCGAGCTGCGCAGTTCTTTTTCCTTATCATCCTCCTCCAGACGCCTCTTTTCAGGTCCGTGGTTCATTTCTTTGAAGAAATTTCTCAACCCTGTTATGTCTGGATTGCTTTCTTTCCAGCTCTGGTTACCTGGTGAAAGTTTTGGTGGAGCAGGGCAGTCAATGTTGTGGTGGTTATTAGCTAGCCCGTGATAAAGAGGATGATGGTGAAACGATTGACAAGTTAAGATGTTAATCAATCTATCGTCATTAGCGATATTAATTATTTATTTAGATGTTTTTGAGTGAACTGGTTATTGCGGTTTTTCGATTAGGTTATTTCGATTTCTGTATAATACACATTCTACGTAATTGAGAACCTCGATTGTTGCATTTAAGGACCTTTGGTGTTTTAGGATAAGAAATTATCCAGTTTTAAAACTAAACGAATGTTGCCCTATACTCCGTTAATTCTAGCCTGTCGGTTCACTATGACGTCGTCAGCAGCGATTATTGTATTTAAATGCCCGTGGGGTTTGAGAAAATGAGTGTATCTAGTTTCAGAAGCAGAATGACATAAGTTCTGCAAGAATGAATGCTTATCGTCTAGGATGACAATGTAAGACAATCAAAAAGTAACATATTTGTAGCAGTCTCATCTTCACAAGGAGGTCATTAAATTCACTACTATAAATCTGTATACGAGCTAAGGCTAGAAAGAGTGGTTTTCGCTCTACTAGCTGTTTGCTCCGAAATTTCAAAAGAAAAGAATCAGTTGGTACAGTTTCCAGCGTTCATGGCTCTATATCCCCTAATTGCCTACGAGGACTTTTCTTGACCGTGACTTCCCTTGGATCTTGTTAAAGAAATTAGTTTGTTTTCCATTTTGTTTTCCTAGATGTAGCTAATGGAATTGCCTATCGACTAAAAATGCTCTATCATGATTATCCTCTATACTGCATGAAGTGCTCACATCTTAAGAGATATTTTGACAATTTGAACACTTGAAGATCATACTATGCTTGCACATCCCATCAATCTGTAGTTCCAAGTGTATCAAGTTTCTCATTAAAACAATGAGAGTTGTATTTACGATGTATTTTCAGATTTTTCATTTTCAGATTCATTATAGGAGGATCAAAAGTATTATCATATTTTAAATCCCATGGATGCGATCCTTTGATGGTGCCTCAGAGCTTCTCATTTGTAATAGTTCTCAAGAAACCGTTGGAAATGCAACTTTGTAGCACATTTTAGAAAATGCTTCATCCTCAGGTCCCGCTAGGCATCTAGGGTAGATACCTGTAGAGGTTGTCCCATCCAGTTCGGTGTTGCCTCACACCAGGTGGACAAGGGTTCAAATCTGTTTTACTGTTGTTGTCTTGGCTAGAGTGAAGGTAGGATTTTGCACCACCTTAAATTTGCTAGGGTTTACTTACCTGATTATGCCTGATGTCAAGCTGAAATCTGAATTTGAGGGTTTTGTGGATCAGCTTTCCATGTCGAAGTGGAATTTGCACAAATCCGTTGGAGATAACAGTAGTGCAACTTGTGGCTAGCCAGTTGGTGCCCAACGTTGCTGTGAAGGCAATTCTTTTTCCAGGAGCATGTTTGAACCAAGCCCTCAACGGACGTCAGCCTTTAGAAGTTTGGCAGACACTCTTACAAGATTACAACATGACGGACATGGGAACCCCTGATCCAAATCTACTGCCACGTCTTGAGGTAATAAACAGTCTATCCTATAGTTCTCTGTCCTTGGTGAATCAGGTCACAAGTCCATGGAAGTTGTATACCTCAAGGTGTGTTTACACACAGCCACCATTTCACTGGTTGAGGTTGTAATTTACTTTGTTCGGTTCTGTTTTGGAGGAAAGAAAGGTGCATTGATGACAACCATCACATCCACAACTACTCTACCTTACCTAATTATGAGTCAAGGTGTAGTTGGGAGTAGTTGCAGTGGTTGTAGTTTTCTATCTTGGGTTCTATTTTGTTTGTAGTTCCTATGTGGCACCAAGAGAGAACTTCAGGGCCAAAGCACAGGAGAGTATTTGTAGGAGGAAATTACTCTTAGACAAACGTTCCATCAGAATCCAGAAAGTGTTTGTCTCCACTCCACATATTGCACCAATAGGAGGGACAATTATTGAGGTCAAATCCACCCTTCAACTACAAAAATTGTTGTGTGTAAACAAAAGTATTTGTAGTTGTGGTTTGTATGTGGGCCCAAACTACAACCACAACCACAATGAGTAGTTGTGTGTAAATGCACCTTCAATTACATTCACGTTAATAAGGTATGTGGCCCTATTGTGGGCACTTCCAACTAATATACTTGTGGCCATTGGATCGGATCAGACATTGTTTCATCCGGTTAGCAATTGCGAACCATGCAGATTGTTGTCTTAAGTTTCAAAATCAGAGGTGAGATGCAAAAGTTATAGGAGGCTAAAGTGAAGATTCTCTCTTTATTTGAACACATAGACTTTCTCAATTGTGTATATCAATAGAACCTAGAATGGTTAATTAGTGTGAGCACATAGTCCAGTCTCATTGTAATACATGCCTTTTTGGTGTCCATTCTCAACTACAAACTTTGCCATACACTACTCAAATATAGGTGTTCAGTTAAGAAGATTGACCACACAAGGCCCACATACCTCACATGGAACTGGAGGAAAGCATGCCACATGTGTACAGGACTGGCGAGTACAGTACCTTGGGCTGAAATGTATGCCTCAGTGAAGAAAATTTTTGGTAGTTTGTTAGAACTCAAACGTATGAGAGAGCTCTAAATGTTTGACTTGGAAAATGACCTGGTTGTGTAGCTTGTATTAACTGGGACTCTGTAATTGCAGGTATTGGCGGGAAGTTACTTTGCGGTGGCAGGTGCTTTTATAAGTCTTTTTAAATCAGGAAGAATGAGCATGTTTGGAACTCTCCTAATCTCATGGGGCCTTGTGAAGGAAACCCTTTTGGCTACAGACCCTAGCAAAGCAGGTAGGGAAGGTATTCATGCCTCGCCAATGCTGTTTGTAGCATTGATCTTGTCTGTGTTGTCAATCAAGTTTGATTTAGCAAAGGTGAACCGTCTTACAAGACCCATAGCAAAGCCAGTGAAAAGCTCTGCAAAGACCAAGTTGAATTAGTAGTAGCTCCCATGAAGGATCTACAATGAGAAGCATGTATTTTTTTCCTTTGTGTGTCTATTACTTGTTCAGGAGATGTGTCTCAGCTTGCAATTCATTTGTCAGAAATGGTTGCAATCATTGTAACATTGCCCTTATAGATCCCAGGTGTGTGCATTCTTGTCATATCACTTATTGCACTGTTTAGTTTTGATGATTAAGTACTACAATGAATGAGATATCGTATTGGCACCCGAGACATCCTTGGCTGTCGCTTCAGATACATGGAGGCGAATTAAGCCCAGCAGAAAACCCCATATTGCAGACGCAACTTCTGAATGTGTTTCTGTCTACTTTGTGTGTGCAACCTGTTTTCAAATGAGTACCTTGTGAAAAAGGACCACTTCCATCTGCAGGAGTGCGTAGCTCTTTCTAGACTAAACATACCTGTTGATTCTCTGGATTTTATAGCTGAGATAAGATCAACCAAAGGAATAATTCAGCAGTGGACATCTTTGAGTTTATCATTTGTGTTCAATCAAGCCTGTTGCTGCCAGTTGTAGATGTAACTTCAAATTGTTTCAGCTACAGTGTGTAACGTACATGCATTTTTAGAAATTACTTGCAAAAACTTGGGAGTGCCTTATGTTATAAATCTACAAACATAAATTCAAAATCATCCAAGTTGTGCTCCAAGTAGAGTATCATAAAACCTCCTCTCAACTTGGATAGAACATTTTTTCTTGGGGTGTTTGGAAACACTTCAACCTGTCAGTTCAAAGAGTCAAGAAATTTGGTAGATCTCTGCTTTCTCCTTAGAACAGTCATATTATTGGAAATTACTAGAGCTTAGTTGAACCCAATGTCAATGAGAACAATAAAAGACCTAAGCAAGCAGTCTAGAGAGATAGAGAGAGAGAGAGAGAGAGAGAGAGAGCGAGCGAGCGAGCGAGCCCGCCACTCGATGACAAATAATTGGACCTCCTTGACACCAAAGTGTGTATAGTTTTCTTGGAGGAGAATTGGTGGTTTGCACAATTATTGGGGGAAGTTGAAGCTCGAGGAGGGGGACTTGATTGCCTCTCTATTTTGGACTTGAAAATCGATTCTCATTTGAGTAGGAAATATTTGATTTACATAAACTTGTTGGTGTGGATCCAAGATTGTTGTATTACTAAACACCAAATTATGTCATGGTGCTTATTCTTATTCTTCAGACCTAGCCCAAACTTGTTTTCATAATTTTTGGATTTAGTTTTATTTGCCTTACATCTCAAGATATAAGGTTTAGAGAAATCCACTTAATATGCAACATACAGAATGGGTCATGCAATGATGGTCACATTTGAACTTCCATGTTTGACAACAAGGCAAAAATACTCTCTCACATGTAGGCCCCCTTACTCCACTTAGAAGTGCTCGACCAACAAAATGCTTGGAGACAGTGGTCAATGTTAAACTATCGTTGACATTGGTGGAGTCTATATTTTGCTTTTTTGGAACGGTTGGCTCATGGAAGTGTGCCCTTATAAGGAGAGGAAGGGTGCCTCGTGAGATGGGAGGGCGAGAGGAGATTATTGCTTATGAGCGTACCTCTCAGTCATCCAACATAAAAGTCCTAAAATAGTATGCATCTTGAGGGTTACTTCTTTATTAAAATTTATTTTCTTACCATTAAAGACCCTAAGTTAAGTCTACTACAAGTTGTTTGAGATGGATCACCCACAAACCTATGAGGGCAAGTTTTTTATGTTGGATGGATGAGAGAAACGCTCATATGCGATAATTCCCTCTTGCCTCCAATACCTTGGTGTTATAACTAAGGAACACATGTTATGTGCCTTGGTTAATTTGTATGGTGTGAGTTGGAAAAGATATCTTGATCTCGGCTCGCCACTATCATAGGTTACTATGACTGATACTAGTATCTATCTTAAGGCTAGTGCACTCCATCACTCTAGGAAATTAACCTTTTTGACACCATCTTGATGTACTTCAAGTCTCATAAGCCTTTTGGCATCCTAGGCTTTAAAAAAACAGTTTCATTTCATAGGCGGTCAAGTTTTTATGTTGGATGGATGAGTGGTATGCTCATATGCAATAAGTCCCTCTCGCCAAATGGGAGGGATGGTAGAATTTTACTTGTGTTTAATAGACTATATGTGTGTAATCCTCTTTCTCTATGACAATTTTGTTGAAGGTGGAGCATTAGGTTGCTCGTAGTCATAAAAATGTAATACTAGAAGTAATAAGGTTGTAATAGCCTACAAGGCTTGGCCGTAGTGGGAACGGAGCTATCCCATATTGTTTGTAGCAACCGAGGTGACCATGAGCAATAAAGAGCAAGGCAAAGGGCAGATGAAACTTTCTCACTCCAAACATTGTTCATATGCCTTTGTATATGTGTAACTTGCTTGTGCAATCTTATCTCTAGTCCTATTGAAATCCAATAAGTTTCTCCTTCCAAATATTTATGGAATATTGTTAAGCAGAGACGACTCCATAAAATATCTGACCCGTATCTGTCCGCATAGCAACACTTGAGCAATGCCGTCATCAGAAGCCAACATTTATCTGTCTGGAGCTTATATCGGGGGTAAACCTTAGCCTCCGAGAAAACCCCCCCTCAAGCTCCACAAACTTCAACATTCCCTACCACAAGTTCAGCTAAGGATCAATGTGAAACAAGTTGCACACGAAATGCAACGATCTGATCAGAGTGGCTGCATCATGTGTATAAGGTATGCGGGTGTTATTCAGTTACTTTTCTTACTCAAACACCTATATTAGATTGGTGAAGATCAAAGAGCAAATACCATAAAAGATGCATGTTTACAAGAGATCGGTCTATAATGTCTTCAAATTAGATTAACTATTCCAAACTCAATAGTCAACACAATTGGCATGACTTATGAACATGCACTTTTGATAACCATAACTAAATCTAGGTATGGGAATTTAAATCCGATTTTTGCTGGCGCTTCATTGTAGATTTGCTAATGCGTGACAAGTCTCGTTATGTGAATCTGATCGCTGGAAATTGGAGAACACGAAACATTGAACTAAATAACACCGCATACCTTAAAGTTAATGCAAAAGTACAAATCTGAAGTGAGCAAAAAGAGCATATTCTTGATGAGAATTGATGTACACCACGGGAAAGCATCCAAGTGAAGAACATCTTGAATTCTTCACTCGGGAAAGATTCTGACAACACTTGAGCAATGCAGTCATCAGAAGCCAACATGTATTTGTTTAAAGTTTAAAGATCAGGGAGCAAACCCTAGCCTCAAAAAAAACCCCACCTCTAGCTCCAGAAACGTCAACATAAGGTGAGCTGACAATCAGTGTAAGCAAATCGCACACAAACTCCATGTGTAAACTCGATGCAAAAATCTGTTCATAATGGAAGGTGATGTCAACTCATTACATGTGCAAGTCATGTGTATAAGGTTAATGCAAAACTGCGATTTGAATTCAGCAAAAAGAGCACATTCTTGATGAGACTTCCTGTACACTTCCGACGCATCCAAGTGACGACCATCTTAAGGGGGAAACAATAGAGGATAATTACCACGCAAAAGTTACCGAGAAGGGGATTTACCGAAAGAAAAGTTACCGGGGGAAAGTTACCGATGCCGCATTCTTCCGGGAAGTCGCAACGAGACTGAATGGATACCTTAGCCTAGGAGTAGGTGGGGGAGAGAGAGTACACTTAGGACTAACCTAGATACAGGTTAAGTCAAAATAAAGGGGTGGAAACTGTTAATCAAATGGACGTGGGATGCAGGTATGATTTGAAATGGACCCGGCGGAGGTAGCACGACACGACCTCCGCGAAGGCGACTGGGCGCCGAAGGCTCGAGAATGGCGGGCCACACACAGTCAAATCGGGCGGGCAATGAAATGGACCACCAAACCGGTGGCGGGGGAAATGCCAAATGACAATACGATCATCGCCGATTTCAAAATGAAAAATGGCGATGATATTAAGGGGAAATGAGGCAATCGAAGACTTGCGGTTCCGACCAGCCGCAATGGTCAAGAACTTCGAGCCTAAGACTCGGAAACGGTTTAGGGGCATTAGTAAGGCCATATTCAAGTATGGCCTTAAACAACTCGTAAAAGCGGAACGAAAACGTGATGCAATCAAGGGGGAACGGATTGATATCGTAGTGAGGTGGGGGCTTAACCTTGCGGCAACACGGATCTTCGGGATGGTCAAACATTGGCCGTCTACCTCAATGCGGGGCGTACACGCGGAGGAACCACGCGACTAAGAACGCCCCGCGAATGGACTTCGACGCGAAGGTAAGGCGGCGCTCAACAGACGCTATATCGGGTCGGTGCACAAGTTTCATAGATGGATGTACGAGGGAGGGGCGAGTCGGGCCAACGTTGAAGCCACAACGGCAGAATTGTATGAATTTGCCCGCCCCAGCTTCACCGGCGAGGTCGTAACAGCGGACCAAGTAGCCCCGTTCCCACGAGGCGACGCTTACCTGGAGGCGTTATGACAGTACGAGGTGGCACCGCGGACCCCATTCCACATCGAGCCGCTTGAGAATGACGAAAATGGTCTAGTCGTCAGACGACTATGGTGCATCCTGCGCGAGGGGGATGGTGATAGAGGTCCCGGATACGATCAGATTACGTATCGCACCCTGAGATAGTGCGATAAGATGTCACTGATAATGTGGCTAATTCATACATTCTCAGTCCAGACCAAGCTGGGTTTAATATATCCGGCGTACAAATTGGAGTTCGTGTCCTACATACCCAAGCCGGGGGCGCCCAACACTCAGGCCCCGAATCTGAGGCCGGTAACTTTTTTACCGATTTTCTTTAAGATTCTGAGCAAATACATCACTTTCGTGGCGTATGAAACGATGAGGGAGACAATAAGGAGGGCGTATTCACACACGCCATTCACCTTTCAGATGGGGTGAATCCTGGAGTAGCAGGCTGCCGGGATGCGAACCTCAAATTAACGGCGGTTTTGAAAGATAGCCGACACCGGAAAAAACCATTATATTACCTGTTTACCGATTTCAAGGGCGCTTTCACGTCCTTACCCCTTGGACTAATTGTAAAAACAATCGACATCGTACCTATTTGCCCGAAGTTGCGCCGGATGTGGAAGGAAACGACGTTCGGTAATCAGGTAAGGCTGATAGTTAACGGAGAGGCCTCGGAACTTATTACGATAACTCGAGGCGTGGCCCAAGGTAACACGATAAGCCCGTTAATCTTCGCGGTCGTCAAAGAGACGGTCGCGAAGTGGATTGCGTAGGAATGCCGCGGCTATTCGATCGCAGGAATCGAAGTGAAGGGCATGGATTACATGGACGATGAGGTACGCATCGCCGACACAGAGGAGGATATCCGCAAAATGGCTACGATTCAGAGCGAGTTCACAGAATGGGCATGAATGCGATTCGGCATCCACAAATGCGTTTACTGGGGCCGAGAATTTATGGGAGGTAAAGACGAGGATGTCGAACTCGCGGACTTCAACCTATGCGGAGAGGCCATTCCGCAACTGGAAGGCTATGAAGCCTTCAAATACTTAGGGAAACACAAAGTCTCCGCCTCAGCAAAGACAAATCAGAAACTGTCACTACCTCGCGGCCCGAACGAGGAAAGGCGGGAAGCACACGAAGGTAAGAGTGCCCTCGCTAAGTTTAAGGCGATTGTAGTATAATTGGACACACCGAGAATACAAAAGTTACACTACGCGGGAAAATTGGACTTTCTATCACAGGCGGCGCAGCCATTGATAGAAATATTGTGTCCAATGACCCCGCCGCCGAATTATATCCTGGATGAAGCCACCAGGATACAACACGGGGCGGCGAGAAGAATACTAGGGTGGCCATCGCGTCGAGGAAGCAAGCGACAGCTCGAGATGAATACGGACCATCTCGGGCTGAGATTACCGAATTTTCGGACCATTCACGACTCAATGCTCGTGAACACGGCATATGCATTCTTAAACAATTTGGACCCTCAAGTCCGAACTTTGTTTAAGCATATGGTGGAGGAAACGCGAATCGCAGCCGGGATCCCGCGGGCCCCGCAAGGTAGGATTTTTATGGACTGGGACCTAATGTACGGCAACCCGGTAAGAGACGTAAGCACGAAAACGAAGGGTTTGGCGTACTGGGAGCCAACGCGAACGGATCATAAGGCGAGGCGAAAGATTGGCACGCGAGGTAAAGGTAAAGGACGCACCTATATCGTCTTTTTTTACCACGCGTGCCAAACCCTCGGAGTGCGGATAATGGCGAGCGGGCCGTTTAAGGTGGACATTCGCAGCGGCGACCTAGAAGGACTAGAACGGGTAAAAATAATAGGCCTATTCAGCGATGGGCTAGGCCCAAATGCGCAAACGAGGCTCGATAAAGACAAGTTGGAGCTAAATGAGTATACAAAAGAAGCAGTCAGACACCGGGACGGATTAGAGATCGTAGAAAAGATTGCTCAAAATAGTTTGCGCACGACGGGGCCCACGCGGCGGAAAGCCGAAAATGGATTCAGACTTCTTGCCTGAGTATACCGGAATACAAAATTATGATTGCCGTGGTTTTTAACGTACTGCCAGTAAAATCGGTAGTCACTACTTGGACGAGCCGAGACGAGACCCATTACAACAACTGCCAGGAACAAGCAAAAAAAACGGTAAAACACTTATTCTGCCGATGCAAACATCCACTTTTCGAAGCAATAAAGAAGAAACGACATGACAAAGTCGTTTGCGAGCTTTACTGCTGGGTAAAACTGCGCGCGGAAAATGACAAGTTAGGGTGACTTGATTCTTTTCAGATATGGATGGCGGAGAATACGTGGGGCGTGCCGGCGGACAACGCCTTGATATTCCTAGACATCTTAAATGATGGCCAGATAGCGAGTCGCCGCCCAGACTTGATTTTTCAGTATCAGCCCCCGGCGAGGTGAGGCGACGATGGGCAGATGATTTATCGAAACCATCAAATTAAAATATGGGAGGCGTCCGTCGTAATGGACAATGCGATAGCGATAGCGAAACGACAGAAATCGGACAAGTATAATGACTTGGTCGACGTCTTATGCCGTCGATTCCCGGATAACGACGTCAGATTTCGCGCGATGGTAGTGGGTGTGATGGGGACTATCCCGGCATCGATTAAGCAGATACTCCGCGATATTCAACCCAAGGCGCAGACATCCTGGGTGATCCATCAAATCATACAGGCCATCGGCAACCATAATCACAAACTATGGATAGTTCGTGACCAACTGTACAACCGGCGTCAGAATTTCCCGAATGAGGAAGCGGGAACGTGGGTCCCGAAATGCAGGTGGTTGCGGCGAGAATACTTTAAGTATTGCGAGAACCTAGTCCAACGCGAAAAGTGGGAGGTGCAGCCGCGAGAAGAAATGGCGGAACGACCTCAACTACCGAACATGATACAAATAGATAGATATTATTATAGAGTACTTAGCAATGCAGTTAGATGGGCGCGGGACGCCTAAGCCATGAATCCAAATATCTTAAAATAAAAGTAGCCATAAAAGGCATGTCTTTCACGGCTTAGAGTAGCGCTTATTCTAAGAGTTCGGGAGGTTGGGCGAATAGGCAATAAGGCCATTCGTCCAACCACCCATATAACTAGGCCTAGAACAACTCATGTTCTCAAATCCGACTCCGGACCTAGATTATTTCTTAAAATTTGTACTAGGTTGGGGTTTAAAGACCCGTCTCGGCGGAGGTGAGGACCGTCACGACCCGCGGATGGCAAAAACCACCTACCGGGAGATGTAGGAATTTTCCAATTTTTACATAAATAAAAGGACAACCTATTTCCGCCCTTAGGCCAAATTTTCGGACCTAAAACCTAGCAAAAAAGTGACCCTAGGAATAACTCGCTAGGAAATATCCTAACGAGGCCCCGGTACGCCATCTAAGGGGGCCCGAGAGACGAGAACCCCCCCTCGCACTAAAGGGCAGTAGTGCGGATCCGGGACTGGAGACGGCAAAAGGGACCATAACTAAGATACCTACCCCTAGTACGACCACCCCCCGGACCCCGACTTTGTTCACCCACCAATAGGGAACATGAGCTGGGTTTAGACCGTCGTGAGACAGGTTAGTTCATGATGCAGGAAGAATTCTGATAATGCTTACAAACTCAGGATGACAACGCACCTTCACATAACAATGACAGTATGGAGGGCGTTACAACTCGATCTAGTTTTCAACCGTTGGACAAACGGCGTTCATAGAAACTACAACGTGTGCTTGCAATTGTAAGAGACATCTTGCGAGTTATAAGAATTGTAGGAACAATGCCACTGCAACCCCCCTAAACCCCAAGGATGTTGCAAGACTGAACGAAGAACTCGTTGTGATGTGCCAATCGACAATGGGGGCTCGGAAAGTGTGAAGTTTGTGATTAGGGTTGTGGGTCCAGCGGGTTTAGGATCAGGGCCTACAGGATTAGGGTTGTCTGGCATCACCCGAAAGATATAAGGTAGAGGGTGCTAAAACCAACACCCCATCCAAAACCAACACCTATAAATGCCTCCCAATTGCCAACACTCTACAACCTTGAACCGTACCCAGCGGTGTAGGAGTGTCTGGGCCCACGGAGTGACGGTTTTAGGTGCCATTAGTGGTGCCACCTCATAGCGGCCTCCATGACCTTCATGTAGGGTATGTAACGGGCTCCACTCTATCTCGGGTTGGTTCAAGGTGGGATTAAGGTGGCTTGTCAATGCCTATTCTAGTCATTCTATTCACAATGCCAAGGAGGTAGGCCCACAAAGCACAAAAGGGTCATTTCTGGGATGCAAGGGGGTCGGTTCCCGGGATGCAAGGTGATGGTTTTGCAAGCGAACTGGGAGGGATCATGGAGGTAGCCCGTGTGGCTTTGCATACCATTACTACTTGGGCTTTGATGTAGTTTGGGTCTAGTACCCAACTATGTTGTGTTGGTTCTAGGCAATGAAGGTGGGGGTCCTCATCATATGTGAGGTTGCCATACACGGGGCCTATGGATTGGTATAAGGAAGCTAGTAGTTTTGACTTTGAATATTCATCAAATATTCAATTGAGACTAAATTTATTTTTTCTTTCTTGATACCTATGTTTAGCCCAAAGGCTAATATGAATATATATTTTATATAGGGGATTGCTATTTCCACACCTTTTTTGGCTAGATTCACACCTTTTTGCCGGTTCGGTTGCCGTGTCACTGAGGCGCTATATATGAGATTCTTCATGGTGCATCCGGACCGTTGATCCACCAAGGCCCATCCAAGGGCCTCAATGATCCTAGGTGGCGGTGGGGTGGGGGGCAGGGGTGGTGCTTGCCATCAAGGCGGGGTGGGGCCGTGGGCCTCATGTCTTTTTTGGGGAGGCCGGATTTAGGGTAGTGTCGGGCCTAGTGGCTAGGCCTACTTATTATATAACTAGTTGGTTACCCTTACTCTACTTACTAAATGACTACACTAAATAGGTAGATTAGTGCTAGATGAAGATTAGTGTTAGATGCAATAGCTACCTAAAATATTAATTTTCAACTGATATTACAATTAGTGTTTGAATAGGGTTTGAACAAATTATACCTTTTACGAGGTTCTCATATTCTTCTTCCTTCAATTCTTCATTCCAAGATTTACAAAATATCATCTAACACTAAATGCGCTCATGTAAATATTTAAAGTTATTACTTGGTACAAATAGTGTTAGAGTTGACATTTAGTGTTCTAACACTATAGAGACAATTTACATTTAGCGTTTTGGTGGACTATTAGTGTTTCCAACACTAATCTATCTATTTAGTGTAGTTGGTTACCCTTACTCTACTTACTAAATGACTAGTTGGTTAGCCTTACTCTACTTACTAAATAACTAGTTGGTTAGCCTTACTCTACTTATGGTCACTCTTCTTAATTGGACATGTATATTTAAGTGGTATATGTGCAAGTCTTGAAGTTAGGTATGGACACCTATATGATCATTATTGACACCATAATCTTCACTTTGATAATGACTAAGATATTCATATGACCTCCTAAATTTTGATTTGGATTTGCTAACCATCTCGTACTAACCTACTTGTTTCATATCATGTCATAAGTAGAGTAAGGGTAACCAACTGGTCATTTAGTAAGTAGAGTAAGGGTAACCAACTAGTTATTTAGTAAGTAGAGTAAGGGTAACCAACTAGTTATATAATAAGTAGGCCTAGCCACTGGGCCCGCCTAGCCACTAGGCCCGACACTACCCTAAATCCGGCCTCCCCAAAAAAGACATGAGGCCCACGGCCCACCCCGCCTTGATGGCAAGCACCACCCCCGCCCCCCACCCCACCGCCACCTAGGATCATTGAGGCCCTTGGATGGGCCTTGGTGGATCAACGGTCCGGATGCACCATGAAGAATCTCATATATAGCGCCTCAGTGACACGGCAACCGAACCGGCAAAAAGGTGTGAATATAGCCAAAAAAGGTGTGGAAATAGCAATCCCCTTTATATATCAACCACATAGTCATATGTATGTGCAATAGCTTAAAGTGTTGGTTTAAGCACCCTCTACCTTAGAACATTGTTCAATTTTCAAACCAAATTTCCAGTGATTTGGAATTCGGAGAGCAGCATCGGCTAGAGCGGTGTTATGTTGACGTGAAAACGTATAGATTATGTGATAGATATTGCCTCGGTCCGAGGGCATTATCGAGCATAAAGGTGAGGATCATATGCCGATCATCGGATGCGTGTTGGGATCTATGGTTGATTTGCCGTTATGTTCTGGTGTGATCCATGGCTGGCAATTATGCTTCGTAAGGTGCTCGTTCTTAGCGAAAAGATATCCGAGCCAGGATTTTATGTGGAATTGGAAGCTCTACCGTCACTACACTAAAAAGGATATTTAGTGTTTGATTATAGTTAATATTGTTACCACCCTACCTTGCTCAACACTAATTTTCAATTCCTTGGTAATTAGTGTTAGACATAAATGTGCTACCACCTTCCCTACTACCACCATGGAATTCACTGGACTTGCGATTTTAGGGAAAGCGCCCTACCTTCTTGCTCATTGATCTCTCATCTGATAAAGATGACGACATTTTAGGATTGATGTTTTCCCATCACCCCACCTTCCTGCTTGCTTACAGCTTCTCGCCTTCTTGTCGGAGCAGCTTCTCAACTTCTCGAAGCAACTTTTGAACTCTCGCTGATAGCTTGCGCCAACCTTGAAGCCGGTTGCCTTGCGATCCTGAAATTCAATCTGTCGGACCCATGACTGCAACCTGGAGGTTTTCCTCCCCCGCAACTTTGGTTCGACTTGAAAATTGAGAACTGGAGATTTTCCTCCCCCCAAACGCATCTTGATCCTCTCGCTCTGTGATTGCGGCATGAGTGCCAAGATTGCGACACCGGATGATACATGTTGTTGAGCTACGAATCTGTGATGACTCCAGTGACAGAAAAAAATCACTTGCCAAGTCCTCCCCCCGATCGCACTGCTCGCTTTCACTCCGTGATTGCGATCGCAGCCCTTGCCTGAAGATTGCTGGAACACGACCTATACATGTGAACACCAGTCTAGCCTCCCCTAGCAATTGCCAAACTGCCATTGCTGTAACTCCACTACTTTGCGTCTTGCCATGTCTGAGTTTGACTACTCCTGCCTCATTGAAGCACCTTCTTGCATACTTGCGGATTGTACTCTGCAACGCACACACAATAAAATCAATAAATCGTTCTAAAATTCATCTTGAAGGGTGAAGAATTGATAAAAACAAATTTCGAGTACATTGCCATTACTGCAAGGAAGTGCGAAAGAAGCAAACATTGTTCACCTGACTTCCAACTACTTCAGAGGTATGTGAATGAGCTTTCCGTAACAAAAAAAATTTAAAAAATTGAGATCTCTAGCACAAATATTTTACATCCAAGAAAAATGTGACTTCTCAACATAAGAATATCGTTGTTGTCATGCAAATATTCCTCTGTGAACTACAGTTACTTTTGGCCAAGACCTACGCATCTGCAATTTTCGGTCCTTATCGTATATATAATCTTAGTTTCACTCATTGTCGCAACTCTGCTCCGAAATCAAGTTTGGACGATTTTCCCCAAAGGGTTTATACTCCACCAATTTATTTTTTTCTTACCATTTTATTCTCGTCATTTTTGTAGCCATGACAACCAATCTTATTGTCGCTACTCCTCCCTGCCAGCTCCAACAAAACTCCACCATTGTCACAAAGAATCGGACAATTACATGGATGGTAAAATACGAATCAATACATGGTCAGTGTAGTCTCTACAATCGCACAATTACTACTTTTTTAGAGCATTTTTGAGGACAAAGTGCAAATTTCATGCATGTCTCTCATTGGTGGGCGCAACAAGACTAATTTTACAACGAAGATAAACAAGAATTTGAATCTTCTATAATTTCTTGTAGCAAAGTTGATTAAGGGGATGAAAGTAATAGCATATTGTGCACATAAATGTTAAAAATGAATACAGTGGTTATATTCTATATTATTTGATGTATTTGAGCGTTTTAAGAAATTTGGAGTTAAGTTTTCAGCATATTTTTTCATCGAGTTAGCCATGATATCTTTATTAAATTCCACATCACTATACAATCATCTTTTATGATTCCAAAGACAATGTTTTTCCCATTGAAAAGTTGTTCAATAATTGAATCTAGCAATTTATGTTTACATATAATAATATTATTTTATTACAAAAAGGGCAAATAATATACAACCCTGGAAAAAAAACGTGAAATTGAAATGCATACTTTATTTCATTTAGGTGTGCTATATAGGGATTTTACGAATGATACATTTGATGAAAATCTAATAAAAAAAATTGATGAAATCTATTTTGTTGTGAACATGGAATAGAAAATAGGAGGCCAAGAAAACTAACCTCATTGTATCAAATACTTGGTAAAACACACGTTGAGCGGAGAGTCAGTGGTGTTGGAAACTCACCAACCCGGGTAAGAGGTTATTTTTGCAATTGGCGACAGATTTGGTTGAAGATGTCAACCGGGAGGTAAATTGTGATAATTTACCATATACTAAATAACTTATGAGTAGATCAAGTATGTTTTTGGCTATTGATAGTGCTTTGAATGTGCATCAATTTTTTCCACAACTTTAGGAGATTGTTGGAAAGTATTAGCAAATTTTTTAAGGGCACCCTATCCCACTTTCAACTTGAAAATTATACTCTTCTTTTATTAATGTGAAACCCATGTTTTGAATATTCAATTTTTTTCATTACACATGGCTCTCATGTGCTATGAATTATTCTCAAAATGGTTGTTTTGTATTTTCAAGCTCAAATGTTAGAATGTTAAATTTTATATGTTAAGT
Source organism: Polytrichum commune (assembly GCA_950295325.1). NCBI lineage: Eukaryota > Viridiplantae > Streptophyta > Polytrichopsida > Polytrichales > Polytrichaceae > Polytrichum > Polytrichum commune. The sequence continues at coordinate 19,722,303 of OX485808.1, read as the reverse complement.
GCTTGGAATACTAGATGGCTCTCACATGTTGAATGGATCCCATTTAATATTATTAGATTCATATGAATGGTTGGAATTCACATGCTCAAATGGAATGTTGACTTTAATCGAATGTTATAATGTTAAATTGTGTTTACCCTCCTAGTTGTATTCGTTATCATTTTGGAATGCTGAAATATTTAAAGGTTGGAATGCTAGAAAATATGCTAGAATTCTCTTTTTTATCATTGTTAATTTTTTTTCGTATCCTTACTTACATTAATTCCAAACATGTAACTTCTACATTTTACCATAGTTGATATTTAGTATTTGAGTTTACATTTAATGTTACGTACTTTCATAGGGCTATTGACATTTAGTGTATCAACACTAAAAATCCTTTTTAGTGTAGGTCGCACTGTTGTTTTGGTGGTTTGTGATTTGTCCTTGGTGGTGGTTTGGGGGTTGTCTTTGGTTGGTGGATTAGGGAGTAGTCTTTCGTTACTTGGTTCTCTATATGTGACAGTGTACTGCGTTTGAGGGACCTTGCTTCTTCTCGAAGGGGGCATGTCTTTTTGGTTCTTTATTTACTTGACGATGGTTTATTGATCTTTTGTCTCAACGAACTAAATAAATAATGAAAAAGATGGAGAGTGTGATACACATTAACCAACGTATGGGCTAGGGATTTGTGCCACTCAAGTAAGTTGAAGGAGAAAATGTTGCGAACCCCTTGTATCTCAGAAGCTTTCTTCTCTTAGCAAATATGACCCTACTTTGGGAATCATGGTTTTTAGTTTTTTTTTCTTTTCAAAGGTCTATGTTTATTACAACATCGATTAACATGTAAGAGCATGAACGAAGTGGTCGTTGCATGGTGAACCTCCAGAACAAGAAGATGACATCCAAACACCCTCTCGCAAACAAATGATGAGGTGAACACAACTTAGACAACGCTAAGCAACACAGAAGCGCAAACAATGAGGAGAAACTACAAACAAACACATCACATGCTCAAGTGGACCGCAACCCTAAATCATCAGCCGAGGGATCAACAAGGAGCCAAAGCACCGGTAGTAGAACCCCTTATCCATGAGCACAAGGGAGCATATTAGGTCTTGCCCGGGAGGCAAACAATTAAACCCACATGCTCACAAGATGGCATCGCAAATAGCATGAGCGCTAGCATTGACCCAACCCTACATGCACAAAGCCTTTACCGGAAGTGCAAAAAAAAGAATAATGGCCACATGGAACTCATCAGGCTAGCTGAAGGCCCGGTGAAGGAGCATCACAACCAGTGTTCAAGATTGAAGTCTTCAATGCCCTTCAAACGCGATTTGGCCCTTCATAATATACCTCTCTCAAAACATCCCTTCAAAACGCAGCCCCAAATTGAAAACGAAGACGTCACTTGAAGTCCTCAATATCAAATTTGCCCACCACAAGAACCAACAAGCGTAGGGCATTGTCACTACAAGAAGTGGAGTTAGATGGTTGAATTCTTGATTCTTCACATTGTACTGGAACCATGTACCATATAATCCATGCACAAGTTCAATGTGAGTGTTGTATTGCATTTCTATATTCTTAGATCGACGTCTCGGATTTGGACCAACTCTTCAACTGAAGAGCTGAAATTTGGGAGCCCTTCAAAATGAAACTCATACGAGGGCTTCAATCTTGAACGCAGATCACAACAACACGAAACTCCCAATGGCAACCCACACTAATAAGACAATTTGGGGCAGCGTTCGGGTCTCCCTGTTCATTGGTGGTCCCATCATTGCCACCATAGCATACCTTTCTGGCTTATGGTGTGTGTGTCAGGGGAGCTTATGGAGTGGGTAGCTCCACATGAACTTCTGGGGCTTGAAGGCTCACATACATAACTCCGGCCTGCCTTTTTACCTGCAGGATGCCTGCCCTTGGAAAAGAAAGCACACCTGTCAGATGAGTATGGAGGGCCACTTCACACATGAGCCAAGAGCCGTGACCGTGAAATCGTGAGAGCCCAAAAGAAAGTGTCCAAAGGCCGTCCCAACACACCTCCAAAATCATGTAGTGTGGTCACGGATCCTCAAGTGTAGTGTGACTCGCGAGCCCTCAACCAAATGCTATTTCGATGAATTTTTATTCATGCGGGCCCTCACACATGATACAATAGAATAAACCAACGGTTGTGAGCCAAGAACCGCGACCGTGAAATCGTGAGAGCCCAAAAGGAAAGTGTCCAAAGGCCGTCCCAACACACCTCCAAAATCATGTAGTGTGGTCACGGATCCTCAAGTGTAGTGTGATTGACGAGCCCTCAACCCAATGCTATTTCGATGAATTTTTATTCATGCAGGCCCTCACACATGATACAATAGAATAAACCAACGGTTGTGAGCCAAGAACTGCGACCGTGAAATTGTGAGAGCCCAAAAGAAAGTGTCCAAAGGCCGTCCCAACACACCTCCAAAATCATGTAGTAGTGTGGCCAGTGGCCACGGATCCTCAAGTGTAGTGTGACTGGCGGGCCCTCAACCAAATGCTATTTCAATGAATTTCTATTCATGCGGGTCCTCACACATGATACAATAAAATAAACCAACGGTTGTGAGCCAAGAACCATGACCATAAAATCATGAGAGCCCAAAAGAAAGTGTCCAAAGTCCGTCCCAACACACCTCCAAAATCATGTAGTAGTGTGGTCACGGATCCTCAAGTGTAGTGTGACCGGCGGGCCCTCAACCAAATGCGATTTCAATGCATTTCTATTCATGCAGGCCCTCACACATGATAAAATAGAATAAACCAACGGTTGTGAGCATTTAGAGAGCCATGGTCTCCCGGTTTTGTGTTAGGCCTACCTCCAAGAGGTGGTTTTGGAAAATAGTCCAGGTGACCATGAAGCATGATCCATTTGATGCCATGTAGGAATCCATGAAGACTTTACATCCATCTTGCATTCACATACTCCGTTGGTCCCTCAACTGTAGTGTGAAGCGAACTTGGACTGGCTCTGCCTTTTCCACCAATGAGAGTGCTTGAAGTGTAATGGTCACGAGCTCTCAGTCACGTGTGTGAAGTGGCCTTGAACACAATTGCACATGTATCCACTACATATAAATCATGAATTAAATATCCCTTTATTACATATGCAATCCAACTTCACTTTCCAATGAGAAAATCATTGAACATTTTTTCATCCACAACATGTAACTCAATGATTGCATCAAAGAAACAAAGACAAAAACACAATAACTCAGCCACAATGTGGAGAGCAGATCTCAATGAAGCCAATGAGCACTCCAAGCACCTCCAATTTGTAAACACCTAGAACCCAAAATGCAAACCCAAAATGAACAAGGTTGTCATTAAGGACTATTACCATATGACAACGGTGGATGAAAATGTGCATTGGATAAAATTAACACATCTATTTTCCAAAAAAATCTCTAAATTTGAGGGGGGCCTTTTGTACATCTACCTTTATTTCATATTTTCTTAATACCCTTTTCCGATGACACACTAGAGAAAAATGATACCTCTCCTTTATGTATACTATTATGCTAATGCCTCAAATATACCCTTTCTTACACTCACATTAGTTCGTACTCACTATGAAGAGTCCACCCCTTAAGGAAGAAATCTTGGCTCAATTTTCGTCAATACACTTATATGTTCACCAACACGGGCTATCAAGGATGTCTAACAAAAACCTTCTTGAAAAAATGTTAATGTAACGTATACGTATGTTATTTGGTTCGTTTTTCATGTTCTTCAACTTTTATCGATTAGATTTACACAACAAAACTTCTGTTACCTTAACAAATCTATGATGAAATATGTACAAAAACCAAATTATCAAGCATCCTTCATTTTAGTTATGGTTATTGGAAATGCACGTTTGTCGATTTCTTAACTAAATACATAGGTCCTCCCAATTGTGTTCACTATTAACTATAGAATATTCGAAACATCGTCTACTCTATTTAATGTGCAATTTGTGATGTTTTCTCTTTGATCCTCACCAAACCACATAGTACTAACAAATGTATCGGGGCCGAATTAAGAAAACGAGCCACTGAAGACCCATCTACCACCAAAGTCTTTTGAGATGGGCAATGGGTCGCTGCATAAGATAGATGAGCGGATAAAATCAAAGTGAGAATAGTTCCAAAATGGTTGGCTTTAAAATGTCGGTGTAATAAGGGCCCAGAAAAGTTGTTGGTAAAGACTATTATATGTGTTGGGAAAGGAGCAAAAGAAGTTAACCCCTAAAGATCACAAAGGCCCATCTCAACCTCTAGATGCTCACAAATGTGCAGTTCAATTCAGGTAGAGGGTGTTAATTTTGATCCCCTCCTAAAACCATCCCCTATGCACGCCTCTGAATCCCGTTACCAGATCATATTTCAAATCATCTGAATATCTCCAATGCAAATTGTTGTCATTTTGAGCCTGGCATGTCAAGAGTGACCCTAACAAATATTAATGTTATACTTATCCACACTTTCCCAATTGGACCAATACATGTATGTTTATGAAGATTGAGTCAAGTTCAAATATATTACCCTAGTTACAATACACTCACTTACTTGATGAACGTTGTAATATATGTCCTTAGTTTAACTTCCTCTTTGCAATAGATTGTAGTGAACATAGTTTCAAGCTCATATGCATTGCAACAAGGAGGTCATTGACACTTGGTAAGGGTGTAGTTAGGTTTTTGCTATCACTTAAACTAACCCAAGGAAACCAACCCATGATACAAGGTCTCAAGGAAGACTGAGCTAGTCTCTATAAGGATTAATGTCACACATTGGATTAAGGTTTTCAATAATAATCTATGTGTTTTACGTACTTCCTCATTAAGCTTCATTCACACTCTTATGGTTCATTGGTGCTTTCTTAATCATGTGTGATTTTGTCCTATGTGCGTGGACTCCTATTACTCTAATTTAATCCTTAATGTTAGTCATGAAGCTCAAAAGCTTGGCAAATAGTCAATGGCTCATGATTAGGATAATGTCTAGGGCAATGGAATGTTTGTTGCTCACATAGTCAATTTTGCAATACTATAGTATTTTGTCTATTATTTGGTACTCGTACAATTTATTAAAAAATATATTGCGCCAAAAATTATCCTCTCTAAAAAATTACAAATAAATATAGGGTGCTAAAAAATACGTCAAAGTAGTTTTTCAATCTACAATAGGGAGGGAAAAATGATTGAGAGGTGCATAAATATCCCCCCATTAGATACCCCATTATCGCACGTGGTTACGAAACGTAAGGGGGTGTGATCGCCCCAAGTCCTTTCTTCCACTTACTGACTCTTCATCTCAAACTTCCTAACTAACTTTTTGGTATTATCAAATGCTATCACCTTTCTTGAACTCTATTACTCTTCATCTTATGGTAATCAACTCCCTCATTCATTTCCCGAAGACTAGCGCCCTTCTTATAACAATTAGTCTTCATTGCCTCTCGCATTCTCACTCATAGTTTGCCTCTCAAGCTATCGCCAAGATTTCCTCAACCAAATTTAATATCGGCTCTCATAGCCTTTAACTTCTCACTTTCCTCTTTGGCAAGGTAGTATCCTTTAGGCCATGGTCCACATACTATTTGTCTCAATTATAATATCAACCAACTCTCATTCTTGATAGCCCACACTCACCCAAACCTCTTGCCCAACTGTCACACACGACCTATCGCCATTACTCAACTTTGACTCTCACAATCTCCAAGTGACTCACTCATGCTCTTATCAACTCACTTACTCAAAATTATATTGATAGCCACTTCTCTCACACTTACATGTTCTTTCCTTTACTTCAACACACAACCGATTGCAATCAATATTCCACTTCCGATATAAAAAAGACAATTGCACATGAGGGCCATGCTTACTCTTAACTTCATAATTTAATTACTTCAAGAATCCAAATCTCTTGGTTCTCTCAAGTCTATTGTCTTCTTGGCCCTGTGTCTATCTACCCGGTCTCATTTGTTGAGTCTCGGTGATCTTTAGATAGATAGATAAAAATACCGGTCCCTTTTTAGCAAGGGTTCGTAATGTCAATGACCCGATGCCCACCGGACAAGGGGACATTGGGCCAATACTATTCTCCCCTTTCGAGGATGGGCACTAAAGTGACACACAATACTAGTTCCTAGCTAGCCACTAGTGCCTTGAAGATACCGGACATGGTATCCCCCCAAAGGGCTTTGAGGTACCCATACAACAAGGTCCAAGGACCCCCCACCATAGTTGGGTGGACTAAGGTGGTGAGCACCACGCCGGCATGGGGAATAGAACCCACAACCTCCTCATTGGGGGCTCGTGATCTTTACAACTATTGCTTTCTAGGAAACTATGCCTGATTTCTACAAAACCATATAGCATGTTTCTTTCTTGGCTAACCTTCTTCTTATTAAGTCTGGAGGAAGGAGAAGGTGGTTACAGGCAATAACTAACTTATCACGGCAATTGCCTTTTAATCCTACTATGAAATGAGATTATAACTACCAAACATCATATAAAAGCCATCAAGTTTTGAAAATGGTTCCATAATAGAAGCGTTTACGAGGCAATTTTATCACACGCATGTCATAACACTTGACTAAGCCTCATGCTCCTTGCCCTCTTTAAACAAGAAAACGGTAGAACCATGAGGCTCTGTCCTTTATTATGAAAGACTACAATTGTAGTTGTCCACTTTGCTCATGCCAATTCATGGCTATTCACTATACCAAACCTTTTTTGGATTTTGTGCACCTTCTTCTCAAATACAGGTCGAGGATCGAAGCTACTCATTTATCACCCAAATTGTTTTAAATAAATAATCAAGAACTACCGAAATAACTATAATTAACTAGATTTCTTTCAATGCATTTTAGGGAGCACTTATATATATATATAAACTATAGTTAACATCCACATTACATAAAGTGGACCAAAAATAACAAGGACAAGTAACGTCCAAGTGTGAACACAAAGTGGTGTGAGGCCAAATCACCCACCCTTAAGCGTCCTAGTCCGGGTGAGGGAATGGGGATCACATTCGTATTCACATCACTCCCTCTTACCAACTTCGCACAATTCCATTTCACCTTCCATTCAATTCTTGCACACCAATTTATTCCATAATGCGAGTACAAGCATTGAAAAATGCTCTTCTCTATTTATTCCCCTCCTCCTACACTAATTCACAACCCCACACTCAAATCCCTACTAAAGCTTATTCCCTTATTCCACCCTCTAAGTTATGTGAGCCAACTCCACTAATTCACTAAGGAGATGATCTCCTAATTAATTCTTCCTACATCCGGCCTTAAATTCCAGCCTTCCGCTAAGCCAGCAGCTCCTTAATCAAGCCCTCCGCTAAGCCAACAGCTCCTTAGTCCACCTTCTAGCTAGCTAGCAGCTACTTAGGCCTAGCCTCGAGGCTAAACCAACACTCCTTAATCCAGCCTTCTAGCTTCCAGCAGCTACTTAGGCCAAGCCTTCGAGGCTAAACCAACACCCATTAATCCAGCCTTCTAGCTTCCAGCAGCTACGTAGGCCAAGCCTCCGAGGCTAAACCATGACTCATTAATCCAACCTCCTAGCTTCCAACAGCTACTTAGGCCAAGCCTTCGAGGCTAAACCAGCACCCATTAATCCAGCCTTCTAGCTTCCAGCAGCTACTTAGGCCAAGCCTCCGAGGCTAAACCAACACTCATTAATCCAACCTTCTAGCTTCCAGTAGCTACTTAGGCCAAGCCTTCGAGGCTAAACCAGCACTCCTTAATCCAGCCTTCTAGCTTCCAGCAGCTACTTAGGCCAAGCCTTCGAGGCTAAACCAGCACTCCTTAATCCAGCCTTCTAGCTTCCAGCAGCTACTTAGGCCAAGCCTTCGAGGCTAAACCAGCACTCCTTAATCCAGCCTTCTAGCTTCCAGCAGCTACTTAGGCCAAGCCTTCGAGGCTAAACCAGCACTCCTTAATCCAGCCTTCTAGCTTCCAGCAGCTACTTAGGCCAAGCCTTCGAGGCTAAACCAACACTCTCTAATCCAACCTTCTAGCTAAGGCCCATAACTACTTCCCCTACCTCATTCCACTAATTTCACTAAGTCTCCTAACTAATTTCCCTACCTAATTCCACTAATTTCAATAAGTATCCTTCTAAATCCCGCATTCTTCTGAGCTCTAAGAGCTCCAAATCCTAGAGAGGAGAGAGAGAGAGAGAAAGATAGAGAGAGGTGAAGAGAGGAGAGAAGAGAAAAAGGGAGAGAGGGCACCCAAACCACAAACCCCTTAACCTTCTCCTACTTAGTAGGACCTTATCCTATCCACTAAATCCTCACCCCCTAAACCAACACAAACATGTTCTAAATCAAACATTTAACTCCAAGGCACTTCTCCTTGCTTCACCAAACACTACTCACTTAGCCAAAACTCTTCCTAATGCCACTCAGCTTCTAATTAACCACCCAAAATAGGCTTAAGGCCTAAAACATAAACCACACCAATCCTCACTCTTTTTATACTTTTGATTATTTCAATAACACTTCAAATGCAATTCTAAATAAATTCTAAACATAAAACAAATATGAGCACTCATTTTGGGCTCATAAGTGGTTAGGAAATTTGCTCTTGAAACGAAGAAGTTGATGCATAGTCTCTGTCCTATAGACAGAGCCAATAAAAGAGATGCCTTGTTCCATGGAGACTTCGCCACAACACCAAGACTGAAGCCGTTGTTTTCCCTTTGAGAATCACAACATGTTCATACCCAGTCCTTGGTCGTACGATTTTCTTGCGTAGGGTCAGTGACACGTGGAGCTTAGCAATGTTATAAGTTTTTCACCATCACATCATCAATTCAAAATAGACATCACACCATACGAGGTCATATACAAATTAAAGCCTTGCACTTCCCAAAGTCATATATGAATAGGCTAATAAGAACTATCGTTTTTCCACATCATATCTCCACAAAGTAAGTTATAGGGCGAAACACAAGTGATCGCGGAAAGCACTTGCAATAGTTCCTATGCGCCTTTTCTCTACGCACAAAGAACATTTCATTCATAACCTCCCATTCACGTCCATGAGCATACCCAATTATGCCCCTTTTTATCAACTCGGATAGGTGATGTATTTTGTTGCTACCCGTGGATCATCATCGTCCACGTCTCTCTTGGCCGGTTATGAGTGTTTGAAGGTGCGGAAAAGACTGCCATGGGCATGTAAATATCATCTTATAATTTGAGGAAGAAATGCTCATTGTATCAGGCACTACTTTATCATTCTGTCAGCCATTCAATGGAAAAAGTGAATCCTACGTGGTTCTCCATACATCGAATATCCGCGACTGGGCAACTTAATTCTTTTGAATATAAACTACATACAAGTCACAACACTATTAAGCAATCGTGCCTTCGTTCATGTGGACCCTAAGAAAATATAATCATGGGATGGCCCAACCTAGTGCAGATTTAGCTTTGATCTGAGTCTTTTTGCATTAGGTTGGAGCATCCCACGATTAGGTTCTCAAGGCCCACATGAACGAACACACATTGTTTAATAATGCTACGGTTATGAAAAGAGGGGGAAATGTCGCATACAAGTGATGACCTCTCATTCATCCAACATAAAAGCCCCAAAGTAATATGCAACCCGGAGGTTACTTCTTTGAGTTAGCTTTAAGAAGCCTGAAGTAGTGTACGTGAGCCTCGAAGTCATTTGAGATGAATAGGGAACAAATTTATAGAGAGGTCGAGTTTTTATGTTGGATGGATGAAAGATACACTCGTATACAATAATTCCCTCTCTATGTAAGTTGCCACTTGCCAACAGCGAGAGGGAATTATCGCATAGTTATAGTGTGCCTCTCATCCATCCAACATTAAAACTGGACCTTGCTTCCTTTTTGACCTCCTGTGTCTATTTGAACTTTCAAGCAGAGCATTGCATTTTGGAAACTGTGACCTTGGTCCAACCTGTTATTTCTTTCAAAATTTATCTCAATCTTGACGACATATGTGTACCCATGGTTCTTTGACAATCTTTTCAAGGAGGATGTAAAGTAGGGGTAAAATACACTCTAACCTCCTTAAAATCATGCATGTGGCAACCAAAGTGCATGTGATATTAAGGAGGCATGCAATGTTAACATGGATGCGTGACGATAGAGGATTAGTGTAGCATGTGACATTATGGAATAACACAAAATCCACATTGCAACAATGACAATGATGACAACATGATGCGTGCGAGCTTGTGGTTTGGATTCTTTGGTGGATTATTTGTAATGTCAAAATCTGTGATATATGAGAGGGCGATGTGACAACAAGGAGGGAGGTTTAAATTATGCACATCCATTCCCTAGGGTTTCGGGATATAAGAGAGGGAGTGGCACCATGGAGATTAGGATGTAGTGAGGAACACATGGTGGACTCTCCAATATATTTATGATGAGAATAGGTTACATTGATAAGGTACAGTGGGCCTTATGCGTTCACTCTTCTTATTTGGACACCTACATTTGAGTGGTATATGGCAAGGTTAGTAGTTAGGAATGGACACCGAAAAAGACACATGCCACATTTAGATTGGACAATGTGTGCTTAAAAAGACACTAATCTAGGTTCATAAGTTAACATGACTGAGAGGGCATATGTGAAAAGTGAATCTCCGCCTTGACCTCTAATAACTTTTTCATCTCACCTCCGTTCCTAGACATAAATGAAATGACAATCTATGTATTTCACAATTTCCTAGAGCATGTTCACATGTTATCCCATACCGCCAATTTTAAAAGGAATTTGAACAAAAGAGGTTCCCACACATTCTCATTATCATGCTCTCTCCTCTAACGCCTTCCGCCCTTTTAAAGAGGATGAATTTCAACTCCTCTATAGAGGATCAACTATTAGTACCTCATAAGCATTGACCAAGTAGATTCTTTGCTTCAACTATTTCTATGTAAAACTTTGTGTAATATTCTATGAAATTATTGATGGTCATGGGACCCATAATTCATAAAGCTCATGTAGAGTGCGCGTGTGGGACATAGAGCATGACCACTCCCCTCCAAATCAATGTAACCCAATTCAGCAACCCTTTGTGTTATAGCATGCCCACGCTACGACCAACAATTGGCCCACACCAATGGGAGGGTTTCCATCTCGATAGGAGTTCTTGTCTTGTATGTAGCGAAGAGAACATGCGAAACTGCACCACATTACCATGAGTGAGGTTGTTATGAGTACGATGACAAATCCCTTTCAACAACAATAAATTTCGAAGAGAGATGAACTTTCCCTTATCAAGAGAGACTCCTCATGCTTCCAAGAAGCAACCAACAGTTGACCCTAGTGTGAGCATGCATGTTGTCCAGTATAAAAAATGTTTGGTGCACAATGTGTGATCATGCTCATACCGGAGGAGACAACTCCCGATTTGATCGATGGCCACAATCGGACCACATACCTTCGAGGTGGTGTGGTAGAATTTCGACCTCTTAATAGTAACGACAAAAGCTCATCCGATCGTTCCAAGACAAAATTCATCAACTAGGGTAGCTGGAGACTTGAAAATGGAAGGATATGTCATCAGTCTGTCAAGGGCTCACACTCTTCATGCCTGCCTGAGGAAGTATAGTACCCAGTCACAAATAATTACTATGTTCATGAAAGGCTCGATATTGCGCACACACACACACACAAAAAAAACATGTGCACACATATATGGCAGAATGAGCGTCCACAAACAAAGTGAGGTTATTAATTAGGCAAGAAAACAAGGATCCAAAGGCCACTAAAGCCAAAGCAAAAGTGTCGTCCATGCAAAGCCCATTGATTATTTTGGCAAGCTTTTTAATCGAGTGACTTATAGCTACCCGTGTCACTAGGGTGTGTCCTATGAGCCCAAGGGCATGTGCAATCTGGGCCATGGGGGTGCCCTCGGTGAATGGACAGTGTAGATTTTTTCCGGGCAGCAGTTGGGCTCGGTTGCGGGCAGGGTGATGTATGGCGTAACTTACATGTTGGAGAGATGGGCGCATGGGGGAGTCGGACCCCTCCCTCGTTATGGTGGCTTCATGGGTACTTAAGGGCCGGTTAACACCATGGATCATGAAGTCGGACCATGGAAGATGGTCTTTTTTCATGGTCCGACTTCATGGTCCAATTTTCATGGTCCAAATTCTTGAAATTTTAGTTTACAAAGCTTTTGGACCCCTCACTAGGCGCGAATTGAATGTGGACCAAGGAGGAATGACCATGCACCAAAAAGTGAATGGGTTGATTTCTTCAATATATGCCCAAAAAGGGTAGTCTTGAAAGAAAAGAAAAGAAAAGAAATCAAGTTTGACCATTCTCTTGCGTACTCTTGTTTTCATCTTCTCTTCCCAAAAAAGTTTCATTAAAAAACTATTATAACAACCTTTCTCTGTCATGGACTCCTACCCTTTTCTTACCACAACACCTCTTTTGCCTCTCCCACCGCAAAACACATTGGACCATGCCAATGGATAATCTAGGCCTTAAAATATGTCTTTTGAGGATCTCAAACTTCATGATCACTTTGACTTTTTTCCCTTGGTGTAAACCAAAATGGTTCCGGGACGAGTTCAACAGCCAATCTCAGATTTTACTGGGCCTTGGGACGACCTCATGGTCCATGGTGTAAACAACCCCTAAGTACCTTACATGGTTTTGTAGGCAGGGCCAGAGCTTGGTTTAGGGGCTCAAGCACACAGTAAGTTCCCATGGAAGGGAGTTGGGTCTTAAAATAAAGTGTCCGGGGAGGCTTTTAGGCAACAAAAACCTAGCATTGTGGGGATGTTCTTAGGGCCGCTTCACACTATGGCCATGAAAGTCAAGAGGCCATGGGATTGAGTGGCCAAACTTTGTTGAGAGTCCAAAAAATTGGGTTGAAAATAACCAATAAAATATCATAATTGGAGCCTTCAGCCAGGCATAGGGCGAAGCCTCCAAAGGCCAAGCCCAAAGTCCAAACCCAGAGGAGAATTTCACTTCATTCCTTGCCCAAAACAACCCCTCCAATCTAACGGTCAAGATCTTGTCAATGATTGATTTTTTTTATATGAATCCAAGACCTCTACATGACCAACACAAAAATGACTGATTTTTAGGGCTCCATTGTCATGATTGTAACCTTGATTATCAATAAACAATTTGTGCTCCTTCCAACTATCTAGTTGGCTGTGTATATTGGCCCAATCCTCATTTCTCATTGGCCCACCTTTTTGTATAGAATAAGCCAAATTTGAAATCTTCTTTGGATAAGGAAAAAACATTTAAAAAAAACAATTTCATGAGGCTCGACTTGTTGTTGCAAAATTGGTGCCCTACTTTGAGCTGCCACAACTCCTAAATTCATCTTATTCAGTTTATGCAAGTTCTCTTGATGATGATGAATAGACAAAGGATGCAGAGGTAACGAAAACAAATCTTCCATTGAACTAGATACTTGTCTAGAGTGTTCTTTGTGAAGATGGATGAGCAATCGATCCCAAAATAAACACAACATCAAAATAAAATTGATAATATATTGAAACACATAAGTAAGGTCATACAAATATGTAAAAACAATATTGAGTATAAATGAGGTAAGCAATATTACCTTTGCATCTCTATCGATATTTGATAGATGTACAATTTATTTGGCCATATTTGGCAAAGATGGTTTTGCACTCAATACCCCCTCACCGGTGGCCTCGGTCTTATCTTGAAGACATAAAACCTTGTAGGAATATGATCTCTCAGTGAAAATATAATAACTATTGCATGTACAACATATTCCACATGGTGAGGATGTGTAGGAATGATTGAGGTCATTGAGGGCAATATCCTAGATGATGAGCATAAGGGGAAGACACCCAAAATTATACCTACATGAACTTGGGATACGTGCCGTCTGCAGCATGAGTACTTCTACTACACGAGAAAGAAAAGGGGAACCCTGCGTCGGAAAACACACTAACTCCATAGAATGACATAGATTACAATGTCTTCATAGACATAAGACGTAGTCGAGGTAACGTTCAAGAGCTTGGGGATCTTAGCAAAACAATAAGAATTTGAAAAATCATTAGAAGTTGAAAAATCTTACAACTTGAAGCTCAAGCTCTTATGTCTTCAAATATTTTCACATAGTTTTTATGTATAAGCATTATGTTTTACTTTTATGTTTGAGCAACATAAAAAAATTAATTCTTTTTAATAAAAAAAACACTACTTAATTCGATATTTTAATTATGTTATCAAGTGATTGTTAAATCCCCTCATAAACCCCTCCTATCCCGCAACCGATCCAACTGCTACCGGGGAAAAAATCTACACCGTCCATTTACCAAGGGCACCCCATTGCCCAGACTGCAGCTACTGTAGCTGCCCTTGGGCTCGTGGGGCCCTAGTGACACGGGCTAGCTGCCAACCAAACTCATCACCGGGGAAGAAAAGCGCTCGGAAGTGGAAATGAATGGAGAGTTGTAATAAGTAGGGAAGGCATCAGCTACTGCAAGTGTCGATGAATGCAGAGCTTTAATGTTACGTGGTCGATCGACGCACATAATAAGCCGGTTGCTTAGCATGCTGCCTGTGCACTTGTCAGCGTCGACTCGACTCGACTCGACTGATTAGCGACGGAGCCATCGACGTTGATGAAGCTGCTCAAAAGTGTCCAAGTGAGGGGCTAAGGTTGGAGGTTGGGAGGGGTTCCTGGTCCCTGTTAAGCTAAAGTGGGACCTCGTCGGCGCAATTCTCCAAATTGAGAGGAGCAGTACACTCCCCAGTGGTGCAGGCACCATCACCTGGAGTACCAAGTGCTCAAGATTTGTGAGCTGCGGGGTTGGAAGGTGAGGAGCTATGGCGACGGGCTTGGTGTTTATGGTGTTGTGGGCGAGTTTGATGGTGATGGTGAGTTCGGGGAGGGTGATCAGGCCGATGGAAGAGGTAGTGTGCAAGTCGACCAAGAAGACTGAGAAGCGGGAGTTTGTAACTCCCCCGATCCGGTTCCGTCCCGGGGACGTGTCCAACTTGTTCTACTTCGTCGAGGCACCGACGGGGAGGTTTGCAACACGCGATTTCCTAGCGGAGATGGTGCTGGAGGACAAGAAGACGCCAGTTCCGCTGTTCGAGACGTACCTCCACCACTGGCTCATGTACGAGTACGCCATCCCCAAGACGGACAGGGAAAAACACAAGGCTAACCTGATGGAGGAGCTCCGCCGCAGCCCCAGGGACGCCATCAAGTCGAAGGTGCAGCATACCAAGAAGACGCTCAAGGAGTACCCGGGAGCTCCCGACACTTGGTTCCTCATCCAGCAGTTCGGAGTAGGGGCCGAGACGCGTCACACCAACACGAAGATGCCCATTCCCTATGGGTTCGAGGGAGGTGATCGGTTCGGGGAGGATTACGATTCCGTGTGGATTCTAAATGTGCACGCCATTGACACTCGCGGTGCCGTAGATAGGTGGGCGTGCACTGAGTGCAGGTGGGTATACAGCTCAATTCGCTCGCTCTCCAGTGTCGTGTTGCTTTCTTCTTGTGAATGTTGGAAAGCTTCTTAGCCTCATGAATGGCTAGTGGTGATTGAGAGAGGGCCAAGTTTACTTTAGCATTTGCCATTTTGGGGAGGTTACAATGTCATCGATGAGAAGTGTAACATTAGAAGCGAGGAAGTGAGCTAACCGTCTCTTCTTAATTAGCCCCCGCCTCGTAAGGACTTGCACACAATCTGGCAGCTGAAGCTTAAACACGGTTGTACGTTATTGGCCACTCCCCCTGTCAGGCACCCAGCTTAGAACCCAGGTGTCAGTGATCGGTATAGCATTTTCCTCCCCAGAAAGTGAAGAAATAAGTTTGTTGTGAACCGGGGTAACCCAATGCACTCTCTAGTCTTGTTGCTCTCTTGTGAATATCAGAACCTTCTTTGTCATGAGAGGTAGACGAAGTCCATGTCTAAGTCTCCAAAATGACTAGATTTTGCGAAGAGGGCTAAGTTTATGCTTGCATTTGCAGTTCAGGAAGAACCCCATGCCGGCGATGAGAAGTACACCATTCTCGTAGATTTAGAAGTGAGGAAGTGAGCTAACTGTGTCTACTTGTTTCACAATTACTTTTATCTCGCAAGGACTTGCACACAATCTGGCAGAAAAGGCGTAAACAGAAGTATGCGTTGTTGGCCATAGCCCCTACTACGCACTCAGATCAGAACCTGTCTTTGCCACGAGAGGTAGATGGAGGTCGAATTTCTCATTTATCACAAGTAAATGAAGCACAGAGAGCTACTTTGTCTGTGGTTAATATCTGGTCAGAAAGTTTTAGTGGGTGTTTTTGATAGATACATACTTACATACAGCATTGTGTGCCTCCTCATGAAGTGAGTACATAAGCTTACTGCTGTGACGACCTCCCTGTTTTGTGGTTACTGCGGTTCTGCAAGGACTTCACATTTTGGCAGCTGAGCTGCTATCCGTTAATGCTTTCATGGGCGTCCAGACTAATGTGAATCCTGTACAGCATTTTCCGTCACATAGAAGTAAAGAAACAAGGATGATGTGAACCAGTTTCGTGGTTCTCCAAATAGTTACACACATTCTGATTGCTTAAGCGGAAGTCTGTTAACAATGTCATGGCCATGCTATCCGTGAGTCTAATGCCGACAGCTATCCGTGAGGAGTTATTACAGGCTTTGACATGGGATGCGAAGATGCGTTAGGAAATGATGTCAAAAGTTATTCAGTTCCTCTGCTGTCCGCTTGCTACGGCTTTCGTATACCGTACGAAATAATGCTAGGTACTGACCTCTGCAATGAATTACCTATGCAGGTGCTCTATGTTCAACCACACCACCGCGGAACCTCTTCCAGACACTTACCATGGCGGTCTTGCTTGCTGCCACGATGCAGCCCGCTGCCATGTAAAGGAGGAGTTTCTGCAAAATGAGGAGGCTCTCGCAAGAAATCTTCGTATGAGGGTGAGATGACCGAAAACTCTTAATCTAATCCACAATCCAAACTTCCATTCACTCTATTTCGATTGACTAATCTCCCACAGATTAGATAGTCATGTATGTCCTAAATTAGAGGTTCTAATGTGCCATACTGAACCGAGATATTTAATGCGATGTAAACAGTACACCTGGTCATGGACGGAGTGGGACGAATGTGTGGAGCCTCTCACCAACGTCCGCCTCGATGTAACCCAAATCGGAGACGGCGAGAAGCTTGAGTACGAAGTGGACGCATGCGAATCGAACGACCCCAACGACGAAGCATGCGTCGACACAAAAATTTCCTACCAGAGGTCACCGGTGTCAGGACCACTAATTTCCGCAGTGGGGCATTTCCATGCTACCAGCATCAGTGCCACCATCTGGGGTGAAGATGGAACCCTTCTGTGCCAGTCTCTGCCAATTTACGGTACCGGCCATGTCGTGGGTAACGAAGCCGGCTACGTGGTGGGCATCGGCGCGTGCTGGCCACCGGAAGGAGGCGAGCCATACCAGATCACCAAGGGCGAGATGCTCAAGTTCGAGGTGAAATACTCCAAGGTCAATGGTCCCCACACTGGCCTCATGGGGCTCATCAACTTGAAGATCGCCACCGGAAGAGAAGACGATTCTTTGTAGGAATCTGTTCGATTTGATTCTTCGATTTTGATACCCTGATTAATCTGCAACACGAGTGCGTCCGTTGACAAGTCTTGAATTCTCCTCGAATAAATTGTGTGAAATATACTCGTGTCTACTGTGAGATCAAGATGACATATTTGAGAAATGACCGTCGACAGTCCGTTCCCTGCCTGTACAGGGAGTGAGCTGTGGCATTTTATGTAATGTGTAATATGTAATGTACATTGGTTCAACTTCCGCTTTCGACATTAGACATTGTTATTGTAGTATGCTGGATTTCTACTATGTCAATTCGCTGTGGTGGAACTCTTTTCAAGAGCTGAAATTATCATTTCCATTCAACTGGACATTTTTGAGATATGATTTCTACCTATGTTAATTCACTTGACTATGCATATTGAATTAACAATCTATTTAAGGATTTTAAAAAAAAAACTAGTAATTTCTTGCAAATTTTATCTCCACATTCTCGTCATTATCACATACATCATCTCCTGCGCAGCAATGACCGTGGCTCTGCAAACTCATGTATCTTCCAACACCTACATTTCATTGCACCTCCTCTCTTCTACGACTTAAGTACACAATCTGAATTATATACTTCCTTGTACAGCATCTTATTGATATCTGTCACAATTGTATAGAGTTCATGAACTGCTGATTCCATATGAAGACTTTATATTCGAAGAGGTGTTGTTAGAACGTATGGAGTTTATTTTAGGTTTGAAAAGTTATCTAACATTCCACAAGTGCACAATTTGTTCATATTAATCAAACAAGCAACTACTCTTATGTCAACTCATTACTCAAAGTCAATTACATCTGCAATACTATTTGTCAGTATCAACGGTTCATATAGTCCAGATATTTCAATATTCTGATAGTGCACACTTGTCCAAATGGTCGATTTTCAGCTTTGGTGATGTGAAAGCTGGTGCAAAAGGGAAAGCTCAGTTCTTGAATGGGAAGACATTGAAATTAGATTAAAGCATAAATTGAACCTCTGGAAGTGCCTTGAGAATATTAGAGGCATTAGTTGTTGCATAGACGCGGAACGAAGTTTACGAGTGAAGAAGATTGAAGTCCGATACATTTTATGCAGCAAAGAAAACCGAGGGTTGGGATAGTTGGAGCATAGTTTCAAGATAAAAAGCAGTCTGTTGTCTGCATTGACGACATTGACATCCTCAAATGAACTCACATCTCACTCACATTTGACTGACTGTTGATGTTGAAGAGCATGCAATATAATGTGTGGAAAAGAGGTTAAAATATTTATTGACAATTGGTAGAGCATGATCTAGGCAGGAAAAAGAGATATTTGTCACAGTAGGCTGGTGCTGGTGGTTGAGTATGATAATCTTCACTGGAGTGAATTTTTCCACCAATTGCTGCCTGATATCAAGTGAAGTGTGACATGCTTGTGATGTGGAATGCGCCCAAGCTGTCCAGTATACATGCAGTGAGAATTAGGCATCACTGTTTCCAAAGTTGGTCTCTCAAGCCTGCAGCATGGAAGCAAATGTATAAGACTCCATCCAAGAAGCGTTCATGAAATTACTAGAACCTTGATTTTGTATGTACCTAAACATCAGCTCCCACCCAAGTCCCAACAATATCACCACTTTGAAGTAAGTCGACCAATCTTGGCCTTTATCAACCCTGTTAAATCACGTCAATAACACTCCAAAATTCAACTCAACCCTAACTGTTGGGATTCTACACTACATTTCTTTTCCTGTAAAAAAGAGGAAATTCCGTGTAAGGTTTCTTATTTAACAATGCTATTGAATGATGACTTCTATCAAAGGTGGCTCCAGAAACCAATAGGTGGTTTTCATACCTTCATGACTACTTGAGTGACGCTGCTGAATGAGCTCTAGGTGTAAAGTGCTTCTTCTGAGACCAAATTGTTGACAGCTTAATCTGCTTGGAAGAAACGTGCAACTGCTGAATAGAGTTGTTGTTCATCAAAGGGCTTAGCAACGTAGCCATCCATGCCACAACGCAGACACTCATCTGATGTAGCTTGTATGACATCTGCAGTCATGGCCAAAATTGGGATATGTGTGCGACGGCCATGATTTGAATTGTTCCCTGATATTCTGTGATCCGAAGCTTCTTCTGCCTGTCTAATCAATTTAGTTGCCTGGAACCTGTAATGGAACGATACAGTTAGCATGCGCTCATAACAGGTTTAAAAAAATTCAATGTCACTGGCTATCTAATGGCTGCTGGATATAAGCACTTATATGAGTTGATTATCTAATCAGTAATCAAAACTCTTGGGTCACTCAAAACAAACCCAGGATTGGGAATATACCCTTTTCTCTGACCTTCATGCACAACCAACAAAATTTTAGTTCTCTCTAGAAAGGTATTGTACTCGGGATTCTGGGGCTCCTTTCATCAGAGCTGAAGACATTCCAATGAAACGGTGGATAAAGATGTAAATATAATCAGTTGAGTGGAGATGCCATACCCGTCCATTTCTGGCATCTGCACATCCATGAAGCAGGCATCAAAGTTATGAGGATGTTTAAGCTTTTGAATAGCTTCTTTCCCACTTGAAACACACTCAACTTGGGCACCGTACTTATTCAGAGCCCCAGCTGCAACTTTTCGATTTACTATATTGTCATCAACCACCAAGAATCTTTTCCCACTTAAAAGATTTCGAAGTGATATGACTCCACCTCGCAATTCATGTCCCCGTTCCCTCCCATTTCCGACACCAAGAACTTGCTTGAGACAAGCCTCCACCATGCTAGCTCGAAGAGGTTTAATAATTACAGTGTCCACAAAGCCATTATTTCTTGCCATCAAAAGCTCTGTCTGATTTATAGATACTGCCACCAATACCATTTTCTTCACAGCATGAAGTGGCTGCGGGAAGCCAACAGGAAGTCTGCTTGTTGGTGAGCGGTACATGTTCATTCTTCCCCTTGTACTTGAGTAGCTTGGGTGGCACATTTCCATAGTAAACTCAGCAAGCTGACGTCGAAAATCAATACCAGTTCCTGGACCCCAAGCATCCTTATCCACAAAGATCATGTGTATATCTCCATCACGGCCACTGTACAGAAGGTTCACACAAGTGTTAAGAGCCCACAAGGCAAAAAAAATGAGAATTTGACACATTCTAGAGAAGCTTGTAACTAGTAATCAAAGAACATGTGTCTATGTTGAAGTGTCATTTGGTTGAAACAAATACATCCCTTCTCATGGCCAGTACAGGAATTATGTCAAATGAATATGTCACATGATATTTTAAGAAGCTCTGCGAGCTGAAGAGCATAGCTTAAATTATTTAGTGCGTCAATTATGGAAGAGGTATCAAGCAAGACAGGATCTATATAAAGACGTCTTTTCCCATTATGAAGAATTCTTCTGTGGTGTATCTTTCTGTAGGCTATTTTATTCACAACAAGATAGTGGACCAAGGGCTTTCACATGCATATGCCAAGATGATTATAGAGTCTTACAGTCCAGTGTAAAGTCAGGAGTACACAAGGCTTAAGGAACAGTGAAGTTCCTGGCTTCTTACCTCCGCGATCCCTGACCAGCCACTGTAGTCAGAATCTCAGCAGCAGCAGCTACTGTGTGGGCAACCTCAACCTGTTATCAATAAAACATTTATAAATATATATTAGTCCCAAAAGAGGGCTTCGAATTCACTTGAAAGAAATTCTAGAAACATATTTAGATTTAGTGAGCAGTGACGTTAGAGAGGAAAGTGGCCAGAATACAGGAATTGATATACACCCTAGGTCTACTGATGTGCATTAATTAAACGACCTTGCATTTAGTAATTATTTCGGTGGACAACTTTTTTAAGTCCGCTCTGCAATGGTTGGCACTTCATTCTTCTCGACAGAAGCCTGAACCCATTCCCCTCAATACCTAAAGGCATCTCCTCGAATAAGACTACAAAGTAAGCAAATGATTGGGAATTTGGGACTATCAGCTTATCATCTTTTATTAGCTTTAAGAAAGTATTGATTACCTCAATCCCAAGCCTCCTCAAATGGTGGCGAGTAACTTCACAACGGACTTGTCTGCCATCTACTACTAGTGCTCGCAGTCCTTGGAAGATAGTGCTCAGAGGTGGGGTCTGAAGCAAAAAGTTCCCTGCCCTAAGAACTCTCTCTGGTACAGTAGCAGGTACTCGTTGAAACTCTGCAGTAAAGGTAAATGTAGATCCCACATTTGGCTTACTCACAAAGTCCATCTCTCCAGACATCAATTCCACCAGGCAACGACTTATACTGAGTCCAATTCCTGTGCCTCCGTATGTTCTTGATGTTGAGCTATCAGCCTGCACAAGGATCAGAGGGGATGTACTTTCCATTAATGCCCAATGCATAAACTAATGCGCAGAATCACACTATTAGAGAACATGGTCCTAATACACACTTCCTATTTGACACAGGCGGTCTTAGCACAAGACCTGATTCACAAATGTCAAGTGCTCATCTATGATGGTCGTAGATGGGACGCGACTCTTGTCAAATGGGAAATGCGTTCTGGAACATGTTTTCTAGTAGTGTCAGTCCATGAGGTCAATTGCAAACTGCCAACACGAGTTCAAAGTGGGCATTTGTGAATAAGTTGTATGAGCATTTTCAATGTTACTTATATCAAAATAGATCTAAAGATCTGGCAATCTTATTATAATTTTAGAAAGTAACAATATTTTGAAAGATGATCGAATTGCCTTCCAGACCCTAAAGTGCAATTTAGTTCACCAGTTCATGACAACATTTTTTTAAGAGGGGATATCTAGCAAAGTCATCCATCGAGGATGAAATAACTCATCAATTATGTCATTGCACTCCAATCATCCAGGAAAGAGATGTTCTTTACTCATGGAAGAGGGAAGGGTATTGTATCCTTGGCAAACCACCATCCAGGACATCCCAAAAGAAAAGCCTTTAGATCAAGGACAATATAAGTCTGACAATAAAACCTGCTGAGTGGTTATCATAGATGACCTAAGTGTGCTAGATTTCTTGTCAAACTCGATAGCACTGACAGGTTGACTGTTATCATATTAGTGCAGAATTACTAAAAGATTGCATCCACTTAAATTCTGTCCATGGATTTTCCGTATTTTGTATTCCGCAATGTAGTATTAGGGAGCCTCAAGTCATTCTTTCAACTGGATTGGCAAGTTGACATTAGATTCTATCTCACGGAGGCTACTGAACTCTGCCACTCTAGAGAATTAACCAGTTTGAAACCATAGTGATGTGCTGTCAGGCCCATTAGCCTTTTGGCTTCACAGACTTTAAAGTAGATTTCATTTCATTCCCAATAAAGTCATAAAAGGGAGTCCAGAATAGTAATCTTACATGCCAAGTCCTCAACATTCAGTTTTAGCAATACAGAGTTGAGGCATTGACTTTACCTGCATGAAAGGGGTGAAGACACGCTCTTGCACATGCAGTGGTATACCAACTCCAGTGTCCTCCACACTGACCACCAAGTTCACAACATCCGAGTAGTCCCAGCTATTATGCTCAGTAGATGGCTGGTAAGAATACTCCTGGGCAAGCAATCTCTCAAACATTTCCCAGCTGTTCCGATAATCAGCAGTTTCTTTGCCACTCAAAGTGTTGTACTGATCAATGGGCGGCTCAGGACTTTCAACCTCCCCATCCTGATGATCATTGGCGTCACCTCCATCTTCGTCCATAACCATGTTGATCTCTTCGTTTAGATGAACGCAAACAAATATATGACCAGATTTGGTGAACTGATGAACATGGAAGAAATCCAAGTCTATCAGTAAAAGAACATCCACAGACAGGAAAGATCACATATACTCATCAAGAAATTCGGGACAAAATAGCCAAATAAAGACTAAATTTTCAGGCACAAAGGCCAGACAATGTCAGACTCATATAACAAACAATTCCAAATACTGGCCTTTTTGCTTCATACCTTATAGATATATAGACTCCTCTTATTAATTACATATACAACACTATTTCTGCACCACTATGTGTGATGAAGCAAGTTTTAAAGTTGGTGTTTTACCTTGATGGAGTTCCCAACAAGGTTGATAATGATCTGCCGAAATCGACCAGGGTCACCAATGAGGATGCTAGGGACCTTCTCAGAAACATACACGGCCAACTGCTCATGCCAAAGCAAACATGTTTAGTACAGAAGTTTAGGTAAGCTCAAAATAATCACAATGTCAAGTTTCTAGCAACATGCTTTTTTCTCTATCTAGTGGGCACACTAAACTGGATGGATTTGCGTGTAGACAGAAACCAACGTATGAAGGTATAGAACCTTACCTCAATGCTTGAATCTCTGGATTTGCCACCAAAAAGGGATAGTACCTCATCAAGTATTGCACATAAATCAAACGGGACAACCTCAAGTTCAAGGCGGCCTGATTCAATCTTGGCCTGGTCAAGGACCTCATTAATGAGAGTGATGAGTGCTTTTCCACTAGCTTGAGCTGTTCGAGCATAGTCTTGTTGTGTTGGATCCAATGGAGTATCCATTAACATTTGCAGCATTCCTGCATAGGAAAAGATTAACATGTATGAGTTTCAAAATGCAGATGTGTGTGGATTAAAATGTATAAGCAATTTAACATGGTTTCTGAGTACATACCCAAGACACCATTCATGGGAGTCCGAATTTCGTGCGAGACAGTTGCTAGAAACTGCAGTCATTACAAAGCATGGCTGTTAGCTCGTGAAAATCAGCTACTTGGACCTAGATGCTGATAAGAGATCTGCACTAGTAGCATCCCTACGCTCTTCAATTGCACTCATGTAGAATCCTCTTGAGCCACGGACATCTCGGGAGTAGAGTACCTGAGACTTTGCAATAACAGCGTCGTCTGCACGCGTTTTAAGGTCCTTAAATAAGCGGCAGTTTTCTTCTACCTTGTCAATTCGGTTTCGTGAAGCATGTAGCATGTGACCAACCAGGAATGCTATTACAAATATACCCACTGAAGTAGATATGGCAGTCCAGGGAGGCAGTGCATCCTCTTTGAATCTGCATTGGGCAACATAAGACTTCCCATTCAACAATTCTGTACAACTTTGCACAGTAGTGACTGAGCTTGTCAAAGTCAGGTCTCCTATTTCACTTGGATTAAGGTTCTGCAAGCAAGTTACTTAGAAATTTAATTGCCCTGCTATCTGTCTTGCATATATCTCCAAGTATGAAAATTCATATCTAAGTAGGAAGTCTTGAACTGTTCCACTCACAGAATCGGAAAAGTGGCACTCTGTACTTACAGATGATCAGTTGCATTTACAACAGAGCAAGGATCTGTCTCTCTTATATTAGCATTGAGCTTCTGCTTCATCTACAAATCCAATAAGGATGTGCGTTTCACTACTGCATTTCTGTAATTTTAGGACCTAATTGACACCCAAAAAGCTATATTTATTCCCAGGCGGCGATTTAGTGGATGCCCAAGGTACAGCGACTGATGCTGAGAAAATCTGCAGAATAGACCCTGGAATCAAAATGCACCTATGAAACGGCAAGTTGGAAGAAATTTTGAACCTGCATCGCATCTCATGCTTCCGTAGGGGATCACCAAAGTCCAACTCGCTCACATATGTGTTCAATGCTTTTTCAACATGTGTATGACCATACATGACGAGAGGCATTGACTCATTGGTGATGTCATAGACATTGACTGCAATAATCTGACTGCCAGCCATTTGCGCTAGTAAGTTCTCCACAAGAGTCTCCACATCAAATGCTCCCCCTAAGTACCTGCACAAGAGGAATTCCCCCAGAAGGTTTACAACGTTTGTCATGTGCATGAAAAGCGAGCAAGGAATAGAATACTGCCTCACTGAGAATACTTATGTGGGACAAAATACCTACACATCTATATGCCAAAACATGAGGAAACAGTTGATGTGTACCCGGCAGTAGCTTTGACACGATCTTCAGGAGTTGCATCATCATGTAGGTCTGTGCAGTATACGGCAAATGTGAAAACAACGCCAAGGTGCTTTGATTCGAGTAACCTGAAAGGATTGGTTAGAGCACCTTTCCCTGATTCTCGCGCTCTCAGAATATTCTCGCGATCCTCCTGGAGAGTGAAGCCAGGTTCAACGAAACGATTGAACGATCTTGAATAAGCATATGAAATACAGTGTATCAAGTATAACATGAGAATTTCTCCCTAGTGTGCGTCTATAGAAGCACCCTTAGAACACTATAAAACCGCCCTATTCAGAGGAATCTGCGCCCCAACATAACTTAGGTCCAGATCAGCGGCAGAGACACTTTTGAGGGGCCCAATCCTGGAAGGGTTGACTGGCCCACCTATAAAATCCTAAAGTAAGCTCTCTACAGTAATTGGAGTCTTAAGTCTAAATTTGACATCAGGTTTGCTCATTAGCAAAACCTTATATCACAAAGGGTTGACTTTATAATCACATGCTCATTGGGCCTTAAAATATACACCTCGAACGACCTTGAAAATACAGTGAGTCCTAATTCAGAAGTGATAAGGGAGTAGATTCTTCAGCCAGTATCAAAACTGAAGGTTGAGAGCCTACACGCGTACGTCAGTACTTGAAAATTGGTTTGAACTCTACTGCAGGTCGATTTGGAAGATTTTTAGCCCCACTATTCCAAGGTCGGGAGTCAAGCCCTGGAAATGGTTCCGCGGACTTAGTTGCTTCCCCGGAAGTTCTGAGCACACATTATTGTACTACCAAGTGTAGGTTTCAGATCTGAGAAAAAAAAAGTCCGTAGTATCAGAAAGCACACACCTGCCCAGACATCATGTCAAGAGAGGTCAAATAAGAGACGGTGTCTTGTGACATTGTCGTGGGGGCATATTCGTCAAAATCATGTTGCCGTTCTTTCGAAAACATTTCTTTGATTGTCCAGCCATGAGTTCTCTCGAACATCTCTCGATTCGAGTGAAGGACCCTCTCGGCGTAAGCAACTCCGCTCATCAAAGGCCTCTCAAATGCGGTTCTGTTGGCATATGTAGCAAATGTTTCCTGAAGCAAGTAAAAGTCATGTGTTAGATTCATATGTAATCCATTGCTAGCTCGATATAAAAACAAAAGAAAACAAAAAAAATTGCAAAATCGATATATGTTCAGGCAGGACTCGAGAAAACAGGAGCCGAAAGAGAAGATGGGAATCAACCTGATTGATAGCTGATGGCTGCTTGCCAAGATGGAAAGTGGTGAGAAGAGCAGTGAGCGCCCTGACATGATTCATGCTAGCCACAAACTGGTTCTGCAATCGCAAATACATCCCAAATATATTTTAGAAGAGAAAGAGAATCTCGATCAATGTCAATTGTGAGGCTAGTCACGGAAGTGTACGATCTGTGCCCTGACAGTTGCACATGCTGGAACAAAGTGTACCGCTGGATCACCATCACTTAACGGAACCAAACGAAGTCTCCACCTCTTGAGAATTTTCTATCTGCAAGCTCAGTCTAACTTCTAAGTTCTAGTGCAAAGCCAGCAGACCGAAAGGTCTGAGATGTACTGCATGTCCAGAATTTGTACTGCAATTTTAGTAGGATAAAATTGGTGATTTCTATCCTGCATGCCTATGTTAAAATAACGAAGAATAATCAGTATTTTTACAGTCCCGAGCCTCTTTCCAGATCTTGGCGGCCACATACCATTTGTTTTGGCCAGTCTTTCTAAAGTTATGCAGGAAAAAGTATCATATGTGCGACAGGGATGTCTGTCACTTACACAGGCCTTTCTTGTTCGTCCACGACTCACCTTACCTCTAATAAGGTATATTTATCCTGACAGTCACAGGAGCTCGATTCATCTGAAAGTGAGCACTTACCTCGAGCATCCGAGCTGGTGCCTCGCACAAATTTGCCAGATTCTCTCTCCGCCGTTCGAGCATGTCGAATCTCATGGCAAGGTAAACGGAAACGGACACAGCGCCCATGAAGACCACCCAGAAGACAAACGCTTTGGTGTGCCAATTATGACCATACCTGGGAGCTCCTTCCGAATCCTTATTATATACAGGCTTGGCGTAATTAGAGTTTCCTGAGTCTTTCCACCACTTCACCCCAAGCCTCCCAGGTCCTGTGGTCCTGTGCATAGATTTGGACATGAAGACTCCACTCCCGCCCTTCAATGGCACTTTCGACCGCGAGCTCCCGTTGGAGATGCAGGGGCTGGAGTCTGATCCCCTCCTGGCTCCACTTCTGTTGGACATTTGATCCGCGTTCTGGCAGTAGTAGCTCGAGCTTTTCCTTCGTCTCATCAGTATATTTCATGGTAACTCTAAGTGAGAGCCCTCCTGAAGGCCTCCCATTGACTATTGCGACCTTCAAACTCACGTCCCACTCGTCACGTATAAGCCGCTCCTCTTTAAACCTGCCTCGATAATTCCACCATTACACGCGCAGCAGAATCGCACCTCTGTGACTGTAACTGTAACTGTAACTACACGGAACAAATAGAAGCTGCTGGATGATTGAGCGCTTTGTTGAAACTTACATTAGGGTTTTTTTCGCCCTTGCGTCAATAGCAAATTTCCCCCTCCTCAGCAAATATAAACCAGGGCCTCCGGATACACTTAAGATCGTTCGTGAATATCACACTGCTCAGCTCCTCGCATAACTCAGATCTACGGAGAGTCTATTGAAAGACCAGTTTGTCTGGTAACGTTCACTTCTGGTACGTTCAATTCCCAATACATTGCCAGCTTTATCTCTTGGCTCTCTTGAGACGCAAAGGTCCGTGACAAACAATGATATCAACCAAAAACTTTCGTTATTCCATCTGGATGAGGCGTGCATCTGCTCTGTTGCACGGTGCATTCGATATGCTGAAATGTTTGATCTTTGGCTCTACGTCTGATCAGCAGTTAAATTTTGTGAGTTCCGTTAGTTTACTGCGAACCAGTACGGTGCGGAAACAGACGATTGTTGGACAAATTATACGCTCTACCTATGTAGGCATTCTCGTGGTCTATGTAAACCGATATCTCAGAGAAGACTAGACGCAGAATACCAATTCCTGAAGCAACAATTACTTTACAATGACTGTCTATATACCTCAGCTATATGGTGAAAAGGTGGCGATTCCTGATCTGACGACGGCCTCCGTTCAACCTTCTCAGTTCTCAATGATAGACACCAGGAGATACTGTACTTCAGGAAGTCCTCTCTTATGCATCCTGCACTGAAGGAATTGCTTAAACGTACAAGGCCTCCAAGCTCACGAAGGAGCACAAATATAAGGACTCTCCGATGGCAAATGCGAAGCGAGATAGCACATTCACTTCCGCAGCTAGAATTACCACGAAGATGGCTTGTTGTAGGTTATGATTATGCAGGCAGTGTCGGCTATTGGAAAGCAGGAGTACACAAATGTGTGGTGAGTAGAAATTGCTGACTCAACAATGGCTTCCCGCAACATGAGAAGGCCTGGAATAAGAGAGGTCCAACTGAACAAATAGGTGGCTACTATGATAGCAGTCAGATTCTCCTTACAAGCTACACTCCTGGCCACATTTTCCTGGACGAGAAATGGCTCAATAACACATCCTGACACGGCCCTCACGTGCCACGTACAGGTCAGGAGGAGGAGCTGTATGTGCGCCACGTCTGTCTACGAACGCTCACGCTGGAGAAATACACCAAAAAGTCTACTTCCATACATAGAAACTCGAAACCTGAAGCTATTTCACTCCACTTGCTCGACTATAGAAGAGCAATGGCAATTTGCTCAACACCGCAGTCGAGGATGGAAAGCCTGAAAGAGGTGACGTGTGCCGTACCACAAGGGCCCTACGGAAGGCATTAACATGACACGGAGTAGCTAACATACAGAAAGAACCTTCTCTGAGTTCTTTCCCGGGCGTGTACCCCGCCACATTTGCTTTTAGTTCCACTCCGGCAGCTCAGACGACACTTGAGCGAACTGAACACCCCCCTGACCGACCGCGGAAGGACGTACACAAACAAAAACTGCAACGAGACCTCTTCTCCTTCCAACCTCCCCCGCCTCTACATTGGCTCCTCACTCCTGGCGGCAATTGGAACCGTCCTCACAGCACCGCCACCGCCGGCAATGACACAAGGCGCCACATCTTGACACACTCTAACCTCACGTAAAGAACGAACGCTCCTACACAGCAATCACACCACTCTCTCTCTCTTCTGTCTCTCTCTACCGCCACATTGGCTCCCAAGCTATCCAGCCACTCCTCGTCGGCAGTGTCGATGATGATCGGAGCCCGGTTGCTTGCGGTGGGAGAAAGCGGTGCGGCGGGCAGCTACCTCGGAAGGGCATGAGGCAACAACGGAGATGAAAGAAGCTGACCAGCAGCAGAGACGACACAGCAGGTCTGGTGCGAAAGGGCGAGGAGCTGGTGGTAGCTGCAGGCAGGCAGGGTCGAGGAGAGAGAGAGAGAGGTGGGACTGGGAGGCCGAGAGGCTGTACGATCCGATTTACTGCGCGGTGGAGGGCCCGGCGCCCGTTGGCCTGTGTCAGCGCCCTTCTGCGCCTGCAGCAGCAGCAGCAGCCTCCCAGCTCCCATAGCCCTCCATAGCTACCACTCCAACTCCTCTGCCTACTCTGCCACTCTGCTTCCCCCCCTCTCTCTCTCTCTCCCTCGCTCCCTCGCTCTCCCTCCGTCGCGGCTCCCTGCTCTTGAGTGCTCGCTCACTCCATCGCCACAGCATATGCAGCATATGCATGACCGACACCCTGATCTCCACCAACCCTAGATCCAGCTCCAAAACAATCTACGCCTCGCATGTACACTAATTTAGGACGACGTAAGAATTAGTGTGGTCCACCTGGTAGCAGAACAGAAAAGATGTGGGGGAGTGAAAGGCGGGCGGGCGGGCGGCCATTCAACAAACTTGGACTATTTATTTGTAAAAAGTTAGTTAGTTTTAGGATTTCTCCGGAAAAAACAAGGTTCTAAAAGTTAGCCAGCTTCTAGTTTGATAACTTTTATTTAAACCATACTTTTAACTAAGTGACGCGACCTGTAGATTGATTAGTTATCATTAGGTTAGGTGCCTTGTATGTTAGCTAATTCTCTTAACCAGACAGTGCGGGCACAATATAACTAATTTGAATGGTTACTTATTCTAATTGGAGACGTAACAAGGATGTGCAGCTATACCTTAAGTGAGGGGGAGAGGAGGGAGACTTGTCAATTAAGCACAACATGCATCTTTGCCCATTCCTAGATTCTAGACCGTAAAATCTACTCTCTCTCGTGGATGTCAGGCCGTGAGGCGGCTTGAGGGAAAATCGCTACTGCCCAACAGCAAAACGCATGATGAACACCCTAATCTACACATACTCTAGATCCAACTCTTATGAATCTATGCTCTGCATAGATTGCAAGGACGTTGTCAGGCTTTGGTTTGCTTATAGAATGCAGCCCTTAATGAGGGGAGATGGAGGAAGTCCGTTAATTAAGCACGATCCGGATCTTTATATTTCCTAGATTGTAGGCCAAGTTTATCTCTAGATGTGAAGGCATAAGGCACCATGAAGGACGGTCGCCACAGCCAGCAACTAACACACCTCATCTTACAATGCGCTAGATCCAACTCCATATGATCTACGTGTCGCATAGATGCAAGGATGTCATCAGATGGGTGAGTCTGGAAAAGAGGCAATCATATAACCCTTATTATCCTTGAGGTTTCATGTCATTTCAAGATCAGTTATAGAGTGAGATTTGCAAGCTTGCTTGATGAAACATTCATGAAGAAAAACCATTGACACAAATTTGAAGAACACATCTATAAGGTTGGACCTTCTATATAATGTCATGAACTACATATAAGAATTCTAAAACAAGCAACATTAAAAGAATTCATAAAATGAAGGTGACATCAATTAGCATGAACAATTTGTACATACATTTATCTTGTGAACACATTGTTTTTTAGTGTATAAAAAAACATGATCATGTGTATAGAGTGTGAACAACATTTCTTGATAAAATTGTAAATTTGTCACTCAATCCGTCACGATGATATTTTGCAAAATATTATACAAATTGTACTCAAAAGTTCAGTAGCATGAGCCACCAATATTTACCCAATTCATAAATTTTATTTAATGTTGAGACAAAAGGCCACTGTTTTGTAGATTTTAGGAAGTGCAATCTACTCTTTGGTGGATGTGAGGCCGTAAGGCATGATGAGGGACCGACACTTAAATCTATAGATTCTGGCAAATTAATTACAGTAGATGTACAAAGAGGGTAGATGTCAAGTGGATAGTCACCATCCCTTATTATCTCGTTTTGTAGATTTCATAGCGTGGAATCTACTCTGAGGTGATACGAGAGGGGGGGGGGGGGTCAAGGCAACATGAGGGACCGACACTCGGATCTCAAATTTGAAAGAGCTTCGACTGCAGGATCTACAGGACATGTAGATGTTAGAGGGTCGTCATGCATGCCCATCAACCCTTATTAACGAGGGGCCTGGGGCAAGAAGGGTAGGGGGCAAAGTAACTTACATCTTACATCTCCACAATGGGGCCCATTATGATGGTCATCTACCAACTCTCATCCATGATTGTCCATGCTTTGACCTTGCTTTCACCATGTTGTTCATGCGTCAATCGCCAACCAACATAAGGTATGCGGGTGTTATTCGGTTATTTTCTTAATCAAAGACCTATATTTGATTGATGTGTAGTTAGGCGAGGATCAAAGAACAAAACACCATAAAAAGGCACATGGCTTTCAAGTAATCAGACTATGTCTGCAAAATATTTGAACTAAGGTATGTGGGTGTTAAGTAGTCATTTCTAATATTTGGCTATTTAGATTTGGTTAGAATGTAGTCTCATGACAACCCTTAAAGGCCGGAATTTGGACCAGTGCCTTTAACAACACGTGGCCAACCACTTAAGCTACATG
The DNA here is from genome assembly GCA_950295325.1 of Polytrichum commune. Lineage (NCBI taxonomy): Eukaryota > Viridiplantae > Streptophyta > Polytrichopsida > Polytrichales > Polytrichaceae > Polytrichum > Polytrichum commune. Next base: position 19,689,776 of record OX485808.1, on the reverse strand, counting down.
TTTGGCCTATCAAGTGGTTGCAACAAGTGTACAACCACTTCGGCAGTTGCTCACTATGTCAATGGCAACTTCTAACTTTAGTGTTGCTTAACACAACAACCTACACCTAGTTTGCATATTTTTACCACTGATCGAAGCTTCAAAAGCTCACTGATCTCACTAAGTGGCACCTCCCATGCATTTGCATCACTTGCAAGCACAACCACATTCTAGACGCCAAAAATTTGTTTTGGTTGCTCCTTTAGTTCAATTCAGCTACACTAAGAAATTCATTCAACGGTAGCTCAAATTTGGATTAAAGTTGGTGATTGACACCCAAGAGCAAGGCTACACATCTGATTCCACAAACTTGCAACAATTTATTTCTTTAGCTAATTTTAGGGTATCTCTCTCTCTAAGCAAAGAAAACTAACCGTGAAATCATCTTAAAGCAACCTCTGAATTTGCACTTGGCAAAGGTGGATGGATCATTGATAGCCCTACAAGTAAGAATCAATCTAGGTGGAGAGGGCTGCAAACTACAATTTTGAAGAGGTTTTAGACTTTTGTTTGGATTGGAGTTTGTGCAAGAGATCTCGAATGCAAAGCCCAAAGATGAGAGAGGTTAGTTGTATCAGAATGTGCAACATCTACATGTTCTTGAGTTGGAGTATTTAGACTCCAAGTCTATGGATGGGGAGTGGTGGGTGCACCCCCAAGGGGCTCATAGAGAGAATTCTCATCCCAATGTAGGTGGTGAATCTAATGTGCAATGCACATAGGTTCCACAAATGTTGCCGCCTTCAACTCCCAAGCCCGCAAAGTCTCAAACCCATGTTTATGCCACACAAGGTTAGTCTCCCAACCAAATCTTTTGCATTCTAGATTAAGCACATGCACTTCTTCAATCATGCATTCTATCTCTTGAACATGGAATTAAGCACATGAACCTCTTGAATCCACCTATGAGTCACAAAAACAAAGCTAATTAGGTGTTGAAATCAAGGACCTTTGCAGCACATTGTTTGATGGCATTGTTGTTTGGTTGGGTGAGGTAGATTGATGGTAAGCTTTGTGGGTGTAGTAGATTGATGGTTAGGTATAGTTGATTGCCATTGAACTTACATTGGCGTTTCATGGCCATCCAAAATTTGTTGCAAGCCATGCAAGCTTGGTTTGAGGCATGCAAGTCTCTATGATCGTGTTATAGCATTCACACAAAAGATGCCTAAGCGAATGGGTAGACCACCACAATACTTGGAAGACTCACCATGTCCTAGCCTAACCCTAGAGAAGTAGTTTGAGTTTATGATCCAAGAAGAGTAGAGCATGGACCCTCATCCCATGTCAATTAATTTGGTGTTGATCTTGGTGTTGGAATCTCGAGAACGTCACATGTGCCTACCCCGGAGCACCAAGATCAAATAAACATCAGCAACAACAATGTGCACCCACTCCGAGGTGGAGAATGGCTCAACTTGATGTCACATTGGATGCAGTGGATGCAAGTTCAAAGATCATGACCAAAGCTTGTGATTTTGACATCCCTTGTTCTACCTTGCAAAACCACCTATTTGGAATTGAAATGTCAAGGAAGAGGGGAAAATTTGGTGTGTTGACACCATCTGAAGAATAAGAGTTTGTTATATACATCAAGAAAATGGTGAAGAGGAGCTTGGTAGTGCCATCACTCTTTTTTTGACATTGCCTAGGCATGTTCCTTCAACAACCACAAGGGAGACCACCACCAATGCAACCATCAATTAATTCATGGCCATGGCTTATGGCAACCAATGAGCACATGGACACAATGGCGGAGATGGCAAGAAAGAAAACTCGCGCAAGAAATGAGAGAGCTTGGAAGAAGGAAGAATTGGAGGCATCCAAGAAGAAGCGCCAAGTGGAGAGGCACAAGAAGAGGCTAACAAGAAGGCAAGGGATCAAAAATTTGCCACAAGAAAATTTGACGAGACTCAATCTACTAGAAATATTGTGGTGATTGGAGATGCACTACACAAGAAAATCAAAGATAATCATCCTATTGTTGGTTATATAGGAAGATATTACATCTACATGTCACCATTGTACAAGCACAACACAACCATTGCAATTGGAACAAAAAATGGAGAATGCGGAAATTGGAATTGTCAAATTTTGAAAGGTACAACTCTATGGACATTCCTTGGGGCTTTTAGCTTGATGCACGCCTTGCTCCAGTGGATAACATGGAGAGCATTATCATACCAACTTTAAGAACCTTAAATTTGGTTTGTGTAATTGTCAATCAAGTGGCCGATGTGAGAGCCATGGGGTCCATTATGATGGTCATCTACCGACTCTCATCCATGATTATCCACGCTTTGACCTTGCTTTGCCATGGTAATCTCTCATGAGTTGTCAACAACATAAGGCATGGGGTGTCATTCAATTGCTTTTCTTATCGGAGACCTATATTTTTATTGGTGTGTGGTTAGGTGAGGATAAAAAATAAACGCCATAAAGACACATGTTAAAAAATATCGGACTACATTTTCAAATTTTATTAACTACACCACATTGGGTCCACATTCAATAATAAACATAATTAGAAGGACCTATGTATCAATTCAAGTATTCAACAAACATGCATTGTTGATTTACGTAACTAAATTAGGGAGGGATGATTTTCAATCCAGTTTGTGTTAATGTTTCAACATGGTTTAGCTAATGCAATACAAGTTTGAAGACATAAATCTGATCATTACGTTTAAAAACGTTAATAGAAGGTGGAGAACGAGTAGAACTAACCAAATAACACCCACATACCTTAGATGAAGTAAGTTGAATTCTTGCAAATTGTGATAAATTGAAGGTGCTTACACTACATATATGATTTAGTGTGGCATTATAATTGTTGAGGCATGCTACTTAGGTGGCCTTTGTGACTTGTCGTGTGGCATCAATTATCATATGACACCCTCTCCAATTCCCACCAAGTCATTGCAAGATAACAAACATGGATCAACGATGAATAGTGTGGGCCACACTAAATCATATGTTTGGTATAGATTGCTTCACACTAGAGGCTTGGGGGTAAGCAATCCAAGTGTTGAACTTCCTAAGGTATGTGAGCTTAAGATGGACATTTTTCATAGACAGTTAAAACCAATATACAATGGTCTTAGACTTGCATTCCTAAATGGAGTACTTTGTTTACAAAGTGATTTCTTCATAATCGATGTACATTTTGGGCTCGCATGTTTTGCATAGCTTATACATGAACTCCCGTTGATGAAATATTTGGGTCTATTTTTTCTAGTTTGGTTACACAATATTCCTTTTGCAATTGAGCATTTGATAACCACTTGAATGGCGGTTTAATTTTTTTAATTTTTTTAATTTTTAATTTTTAACACTGGGTTCTTTGCCCACATACAAGTGTACCTCTCGTTCATTCAAATCAAAAAGTTGCCTCTACATGTATGGATGTAATTCATCTCAAGCAGATTCTAGTAATTGTTCGCGTAATTTAGTGTCACCAACTCGAGCACTAAAAAATGTGGTGCAATAAAAGATAGCTCATTAGAAACGTTAGTTCAAATTATAGAATTGTTAGAGGAAAAAAAAGGTGTCAAAATTTTATCATGAGAATATACTCCTTTGGTAAGATGAATTCATAATAGCGCAAACTCAATTTCATGGTTTTATAAAACCAGTTTAGCAATGGGTTCTACGAAATTCATCGTAATCATGAACCAAGTTCAATATATAGACAACCAATTTAACTTGAACTTTCAACCAATTTCATTACATGTTGTGAACAATTTCATGATTTAGTATCCATATTCACAACTTCATAAACTCAATTTTATGAACTACATAACTTTATTTCACAAAGAATGGTACATCATCTATAAGATCCTCCTAATCTCTCCCCATGACTATCTCTACCAAAATTTTAATTGATCTCTCTTATCCAACCTTGGATCACTTTTGTAGTGATTGTTTGTACGTCATCATTAATGTTCAATGATTTTGGAGATCATTCCATCGGACATGGTTGTTGATGTGTCCAAGTGTTCATTTTGCAACATTAAGAAATGGACTATATGACAAAAAAGAAACAGAAGTAGATATGTCCAACATCTTCAAAAGCTTGTTGTATTTCACGAGATTTGTAAAATGGGACATAGTCCATAAGGACGAACCTCTATTTATCAAGGATGTGAACGACCCTCCCATGACTCCTTCATGACCAACTGCAACCACCAAAGATACATTATTAAGTACATTTCAAAATGTTCATCAATTATGATAAATGTCCCATGAGTACTGCATTACTTCGTAATTCCCCTCCCCTCCTGAAAATATCCCATCACACATGACCCCTTACATTATATGGGAGTTAACTCCTCTATGCACTTGCTCAATAGTGTCATTCATCCTATATTGAAGCCTATGTATAGTTTACACCAATTGCCAATATTTTTCTCAATCATTGTAATAGAAAAGAGTATAAGATGACCAGTCTACAAAATGACTATTCATGGGAACCACTAAAATGTAGCAATTATGAGATATAATATTATAAATTTATATTTGATGAAGACACTTAAGTGATTAAAATTTTGCTCTAATATAGAAAATAAATATGGAAAAATCTCTCACATGTGATTATCAACCTTAAGTTGGCTCCTCACTCCTTACCTCACTCCTCATTTCTCACTCTTACCCTAAATGTCAAAATGTCATAAAACTCCTTTCAAAATTTTACTATATTGACAAATTATATCATGTTGATAATCAGTGAATGTGACATGTGTAAGGTTGTAGAAAATTTAATGTAACCCATATTGTGATACTAAATACCATAGATAGTGAAAACTACTTTGAAATATTTGAAGATAATGCATGTGTGAAAGTAGAACAATTTATGAACAATACATAAATCTCTCACCATTAACAATGGATGACTAAGAGATGCGCTTGTAAACAATAACTCCTTGCCACATGTTTAAGAGCCCAGTGGACATCGAATTAATTGTAATACATGTATCTCTTATAGCACCGCCCATTATTTGCATTCATCTACCTAGGTCCTACATTGTAACCTCAACCAACCAAGGTTTTGTTGTACTCATGTAAACTCGTGCACTGGGAAGATGCAAACGCAACAGAGGATTTTATAGACTATAATAGATATATATTCAGACAATTCAACTCCAAACATGGCATCAAAACCCCAAATAAATACGGTGGAATCCAATTAGAATAAAACTGACCCTTAACCTTACATGTGAGTTGTCTTTATTGCAAAGTTTTCCAAATCCATAACGAACGAGTTTATATAAACTCCACAAAGCACAAGCTTTCTCAACAATCAGCCGTCATAAAGACATGGCTTTTATCACGTTCTTCAAGTCATGTCCATTATCTAAGAGAATCCACACATTTGCGATTACAATACATTATGACCCGCGTAATGCCCACTATACAACGTTATATCCTGTAAAATGCATGCTACACATGATCTTAATGCAAGGGAACTCTTTATGCAAGGGAATGGCCTATAGAGTCGTGCATTATGAAAGTTAAGGGCACGTGACCTCAGGCCTCTTGCCTTTAACTTCCATAAAGCAACTCCCATTATAGCATTCACCTATATTGAATAGCAATGTCAACATACATATTGACTGTATTATAAATGCACTTGGAGGCAGCCGATGTCGCCACTCGCCCGCATGGACGAAGGTACTATAATTAATGCTGATGTAAGCATTAGAAGCAAAAATAACCCGATTAAGTGAGGGACACCTTTTGGGACGCTTGCCAATTGTCTTTCAGAATCGGATACTATCATACATACAGCAGACTCGTGGTAGGGTAGTATCATATTCCTCTCCCTTAAAATATGTGCCTCTGGTTGGCCACCCAAAATAGTGAACATTGGGACAAATTTGATGTCCCGGAGTAACTCTGCAGTCTTGGAATCCTGATCAGAAAACCAGCTAAATTTAAAGGATTTGGACATTGTCCATATAGTATACAACAACACCTTGCCTTCAATACAGCGTCCGGAAAAGAGCTTTGGACATAATTGGTCAAAATCTGAGTGTGCTCCAAGCACTGCTCGTGCCCCGATCACACCAAACTTTCCGTCCAGTTCTAGTTGTGAAAATGTTGTGGATTGTGTTCAGGAATAGATGTTGGCCCACCACTTTTCACACTGTTACAGCTGGAGATGCCGACGGATGGTGTGTGAACTGGTCAGTGTGATTAGTTCCTCAAGGAGAACTGGCGGCAGTGTTCAAGTTTGAAGTGTGCACATGCATTTTAATCTGAAGGGCTTCAAAATAACCACACTTCACTCAAACTTTCAAAATTATTTGCAACACTTCACAGAAAAAAATACTTGATATTGGTTGTATTGTATTGAATATGAAACTAATGTGATGTCTCACTATATTGAAGAAGTACATGCAATAAAATGACACACTAAAATTATGTAGATTCCCTACATAATGCACTTAATCATCAGCCAACTCCAAAGGCAAAGCTCTCTGGTTTTTGGTCGATTTTCAAGTGTCAAAAAATTTAGCCCAATCCATATTTCCCATCAAGAGACCGCATAATGACACTTGCATCAATGCATCCAATGTTTCAAGATTCAATCGACTTCTACAATCACTCTTCACCCAATTTTGTCTGGAAAATCCACGTTCACATATAGTTGTGCTTGCCAAGCCGAAGTTGTAGTTAGTGCCGAGTCGAAGTTTCAAAGTTGAAATTGCACAAGTCATTGGAATTCGAAAGTGTATGCTAGAGTGCCCAGTTTGGAGTCCAACTATGTTTCTATTTGCAAATTACAACCACTGTATTTTATGACAAGCAATTTTTGGAGAGGCCTTCATTGTGAAGGGTGGAAACTTTGCAGAGCACATTTTTGTGAAGTGCCCACCCAAAAAAAACTTTTTTGACATCCAAAATGGCATTTGACAGGTGTTGAAGACTTCAATATTGAACACTGACCGGTGGTTAGTTACATATGAACTGGTTGAATTTGAAAAATGACCGGTTGAAGTTGGAGACTTCATGAGAATTACCGGTCATTTTAGAGGAATCTATAGAATATACCCCAAATGAATAGAAGAAAAACTAGAAGATGTCAACATGTAACCGACTAGATTTAGAATCACCAAGATCTTGACCAACTATGCCCAAAAACTTCCCGGGCATTGTTTCCAAGTCTAACTGGTTACATGTTGTGATTTTTCGGTTTTCCTTTATTTGTTCGAAGCACATTCCATAGACTCTTCTAACACAATCGGTAATTTTTCAAAGTCTTGAACTTCAATTAGTCATTTTTCAAACTCAATTGGTTCATTTGAAACTAGCAGTCGGTTCATCCTGTTCATTGCTTCAAGCCCTACGCTCACTACTAGGATTGTGGGGCCTAGATGAACACACTCCCCATTGGACATGGGCGGTCATTAAGATATGACCCCAATTACATGTGTTGGGTCTAATCTATAACCATCATAGATTGGACTTGACACTTGTAAATGGGGCATGTCTTAAATACCACCCGTGTCGAATGGGAAGTGTATAAAACTTGGTTGAATGTCTAACTTATTTTGATGGTATTTTGAAGCAACTTGTTTTAGATATATTATTTTATGGGTTGCCTAACCATTTTGGTCACTTTAATTGATTATTAGGCAAAGCCCCACCCAATTTGCTATGAAACTATGGTATGTGGTCTGGTGAGGATCAAAGAGCAAACATCATAAAGACACATGTTTAAAAGAGATTGGACTACATCTTCAAATATTAATAACCACTCTACACTCCGTAGTGAACACAATTGGGAGGACATGTGTATCCAATTTAGAAATCAACAAACACGCAATTTTAATAGCCATGATTAAATTAAGGGAGGTCTAAATTTCAATCCGGTTTTTGCATATGTTTCATTGTAGAATTACTAATGCAACACGAGTTTTGATGTGTAAATCTAATCGGTAGAAGTTGGAGAACATGAAAAACAAACCAAATGACACTCACAAACCTCAAGACACAACCCCATTTACAAGTTTCGAGTCCAATCTATGATTATCATGCATTGAACTCGTCACTTGTAAATGGGGTTGTGTCTTAAGGACCACCCATGTCAAGTGGGAAGTGTATCCTAGGCCCACATTTCCTAGTATCATTTTATTTTATTTTTGGTCACAAATTGAAAGAAAATTCAATTGCAAAGAAAGAGTACAACCACCTTGAGCAAAACAAAGCAAATGAGGGGACTTAAGAAATAGCGCCCATCCGGGGCCTATTTTCCCAATCAATCACTAACTTGCTAAGAGTACCAATAAGACTTTTGACACACCAAACATTGTCAAAATCTTTAAGAACATCCTCATAAGCAACATCTAGTGTTTTTATGCAAATCCATAAGAGGTTGTTGCCACTCAAGTCTACTATAGTCAAGAAGGGCCCCATGGACCATGATAAGAAGGTTGGAGTTGCTTAATCTAGTACCTCAACAAGATTTGCAAATTCAGTCGGCTAGGGAGAAGTGCTTGAATGATCCACTTACTCATGAATGTTTGCATCGCGTCCTCTGGGGAAGTAAGGCTAAAACCTCCAGCTTTCTTCAACATCACACAATCATCCCAACACACCCGTGCTCTTGCAATGTTTTCAGACCTTGACCAAAGGTAATTACGTAGCAGAGCCTTAATTTCCCTCAAGACTTTCTTCAAACTAACTCAAACAACAATGAAATACCAAAGGAATGACATCAACACCTATTTCATAATGAGTCTTTTGCCAACAAGCGTGAACAAATCTTCGGTGGCAACCCATTTCGATTGAAATTTCTCCACCCAACCTAGTTGAGTGCCACGGCCGCATCAGTATGCCACACTTTTGTGCCAGTTGATCTCCAGGCCAGAAGCAAGCCCGGAATTTCAAAGAATCCCCATGCTAGCCTCTTCCACTCTCATGCCATGATCACACCAAATTTTTCGTCCGGTTCCAGCCGTGAATTTGGGGATTGTTTAGAAATAGATATTGGCCCATCATTTTTCACACTATTACAACCGGAGATGCCAACGGATGGTGTCAGAACTAGCCGGTGCAATCAACCCCTCACAGTTTATGAAGTATCGTATGCATATTGGCTAATTGTTTGTTGGATACGGCATTGAGGAAGGGAAATGCCTCTAATACGGCCAGTCCTTACCGCATTTTTAACCGCAACGTTCAATGCTTCCGCGCAACTACAATAATAAAGAGGTAAGGAACTAGTGGGTAACCTTGACGGACTCCTCTACATAAGTTAATCTACGTTTCCGAGTAGAGTAGTAGTATTTGGGTGTGTTTGGGCTATGGGAGAGAGAGGCCTCAGCTCTAGAGAGAGTAATTGCTGCTAATAAGTGCCCTGTCAGTCGCCCTAATTTAATTTGATGCGGGTGCTAAAGTGAGAGTGGGGCCAGCGTCGTAGTTGATCAACTGCTCAGACCTTTTGGAGCCTCATTTGTTGACGAGTGTTGAAATGTTCCGGTCTGTGTTTTGGCCCATTTAATTAAGTGTACGCTTGAATTAGAAAGGTTTTTGACACTTTAGGACGTTATAGCCTTACTATATAGTGCCCCTTCAAGTTGACCCACTGTTGTGAGAAAAATCGTCACTAGGGCGGGCTGGCCTTGTCGGCAGTGTTCAAGATTGAAGTCTTCAATGCCCTTCAAACACGATTTGGCCCTTCAAAATATACCTCTCTCAAAACAGCCCTTCAAAATGCAACCCCAAACTCAAAATGAAAACTTCACTTGACGTCCTCAAAAATTTTACACCCGTCAACACTGTAGCGCTACAGTGACGAGGAGGTCGCTACAGTGACAACCTCAACACCTAGCAAATGATTCATTCAACATCGATCTGACTTGGAATTCAACTTTTTAGGTCTTGCAAAAGATTGGAATCCAACCCTTTCTTTGGTAAGCATTGAGTCAGTGTTGTAGTGTGATGTGATTCAATCAATGTGAAATCAGTGTTGATTTGGGTCTACAAATTTAAAGGTTTGTGATGTAATTCACAGGCTAATCACGAATGAATGTTTTTTGTGGGGTGAAGGCCAGCACACTGGTAGTGGTGGAGCATGATGGTGGGGTTCTGAAAGGATCATCAATTAGTGCAATTGCAGCGGAATTGCTAGAATTCGTGGAGATGTTATGTTCCGTTTGTGAACGCCGAAGTATGCAAGAAGCTTGGGTTTTTTGTGGCAATGACCGGGAGTTCATGATTAATTGGCCAACTATGATGTCGCTATGGCAAGCCATACTTGTGATCCCAACTAGCACTGTTGTTTGTGAGCGTGGTTTTTCAAAGCAAAATTGGGTTAAGAGTGAAAGGAGAACTAGACTCAACCTTGACACACTAGATGCTTTAATGAGGGTTAGTCTAAATGGGTTAGGAGTTGAATTCATGGATTGGGATAGTATTTTTGAATCTTGGAAAATTGGCACAAGAACCAACAAGCGTAGGGCATTACCACTAGAAGAGGTGGAGTTAGATGGTTGATTCTTAATTCTTCACATTGTATTGGAAGCATGCACCATATAAATCATGCATAAGTTTAATATGAGTTTTTTATATTTTATTTCTATATTACTG